>JAYESA010000015.1:80884677-81304677 GCA_036927795.1 Iris macrosiphon | reverse complement strand
CTTATAGGATATACCTTGCACAAAATACAAATATAGAGGTATCTACACTAAAACCATAATCATCAGTCTCATCACTATTTAAGCCTTTTTCAAGCAGTATGAGGCCGGCTCAACATTGGAAATTTCTAATAAAGAGCTTAGTTTTCACCATCAGCTGTCAACCTGCAATATACCATTTGTAGGTTGGCACCACATTCTAGTCATGGCAACAAACAAGAGGGTCTCATCAAAAACCTTATAAGCCTAGTATGTAGTTGAACCTACACTTGCAGTTATGTAATTTAGCTCATGGTATGATATATGTTCAATGATAATCAACATTACTTAGTATCTCACTATCCTTAAACCTATGTGGATCAAGAATTAAAAAAGTTTAGTAGGTCCTCCCTCTGCCGTAAGTTAAAATTGACAATTACTATACGCCATTTATTAGATAAAGGCGGTAATCAGGAAACTATGTGTACTCAAGATCACTACAGGGTGTACATAGATCTTCATAGTACTCATTTATACCAAACTAAAGAACAAAACAAGCTTCAACTTACGATATCACTGTTTACAAATAAGTATTATCAATCTTTCGACCGCAAGATAAACTATTAACATGACTACCAGCAATCTACAAGACAACGTCGTGCTACCTATTTTTGTATGAAGCAACATACCTTCTAAGTCACGGCTTCTTCAAGTTTACTGTAAAAGAATGTGTTGAATATGTAGTACTCCTCTCTTCTCTTATCAGAAGGAGAGAGAGATCTTTGAAGAAATATGCAAAACAAGGACAACAACAAATATTATAACATAATTTACTGAAAATATTCTATATATATATGGCAGAGGAATATCATCAAGAATTCTGATGCACAAACAATAAGCATTTTATTTAAGACGTCACCAGAGCTACTTCAGTATACACCTGTAGGCGTAAGCTTTTTTCTTGAAAGACATGATAATGACTTAATAAGTTACAACTATAGCAACAGGTACTACATATATGGAATCAACATTTACATACACAAGCATAGCAACTATGCCTCTTAAGTTTACTAGATAGCTGGCTCACAGATATGGAATCAATATTTCGCTGCATAATCAATCATTCTTCAGGATGAAAAGATTTGAGAAGGATGCTATTCATATAAATCAGCAAGTTGCAGGACCCACTCTGTAGCTGAGTTGATGCTTGAAAGATACGAATTATAGGTGCATTTTTATTTTTATTTTGTATTCTTTTTTACCGAACAAATTAATGCAAAGAATTCTTAATTAATGAAACCAAGGAGTGGCCCTGGCCTACCGTCGGCGTAGTGTGTGTGTGTGTTGGGATTGGGGGTGGGTGGTTGGGGTGGGGGTGGGAAGCTGCTTCGCTGAGCTTTCTATTTCCTACTATATAGATATATGTATTATATTATATACTTAATGATTTATGAGAAATTCATAACTAATTTGTAGTCATTCTACAATGTCAAATGCGGTTAGATATGTTTCAGATTTTGGTCATCCATATTTGGGAACGTATCAAATGGTATCAGAGCAGCATATAGATCCAATCATAGAGACAGCCGAAGATCCAAGCATGAGCTGCCATGGATCTCTCCATAAATCTCCACCGATTCGAGTTCCAATCCATGGCGAAGCTCAGGTACAAACATTGAAAGAGTACACAGAGGATCCGAGAAGGAGCTGCAAGGGATTTCCTCGTGGATCATCACCAAAACTTTTGATCATCAATGGCGAACCCATAGATCCAGTGAGGGAGGAATCTGTGTCACGTGTGTGTGTTGACATAACTGGGAAACAATGGCGAACCCTTTTCGATCATCAATGGCGAACCCTAACCATAACCTTAACCCTAGGTCACGTGTATGTGTGTCGTATCAGTGTGTGTGTCGTGTCTGTGTCAGTGTCTGTAACGTGTGTGTATCCTGTCAGTGTCAGTGCCATGTGTTTTATGTGTGAGAGAGAGATAGAGAGAGAGAGTTAGGGTTTACCTCGAGGAGGAGGAGGGGGAGGACGCGGCCGGAGGGGGGAGGACGCGGCTGGAGGGGGGTCGCCGGGAGGGAGGAGGGGGCACCGGAGGGAGGATGGGAGCCGGAGGGGGAGGACGCGGCCGAGGGGGGTCGTCGGAGGGAGGAAGAAGGAGCTGGAGCAGGAGAGACCGAGAGAGGGTTTGAAATTTGGGAGAGGGAAAGGGAGAGATCGAAGGAAATGGGAGGAAATCAGCCTAAGTAAAAAATTTAGCGACGTTTTAGCGACGCAAATAATGACGTCGCTAATTTAGAATTTAGCGAAGTTTTAGCGACGCAAATAATGACGTCGCTAATGACGTCGCTAAAATGTCCAAAAATATACGTCGCTAAAAACGTCGCTAAATAAAATATATTAGCGACGTTTAGCGACCTAAATTGAACTTATAGCGACTAATCTTTTAAAAACTGAATAAAAGTCGCTAAACGTCGCTAAATATCGTCAATTAGCGACGTTTTTACATGGAGTCACTAAATTAGCAACATTTTTACATGGAGTCACTAAAAACGTCGCTAATACCCCTTATTCTAGTAGTGGACATTCATATTGGGATGCGGGTCTGCGTATTCGACTAGCTATCGGTGCGTGTGACATGCATCACGGTTAGTGCGTAATTTAGGTTTATATTATATGATAGTAGAGACTGGCATATAGCTACGTGGTATGCACGTCGAGTATTCGATTTGCGTATTTACATTGGGAGGGGAGGACCACTAGTAGGCGTATGGGATACACCCATTGGAATCCGTAGTATCTGGAGGAGCCACGGATCCAATGACTCCCTTTATTCAGATTCCCCGTTCTTCGGAGCAGTATGGACGTATATATACTGGCAGATTCCCCGTTCTTCGGAGCGGTATGGATGTTATACTATTCAGATTCTCCGTTCTTTGGAGCGGTATGGACGTATATATATACTTGCAGATTCCCCGTTCTTCGGAGTGGTATGGACGTTATGCCTACACCTACTCATACGTACCAAAGTTATCCTCATATTGCATTCACTTAGATGGTTAGCACACCCTTTATTGCATTTACTTTATTCAGTATTTATATATGGCATATTTCTATGTATCTTGTTACGTCCCTCTGAGGACCTGATACCTTTCCAGATTTGAACGAGGCTTACTACCCCACAGTGTACGGACCAGGACAGGAGACGAGGTTCGCTACTGCAGAGGAGTTAGAGGTGCAGCCGTCAGAGTTTCCGTGATCTTTTGGTAGGCCTTCTGCCTAGGATTGGGTGCATCATTATCTAGTCAGCCGATGCCCTAGTCATCATCTTTTATCTACCATTTCAGTACTTTATTTTGTCATAGTAGTGGGTTTGTTTCCACCTGACATTATTGATTGTACTATGATATCTTGAGACTGGTGTTTATCTTCCAGTAGTTTATTTAGTACTTCTTGCTGTTTATGTTATGGATGAGATAGTTTACCAGTTGATTGACTGATATTAGACATGTTAGTATTTAGGACAGCGTAGCACTCTTCATAAGGATCCATTAAATTGGGATATCCTTGGAGATGTATCAGCTGGCTATTGTCACGTGACCTAGTTCCGTGTATTTTGGGACTGGGGCATGACATGGTTTTAGTGATGGCCCATGCAGGTCGACTTATTCGCTTGTGGTATGATAACGTGCCCAGCGAGCTTGCAGTAGGATAGAAATTACTAGGTCTCATCCACTTTTGATTCGTCTCTGAACTTCCTTCGTGTTACTTCTAAATATCTGCATCATGTTTGTTTGATTCTGTCCTCTTCTTAATAAAGTCCTATCTTTTGCAGCAAAATAAATTTGCACAGTGGACGAGGAGCACCCAGTACCGCGGTGCCAGACAACACCACCCAAAGAGAGGAGGTACCCCAAGGGCAACCCCGCTACAGACACAGCTGATACCTTGGCACGAGACATTGCAGGACGATCCTATACCACAGCCCGAGGGACAGACTTCCCAGACGATCCCCACGCAGCATTATGAGGGCCAGACTTCAGGAGCTACACCGATGCCGCAGACTGAGAGGCCGACATCTGAGGAGACGCCTACCGCATAGCCAGAGGTTCCATTACCACCACCTCCACCCTACACACCCCAAATGCCACAGCTAGATGGACAGCCACAGATGCTATAGTTCCTTCAGACTATGATGCAAGCACAGTGGCACCAGACAAAGACGTTGAGGCAGAGCTTGATGGCAGTAATAGAGAGGATACCTGTCCCAGCACCCATACCAGCACCTCCACTAGCCCAGACAGGTGGCACTGTTAGATGGTTCCGACAGATGGGATCAGATACATTCTCAGGCAATGAGACTGCAGAACAGATCTCCGATTGGATCGCCAATACGGAAATGCTACTAGGGGCGTCACAGCTATACCCTGACTTTTGGATGACTACAGCGAGGGCCCAACTAAAAGGCAATGCCCATCACTGGTAGGATTCTATTGACGCAGTATAGGCAAGAACCAGACCTGGGAACAGTTCTTAGAATACTTTAATACGAAGTATTTTCCAGCCACAGTTAGGAATGCCCTGTACTCCCAGTTTCTATATCTAGAATAAGAGAATATGACCGTGGACGCATATGATGTGTAGTTCAGCCGTCTTAGCAGATTTGGTGCCGTCCTGATACCCAATAATCTGGAGAAAGCTCAGAGATTCCACCACGGCCTCAATTTTGAGCTATAGAGGTATACCACCACACATGCGAGGATTTCGTACGAGGAGGTTCTTGCGGAAGCAAGGATCCAGGAGGCCATTGCCAGAGGAGCTAGACGTCCAAGCACGACTACGCCAGTCAGAGCCCAGCCCGGAGTAGGAGGACCGATCCGTCGTCCCGGAGTGCAGACACAGCAGAGGATAGCACCATACCAGTAGAATGAGCTTCCATCTTGCAACAACTGTGGTAAGAGAGGACATTACCAGAAGGACTACTGGAAGAGATTAGGAATATGCATGATTTGTGGAGTGATCCAGCACTATGCCCGAGACTGCCCACAACACAGAGACATAGCACCGCAGACAGGACAGAGGCCAGCAGCACCAGTTCCGAGGATACTACCCCCACCAGGAGGACAGTATCCACCAGCCCCCGGAGGATTTCAAAGGGGACCACCCTTGGCCCCACAGCGGACATAGTTTGAGCGAGCTCGACAGCAGACCGGAGGACAAAGACAGGGACAGGCCTTTGCATTAGCAACTACTGAGGAGGAAACAGAAGGAGAAGCAATCACAGGTACCATTTTAGTTGCCTCATTACCTACAACTGCATTGTTTGATTCTAGAGCTACATTATCATTTATATCTAGTAGATTTATAGCAATGCATAGAGTAGCTACTTCCCCCTTACCTAAGAGTTAGAAGATTCTTACCGGAGGAGGTATCATGCCGGTTACCAGCACTATTAGAACGTGTTCGATAGTCATATGTGGCAAAGAGATGAGAGTGTGATTCTTGGTATTTCCCATGCCGTACTTTGATGTTGTGCTAGACATAGACTGGTTAAGCCAGTATAATGCTGTACTAAATTACCGAAAGGGTAGCGTCACTTTTAGACTGCCAGATCAACCGGAGTTCGAGTACATGCGAGGGACCGTCGAGCAAGGAGTAGGACAGATAGCTGGAACTTGCATGGCTATGGAGATTGCACCCCCACCAATAGTTCCAGAATTCGAGGATGTGTTTTCAGAAGAATTGCCAAGCTTACCGCAGGATAGAGATGTAGAGTTCACCATTGAGTTAGTACCCGGAGCAGCACCGGTATCTTCTAATGTGTACCAATTGGCGAATAAGGAGTTAGATGAGCTGAAGCTACAATTGGAGGAGTGGCAGAGCAAGGGATTTATCCGTCCTAGTGCATCACCCTAGGGAGCACCCGTGTTGTTTGTACCTAAGAAGGATGGAACAGTACGCATGTGTATTGATTACAGAGCCCTTAATGCATTGACTATCAAGAACAAGTACCCCCTACCGCGGATTGACGATTTATTCGACCAGTTGACAGGAGCAGCGGTGTTCACCAAAATTGACTTGAGATCGGGTTATCATCAGGTGAAGGTGCGAAGAAAAGACATTAAAAAGATAGTATTCCGGACTCGTTATGGTCACTACGAGTTCTTAGTGATGCCTTTTGGATTGACGAATGTGCCGGCTGTATTTATGAACTTGATGAATAGGGTCTTCCACCAATACTTAGACCAGTTCGTGGTAGTCTTCATCAATGACATCTTGGTGTATTCGAAGAGCCACGAGGAGTACGAAGAACACTTAAGACTAGTGTTAGAAACCCTGAGGAGAGAGAGGTTTTATGCCAAGCTGAGCAAGTATGAGTTTCTTCTGGATCGTGTTGCTTTCCTTGGACACGTCATCTCAGGAGAGGGCATTTCAGTGGATCCGGCAAAGATTTCATCAGTAGAGACATGGCCAACCCCTACCAATGTCTCAGAGGTGAGAAGTTTCCTAGGGTTTGCCGGATATTACCGGAGGTTCATGAAGAACTTCACGAAGATTGTAGAACCGATGACCCGCCTAACCCGTAAGGAGCAGGAGTTCACGTGGACAGAGGAGTATCAGAAGGCATTTGACGAGCTGAAGAAGCGCTTGACTACAGCACCCATCTTGACCATACCATCTGGACCCGGAGGATTTGTAATCTACAGCGATGCATCCGGGAAAGGGTTAGGATGCGTCTTGATGCATCATGGAAAGGTTATAGCTTATGCTTCTAGACAGTTGAGGACACATGAGAAGAACTATCCCACCCACGACTTGGAGCTTGCCGCGGTGATTTTTGATCTGAAGCTTTGGAGGCACTATTTATATGGAGAAAGAGTGGAGATATTTACTAATTATAAGAGCCTAAAGTACGTCTACACCCAGAAGGATCTGAATCAGAGACAAAGACGTTGGTTCGAGGTGATGACAGACTTCGAGATCGAGCTACAGTACCATCCGGGAAAGGCCAACGTAGTAGCTGACGCGTTGAGCAGAAGACCTATGGCATTCTTCTTGACTACCCAACAATATCTGTTGAGGGATCTAGAGAAGATGGGTATAGAGATTGTCATGCCCGGAATAGACGGATAGTTGTCGAGTTTTCAGCTGCAATCGATATTGGTGGAGAGAATCAAGGCTGCTTTGCCGACAGATGCCAGATTTTAGAGGCTCAGACAGAGGAAAGAGGCTGGATTGCAGACAGGACTGCGGATACATGAAGACGGAACCTTGAGATGTGGAGACCGTCTCTATGTTCCAAATGGAGAACTTCGTCAGGAGTTGATGACATAGGGACACAGTTCAACCTATTCTATTCATCCAGGGGACACGAAGATGTACAGGGACTTGAGACAGTACTACTGATGGCATGGAATAAAGAGAGAAATAGCACCCTTTGTGGCCAAGTACCTGGTGTGTCAGCAAGTCAAGGCTGAGCATCAGAGATCTGCAGGATTGCTTCAACCACTACCTATACCGGAGTGGAAATGAGAGCACATCACTATGGACTTTATTACGGGCTTTCCGAGGAGTCCTAGTGGTCACAATGCAGTATGGGTAATCGTGGATAGACTCACCAAGTCCGTACACTTTTTACCTTTCAGAGTTGGGCAATCCACAGAGGTCTTAGCAGACATATACATGAGAGACATTGTGCACCTACACGGAGTGCCAGTGAGTATCTTGTCTGACAGAGATACGAGGTTCACATCTTACTTTTGGCGGAGTATGCAAGAGAGTCTCGGTACCCGCCTGAAGTTTAGCACAGCGTATCACCCACAGATAGATGGCCAGTCAGAGCGCACCATCCAGACGTTGGAAGACAAGTTAAGAGCGTGCATGCTAGATTTTGGAGGATCTTGGGAGGACCATTTGCATTTGGTCAAGTTTTCCTACAATAACAGCTATCAAGCGAGCATCAAATGGCTCCCTATGAAGCGTTGTATGGAAGGAAGTATCGTTCTCCAGTATGCTGGAGTGATATAGGCGAGCGACAGATTCTCGGACCAGAGTTGGTTGTTCGTACAGTAGAGAAGGTGAAGAAGATCCAAGGACACCTACGAGCAGCACAGAACAGGCAGAAGCATTGGGCGAACGCGCATCGACGACCCTTAGAGTTTCAGGTTGGAGATCACGTATTTCTAAAGATCTCGCCTACTCGAGGGACTATCAGATTTGGAGGCCGAAGAAAGCTGAGTCTGAGGTACATCGGACCATTCGACGTATTAGAACGCGTCGGAGAGGTTGCTTACAGATTAGCCCTACCTCAGACTTTGGAAGGAGTCCATGACGCCTTCCATATATCTCAGTTGAGGAGGTACATACCGGATCCGAGTCATGTGCTTGATCATTCAGAAATCACAGTCGGCCCGAGCCTATCATACGAAGAGGAGCCTGTGGAGATTCTAGACAGAAGTGAGAAGGTATTGCGAGGGCAGACCATTCCCCTAGTTCGTGTTGCATGGAGGCATCATGCACCAGGCAAGTCGACTTGGGAACGCGAGGAGGATATTCACCAGCATTACCCCCACCTCTTCGAAGGCCTAGGTATGTGGTAGCATTTTAAATTCAGTCTTTAGTTATTACCATACGTATGTTTTACTTTCGAGGTCGAAATGCTCTAAGGAGGGTAGATTGTAAACCCCCTCGTCAAATATAGGAATTATTTAAATTGAGGAACAACTATAACCCAAATCCCAAGTACCCAAATCAGGGTATCAGTCTACACCAAGCCTGTTATGCCACGACTCTTGTGTACCACCCTAAATCTAGTTCTATATATCTTCAACGCATTAGAAATCACCATGTGCAATTGTTTAAATTAATTAAATTATAGGCCAATTCTACCTCAACCAGGACCTAACCCAGCCCACGTGCTCCCTTTCATGTGGACCAGCCCCACTTCCATGAGTGCTGGCCGGCCCAAGCCTCAAGGCCAGCCCACAAACTTTCCACATATAAATATACATATTCAACCATAAAACCCTAAGAAATTACTATTTATTTATCTTCCCCAAACCCTAGTCGAACACCAGACCAAGCCCCTCCTTCCCGATCGGCCACACCGCCTCCGACCACACTAACACCTCCACCACCACTACCACCGCCAGTCGCCATCAGCACAATCCCGACCGCCCCATACCTGCCTGCACTCCAATCCAGACCGCCCCACATCCGATCCCGACCGCCTGCACTCTAATCCCGACCGCCCAACCGCGGCAGACCAACCCTGACCCCCCATGGCCGGACCTCCATCCAGGCGCTACTTCTCCCGCCGATAGAACGGCCATAGCCGCTGCTGCGACCACTGTCGTTTCTATTGCTGCTGCTGCCGGAGTTGCCACACAACGTCGGAGCCTCCGCATCGAAGGCTGACGTCGACTGGACAGCACCCCTCGACTACGATTGGTAAACACCCCCCTCCTTCGTTGTATGATTTATAAATCTTAACAACCGCATCGTCGTGTCGGATGATGACACGATTAAGTCACAGTAAACCATATGTATATAAGTATGAATGCTTAAATTGATTTAATGGAGTTTATGGTTAATAATTATTTCGACCATATGACCTGTACAGAGAACTTGTGTTCCACCTGAAAGCGTAGTCGTAGACTTAGTACAATATGCATGGAGAATAATGAAGTATAATTTAACAAGATGTAGTGTAGTTTCGTGAAACCATAAATGAGTGATTTATTGACGAGAGGTGCACAGTGACAGAGGACAGGGCACGCTTGCATCTTAGCTACGTGCACACGCGACTCTGTAGTCTATCCACCGTGAACCTGCGTCAATACCTAAGAGCAACGTCGTAGTCATATATGTATTGTTTAGTGTCTGATGCTGGATTGCTATATTATATTGTGTTTAGGATCATTGGATCAGCCAGGAGACACTACAAGAACCGGCTTTTGGCATTCGCAGCTCGAGGACTCAGGCAAGATACCCTGCCATATTTACTGTTTTAATTAATGATGCATATGTTGTATGATAAATTGTGTTCTCTTTCATATGACTGTGTGCGTCCGATATTGATTCGGGTGCTATCGACGGATACGTCAATGATTTAGTATACTTGACCTGGTCATTAGCAGACTCACCCCATTGGAGGATACTCTGATATCTTTCTAGACCTGACACTCTTACACGTTTCACAGTAATATTTATATTAGGATGCGGGTCCGCGTATTCGACTAGCTATCGGTGCGTGTGACATGCATCACGATTAGTGCATAATTCAGGTTTATATTATATGATAGTAGAGAATGGCATGTAGCTACATGGTATGCACGTCGAGTATTCAATTTGCATATTTACATTGGGAGGGAAGGACCACTAGTAGGCGTATGGGATACACCCATTGGAATCCGTAGTATCCGGAGGAGCCACGGATCCAATGACTCCCTTTATTCAGATTTCCCGTTCTTCGCAGCGGTATGGACGTATATATACTGGCAGATTCCCCGTTCTTCGGAGCGGTATGGACGATATACTATTCAGATTCTCCATTCTTCGGAGCGGTATGGACGTATATATATACTTGCAGATTCCCTGTTCTTCGGAGCGGTATGGATGTTATGCCTACACCTACTCAGACGTACCAAAGTTGTCCTCACATTGCATTCACTTAGATGGTTAGCACACCCTTTATTGCATTTACTTTATTCAGTATTTATATATGGCATATTTCTATGTATCTTGTTACGTCCCTCTGAGGACCTGGTACCTTTCCAGATTTGGACGAGGCTTATACCCCATAGTGTACGGACTAGGACAGGAGACGAGGTTCGCTACCGCAGAGGAGTTAGAGGTGCAGCCGTCAGAGTTTTCGTGATCTCTTGGTAGGCCTTCTACCTAGGATTGGGTGTATCATTATCTAGTCAGCCGATGCCCTAGTCATCATCTTTTATCTACCATTTTAGTACTTTATTTCATCATAGTAGTGGGTTTGTTCCCACCTGACATTATTGATTGTACTATGATATCTTGAGACCGATGTTTATCTTCCAGCAGTTTATTTAGTACTTTTTGCTGTTTATGTTGTGGATGAGATAGTTTACTAGTTGATTGACTGATATTGGACATGTTAGTATTTAGGACAACGTAGCACTCTTTATAAGGATCTATTAAATTAGGATATCCTTGGAGATGTATCAGCTGGCTATTGCCACGTGGCCTAGTTCCGTGTATTTTGGGACAGGGGCGTGACAAAATCGTCCAAAACGCCCAAATCTCCGTGACACGACCTCACGTGTCCGAATGGGGACACATACTTACCCTCAAGACACCCAAGCATGTCTACCTAGGTCTGTCTAACCTAGGGCAACACACAAAATTGGGCCAATCTCGGATTTCATCCAAAATTGACATAAAACCCTATGCCAAAGTCTCCAAACACATCCAAACAAGCTCTAACTTTCTCCCATGGGTAGTCCTAAGGTCTAGGAAGGTTCTAAACTACTAATTACACTATATTAGAGTAATCACAAGGGAAAAATTAGGGTTTACCTCTTGGAAGTTGGAATCCCAAGGCCAAAGTCTCCAAAAAGCCCCAAATTTACCACACCAAGCCTCCAAGCCTCCAAACCAAGCTCCAACACCAATTCTAAGCTCTATATACCTAAGTTAGGGGAAAATGAGAGGTTAGGGTTAGATATGGATGAAGAATTGGAGGTGGGAGAAGAAATGGGGAAGATAACTTACTTGGAATGGAAGAAAAAAATGGAAGAAGTGAAGAAAGAGAGTGGAGAGGAGAAAATGAAGAAGAAGGAAAGGAAATAAGGGGGGGTGGGGTCTGGCCATATAGAAATAGGGTTAGGGTTTGTGTTAGGGTTAGGTACAAAGACCAAAATTCCCCTAAATTAAGTAATCCTAAATAGGGTTTGGGTTTGGGGTTTCCAAATGCACTCTAATTAATTCATAATCACTCCAACTAACTAATTAAAATATAAATAACTATTCTACACCAATAAATAAGTCTGACAAGGGTGTTGGTTGGGTCTGACAAGGGTCCACTAGGGTCTGACATGGGTCCAGACTAGCCGAAATCCTAAAACAACCAATAAAATAAATACATGCATCTAATTAAATATTAATACAAATATTTATGATCAATACACAATTTACCAAATTAAAATAAAAAAATATCCTGCCCTGGAAATGGGGTAGTGACAGGGTGTTTCTCAAGGTTATCTATCACATTCTTAATTTTTTCAGGTATAATCCTCATTTTCCCTCAAATTCTTTTTCTTTTAATGTCTCCTAAGTTATCTAATAAAAAGAAAGTTGTTGGGGAAGCATCATCTTCCAATATTCAGGAAGAAATATCTCATTCTCTATTCAGTCCATCAATGCCCGATGAGGGTGATTATGACGGTTTTTTATTTTGAGCAATCCATAGAGTGGTTTGATAACTTTGTTGACAGGACTGTTTGTCCTGGAAATATATTCATTTTACTCTATTTCCGGCATACATGCCTACGTTACGTACTTTGGGACATGATGAATTGGTTGTTTCTAGATATCTAATTTATATTAATGCTATCATAATTTTTTATTGTAACCTGATCTATGAAGATAATTCATTCATTCTTGTGTCGGTGGAATAAACATTGAGTTTGATGCTGACGATTTGGGGAAAATACTTCATATCCCAAACGAAGGTAAACCCCTTATTAACATCACAAAATTCACGTTTCCTGAAGGCATGACTCTAGACTACTTTAAGGATTCCCTTTGCAGTCCAAACCCTCATCTTCCTGGTAAGCTTAAATCCAAACACCTGAACAAATAGTTTTATGACTTGCATCATATTATTTTCTCGGTGATCATTCTCATGCAATCCTCTACTGATGACATCACAAACTTATAGTTTTGTGCTTTCTATCATCTCCACTTTAGGATTCCATTTAGCTTTCCACAGACTATCATTCAATCTATGGTTCGGGTTCGTAAGAACAAGCAGAATTTATTGTACGCTATGTACTTACCAATCATATTTCAATACTTTGACATTCCCTTAGATGACTGTCATTATCTAGCAGAGCCCTCCTATCTCTTTACTACTCGTAGGACTGACCCTACTCATCCACCTGACCCACATGTTCCTTAGTCAGTCTCTACTCCCACAGAAGCTCCTACTAGTGCGGGCCCATCTGCCCTACCTGCACCTCATGTTGCTACAACTTCAGCTGCTCCACCCATTACTCTTGAGTACTTCCACCTTATGCTCCAAGATCGCTTTCGTCTGGAAGACAATTATCACAGATTAGAGGAGAGCGCTACCGTGCTATGGATCACCGCACCACACTCCAAGCCCAGGCAATATCTATCTCATTGATGGATATGCGTTACAGCTTCTCTCTTCACCCTGGCAGACCAGTTCCTATGGTTCATGATCCCTTCATCTCTGGCTATCGCATTGATGATCACGATGCTCAGAGATACTTTGTTTCTGCTACTCATTTTTATGATCCCAACAGTTTAGCAGAGACCAGTGATGATGATTAGTAGTAGTGTAGAGATCATTAGCTTAGTATTTAGTGATCATGTTGATCTTTATGAGAAGTTATCCTTAGTTATTTTGCTTTAGTAATGAGATTATTTATGAGATATTATCTTTAGTATGGTGACGCTTTATTTTGTACTTGGTTAACATTGGCAAACTATTTATGCTATAAATTATGAGCTATGCTTTAAAGAATGATATTTATAGTTACTTTGAGGAATGCTTCATATTGTTAATATTGCCTTTATCTGTGTTAAATAATGCTTCACTTTTTTTGTTTAACTTGTCTACCGCCCTCCAATTATTTTGGGGGAGGTTTTCCATTTTGATGAAGTGACAATAGGGGAGACACCAATAATACGTGATACATACCATTATAAGAGAAACCATTACAAGCTATCATTGCGGGGGAGTAACAATATTGAACATTATATTTCTTAGTTGTCGTATCAGTCATAATTTTGTCAATTATTAAAATAGGAGAGATTGTTCGCTCATCTGGTTATGGTCAAACCAATTTTATTAATCGATCTAAACTACGAGTCAATATGTTGCAAGTCTGATGGTTTTGTTCAGAAGATGTGTTGTTCAGAAGACAACTTCATCACAAGCTGCTATGACAAGATGATTGTGTTCGATTTCTTTTTATACTTTGTTATGTAATTATTTTTATTTCTTGAGTCTAAGGACTTATGTGAGTCAGAACGAAAATTTTGGCATTTAGATTAAAATCTGTATCCATGTCTACTCAAACATAAACTTAGCCAAACCAGAAATTCTTTTGGATTCGAACCTAAACTCAAAACCTAGCTAAAATAGTCTAGAATATGACCAAATGAATTATGTGTGAGTTCTGACCGAACTCGGTACGAGTTCTTTCTGAACTCGAACCAAATTTGGTTACTCAAACTAAATCCCTAGTCAGACTCATCTCCTGAAGACCAGTCTCTCAACTTTCAAATTTTTGAACGTTATGCATCCGAATTTGGCCCGAGCTTTGTCTACATAAATTCTATAAATAGAGAATAATTTCTCCATTCCAACTCACTCATTCATTCTTCATCTTCTCTATTCCAAAAAGACCTTTACTATTCTTATTTCTAAGGCAACTTCTATTTTCTTCTAAGTGTCTAGTGTCGTTCCGATTAGAAGTTGAGTTGAGTTGTAAAAGCTTGGTTAAAAAGTTGCTATTCAATTACTGTCTTAAGTCTTTAAGCTCTTCGGATCAAAAGCTCGTGTTCTAAGAAGTTGGCATGCTCTTCGAATCAAAGGCACATGTGTACCCTATTTCACAAATAGTGGATTAACTCCAAGCAATAGTTCTCGGGTCTAGACTAGTACTCCACGAGAAAAACTAGGATAAAATTCTCTGTGTTTGAGTTTTCTCTTCTAAACTTTACTTATACTCGTTATAATATCCGTTACTGTAGTTTATACGTTGGCCTTAGACTTAGTATTTTATTTGGTGATTATTTCCACTAAACTATATTCATCCCCCCTCTAGAGTTTTCTTACAATCCTACAAAGACTTATTTCGGCACCGATTATCATGCTTCCAGTAGGTTCCTAAGAGTTTATGGTGTATTGTGATGCATCCTGCGAGGGACTGGGGTGTTTATTGATGCAACATAGAAGAGTGATAGCTTATGCATCTCGGCAGCTTCGGGATCATGAGAAGAACTATCCGACTCATAATTTGGAGTTGGCGATGGTATTATTTATACTTAAGCTATGGAGGCACTACTTATTTGGTGATCGGGTGGACATATTTACAGATCACAAGAGCCTGAAGTACGTATTCGCCCAGAAGGACCTGAATATGAGACATATGAGGTAGTTAGAATTATTGAAAGATTATGACGTGGAACTCCAATGCCATCCAGACAAAGCGAATATGGTAGCAGATGCTCTTAGTAGGAGATATAACACATATATGTTGATATCGCAGTGATATATCTTAGAAGATCTTCAAGAGATGTGTATGATATAGTACTTTCACAAGATACCAAAATTTTGGCCAGCCTACAAATTTAGTCTACTATGGTAGAGAGGATTAAGGTAGCTCACACAGACGACCCGCAAATTCAGAAGCTTTTGGCAGAATGCGAGTCTTGTCTCCGGAAGGAGTTGATAATTCATGAAGATGGAACCCTCATATTTGAAAATCGTCTCTGTGTACCGAGCAAAGATATCCGGCAGAAATTTATGACCTAGGCGTATAGTTCTCATTATTTAATTCATACGGGAGGTATAAAGATGTATCAAGATATCAAGCAATATTTCTAGTGGAACGAGATGAAGAGGCGGTGTCACGACCCGTATCCAGAATTTGGACATGAGTTATGGGTATGTCCAGCCTACGCTGCAGCATCGACGGTAGAACGCTGTCTAGGTCACAATACTATCTATCACAGCTCAGAATAATATATATAACCTGTCAATGATCTCAACTCCATAAGGAGGATATGATAAATATAAATATAACAACAAGATCAATACTCAATCACATAATTCTATAAGGAAGAGGAATGACACAATAATGATATAAAGGAAAAAAGAAGTCTAAACATAATATATCATACATCCATGAGTCTAGAGTCTAAACAACAACAACAACAGTATCCAAATAAAATATACAACTCAGAGTATCTCAAGTCTATAATCCAACTAGAAATGAATTCTACACTCTAAGCCTCTACTAATGGATCTAATACTGGAATGGGATCCTCCTGAAGCTCCTGGGTGAAATCCTCGTCTACTCCAGGTCCGTAATAAGTGGCACAAAAAGCCTCGAGATCCTCTGAAAAATGTTATCCAGTCAGGATTGGAGTGAAGCACATAAACTAACAACAGTTCCATTAATTTAACCAAGACTATAAAACAATAAGCAATAAAAATACAAGATAGAAAGAATACTGGACAATAGGAAAACTGGTATGCAGATAATTATCTCACAGATAATAATAAACTGAAAATAAACAAGGAATAACTGTATCAGAAGTTGTAAACGGGAATATAGATATAAACAACTACTAAGTGCCTTGAAATACTAATTATTATGTGATCGGCTTGGGACGGAACAAGCTCTGCAATATATGATTGGCTATGCACAAGTACAGTAAGGAATCAGGCCAATCAAGTATGATTGACTATGCACAAGTACATGTAAGGGGATTAGGACAATCATATACGGGGAGCTATGCACAAGTAATAAAATTATGCTACACCCTCGTGTAGTGAGGGTGAGCTATGCACAAGTAGGTGGTGTATGATCACATAATCAACTAATACTTTCCCATCCTCGGTTAGTACAATGGATCCAATCATGACTCCTCATAACCGGTATCTATGATACTAATCCGTGTATCTACTGTGTCAAAAATTAAGAATAACATTATATACTAGAATCATAGTAATCGAGCATAACACTAGATTGGTCATGTGAGGATAGATTGGTCATGACGCTCAGATACCCTTCATAATTCCTGCTGCTACCTCCAACTATTCAGTTTGCAACAATAGATCCCACACTATTACAGTACTTATATGTACACTGACTGATACACCTTACTGGCACATGCTCTAAAACCGAGCTTGCACAACTGACATGGATCCAAATCCTAATCTACAACCTGACCAACCTAATACAGATACTAGCACTCACTGCTGCACTAGTGTGCACCTCAATCACATTACCCTTGATGCCTAACTGACACCCTATAAAGATACACTGCAGCCACTGAATTGGGCCAAATTCATATCCTAAATCTATTTCCTTTCTTTAGTTACTGATACTCACCTTAGTTGATTCTCATCTAGAATCTAGTAGCAATATCATGGAGCGTCTGCCTTGGAACATCAATAGTGCACTGCCTATTATGCTCAAATTTTCGAGCAGTAGATCCAGTAACTTATACTTACTTCCTCTAATTCAACATTCCACCCAACACTGATACCCCAAGCATTTGTACTGAACACAGCTACCTAAACTCCTTCAGTCCAAATCCTTCCCTCACTTGTAGTGCTAAAAGATACCTCATATCAAATACCTGAGCAAAGTGTTGTTGTTGCTGCTCGAGTACATCTAATATCTGAGCACAAAAACTCATGTACACAGCAGCAAAACCACCACTGCCCTGACACTTACCATTGTGCACCATTGCCTCTCACTTGCTCACTGGCAGAACACACTAACCCGACACCCTACCATTATGCACACACCTATATATATATATATATATATATATATATATATATATATATATATATATATATATATATATATATTATGTACAACACACTAACCCGGCACACACACACACACACACACACACACACACACATATATATATATATATATATATATATATATATATATATATATATATATATATATATATATATGTACATGACACACACACAACTCAAATTGTATTGTATCAAACACCTGTAGAGCTCAAACTTGTGATACTCCATGATACTCAATGGTACACCCTCATAACTCATTGGTACACAAATCTAATCACCTAGAACAAATTTTAATATATATAATATCGTATGTAATCAATTATGATAGTAAATAATAATGCAACCAATAAGAACACCATCAATTAGACAAAAAACCCTAAACTATAGTCCCGTATCATACCTATCATATCGTATCATCACACGGCCTACCCGTACCCAATTGTGGACACGTATCTACCCTCATAGGACCAATATATCTCTAATTAGGTCTACCAAACCTAATAAAAAAATACTTGGTGTCCCAATCTCAGATTTTCTCCAAAATGGACATCAAACTCAATGTAGAAATCTCAATAAGGGTCAATAGGAGTTCAAACTCATTCCTATGGGTAGCCTTAATGCATAGGTACATTCTATATGCTTTAAAACATTAAATAGAACTAATTAGAGAGAGATATTTTAGAATTTACCTATTGGGAGATGTAGCCAATAGGACACAATTTGGACACAAACACCAAGCCCAACTCCTTCTTTTCCAAAGCTCCTTGAAACCACTAGCTTCTAATCTCCTAAGATAGTGAGGATGAGGGGATTTGATAGAAATTTATGAAGTATTGATGGAGGGAAGAACAATTTAGGGAAGAACCCTAATTAGGAATAAAATGGAATGAGTGAATGGAGGAGAGAGAGATTCACCCTCAAAATAGGGTCAGCCCCCTCTTCCCCCTTTCCCAAGTAATATGAATAGTCTAGAATACCCCTAGTGGATTTTTATAAAGAATTAATTAGTGGAATCCTCTAATCCTAATATGGGTTTAATCTAATTTCCAATTAAGGAGAAGGGTTAACTTAGATTGAGGCTAATGTGATTAGTCCAATAAGTTGGTTAAGTTGTAATGTCTCGTTGATTAGGACCACTAGGATCTTATCTAACTAAATAATCTAATCCCTAGCCAATACTAATATTAATCACAAAATATGGCATGCACATTTACATAAATAGAATATAACCACATTATTTATGATAAAACATAATGACAAAAATATCCCTATTCTAGGAATATGGTAGTGACAAGTCTATCCTCCTTAAAAATAATTGTGTCCTTAAAATTAAAAGCAAAATAGCACAAGACACAACAAAACACGAAGAACTATAACTCAAGGCTCGAAGAGATATGGGTACTGCTCGCGCATTTTATCCTCCCCCTCCCATGTTGACTCACTTGGAGAGTGATGCCTCCACGCGGCACGAATCAAAGGAATGGTCTGGTTTCGCAATACCTTCTCCCTGCAATCCAAAATCTGCACAGGTTGCTCTAGATAGAAAAGAGTCGGACCAACCTCAATCTTCGAGTGATCTAGTACGTGACTTGGATCTGCCACCTACCGTCTCAACTGCGACACATGGAATACGTCATGTACTCCCTCCAGTACAGGCGACAAGTATTGTCTGTAGGCCACTATACCGACCCTCGTAAGAAAACTGAAGGGTCCGATGTATCGTGGACTAAGCTTTCTGCCTCCACCAAAGTAAATCGTTCCCCGTGTCGGAGAAATCCTCAGAAATACCAGATCGCCCACCTCAAACTTTAGAGATCTCCGGTGGCTGTCGGTCCAATGCCGATGTCTGTCCTGCGCCACCCAAAGTCTATCTTTAATCATCTTGACCTTCTCAGCTGCATCCATGACTATCTCTGGCCCCAACAAGGATTTCTCACCGATATCATCCCAAGATAAAGGAGTACGATACCTCCATCCATACAAGACCTTAAATGGTAATATCTCAATGTTGGCCTGGTAACTGTTGTTGTAAGCAAACTCTGCCAGGTGCAAATGATCCTCGAAAGAACCTCCGAGATCCAAAATAGCAGTGCGAAGCATATCCTCGAGAGTCTGAATATTCCTCTCTGACTACATGTCTGTCTGTGGGTGATATGCGGTACTGAACTTGAGTTGAGTCCACTACTAAATTTTGCCCAATTAGCGACGTCAGAGTAAAATGTCTCCAATTCCTAAGAATTTTGTGACTCCATTTAAAAAGTCATAAAATGTCGTTAATGGCAACGTTCAGCATCATCCAGCGACTATTATTATTATTATAAAAATAGACGTTGGTAATAGTCACTGAACTTCGCTAATATTTTAATTACAGCGACGTATTTAGCGACATTGTAACAATTACGTCACAATATATTAAAAAACAATGATATTTAGCGAATCATACTTTATATGTCGCTAAATTGTTTAATATAGGGTTCTGATTGTTTATTTCACCCGTTCATTTTTATTCGCAAAAATTTGAAACCATGCGCCCCCTCCGGCTTCGTGACCCCCTCCGGCGCTCCGGCCCCCCTGCCCAACGTCGTGCTCCCCCCCGGCTCCCCCTCCGGATCTCACCCTCTTTGCTCCAACTCCCCCTTCGACTGCCCCCTGTGCTCCGGCTCCCCCTCTATGCTCCGACTCTCCCTCCGCCTTCGGCTCTCCGATCTGTCAGCCCCCCTCC
The DNA here is from genome assembly GCA_036927795.1 of Iris macrosiphon. Lineage (NCBI taxonomy): Eukaryota > Viridiplantae > Streptophyta > Magnoliopsida > Asparagales > Iridaceae > Iris > Iris macrosiphon. The sequence goes on along the minus strand of JAYESA010000015.1, from coordinate 81,284,173 downwards.
TCGGTCAGGTAAACCCTAACCCTAATTCTTATGACACCGATATGGACACTCACAGATATTTTGACACAGAACACACACCATAATTATTTTGACATTGGCATGGACACACTAACACTAACATGGAGTGATATACTTGTGCTACCAATTAGGGTTTGTGAACTTAAGAATCATTTATAGAGATTGCTTGCTAGTTTTCTCCTACTACGTGTTTGTTGAAATGACAAGTTGGTCATTCTTGGCTTGATTCTCAGTTTTACCCTTGATTATATATTTATATACTCATTAGAATAGGCATATATATAAGTTTTAAGTGTATATGTGTGTGTGTATGTGTGTGTATGTGTGTGTGTGTGTGTGTATGTGTGTGTGTGTGTGTGTTAGCTTTGTGGTGTTGGTGTTGTGACATAGAGGTGACGAGAAGGGGATGTGGTGCTCGAGTTTCAGAGCAGTCCAGTACTTGTGGAGAGTGTTATTAGCAGTGGAGGTGAGTGTTCTCAGATATTACGGGTGATCGAGCAAGTTATAGGTGATAAGAGCTGTTGTATTACCAATAATTAGAAGAGCCACATCAACAACAAGCATTAACAGCAGTAGTAGCAGGAAAGCATAGTAGCAGCACCAATATTTAGTTGCAATAGCAGCAACAATTTATAATTAGAGCAGCATCAAACAATAGGGAGGCAAGACACCAACTGTTTGTAATGCCTACAAATGGCATCAGCCTAGGCCACAACTGATGGGGGTAGCAGCATCTAATGCATGAGAGAAATGATGGGCATGGTGTGGGGTAGAAGCAATTATATGTGAGTTATGTGAGGAATATTGAGTAGTACAGCGGTAACAACTCGTGGCTAGGGAGCACTTAATTGTATTGCATTTATACTTCATAGCCGTTGATTTGGGGGGTTCCTATGATATTATATATATATAGGATGTTGTTGGAATATTGGATTATATGAGAAGTGCTACAGGTAGTGTAGAAGAGTGACAATTTGGTTATGACATGACACATGACATGACACAGACCCTAACCCAAAGCTGAGATAAGACACAGACCCTAACCCTATCTGAGTTAATTAGACGCAGTCTTGGGTATCAAGTGAGGTGTTGTGCAGTGCATACTTGTTCACAGTGTAGTGAGGGTATGTGTGTGTGTAGATATCTCGGTGCTACGGACACTAACCCTATCCCAATCCTAACTAGGACATACACACACGCGGACACTAATACTAACCCAAACTCGGATACGCAGACACACTAACACGCATACACTAACCCTAACACGAACACACACACATATTTATATTATGTAATCTCATGAAACGTATGGTGAAATTATAGAACACATGGATATGAAAGGTTAGGACATGATATCGAGGATAAGGTTGCAAGCATTTTATCAGACATAGACTCACATATATATGTCAAGTGTGGATATCCAAGAGTGTATCAGTGAGTGTCAACTATGTATCCTGGACCCAAAAAAATTGACACTGGATATCCATGACTTGACTTTTTAATTAGAAAGTCATGGCCTAAACAAATATCAAGTATGGATATCCAGGATATATAGTTGATACTCACTGGTACACTGTAATATGAGTATCCAGGATACAAAGTTGAACGAAGAAGTATCAGTGCTAGGACTAGGTGTATCAGTGCATGAACTATATTCCTGAGTATTCTTATGTGTGTGTAGACAAGTAGATGTATAACATAATTGGGTATTCCTGAGTATCAATGCTAGGACTAGGAGTATCAGTGCATGTACTGTATTTAAACGAAGAAGATAAATTTTCAGAAGAGGATTGAAAATATCAATATAAAATCCATTTAGACTTGTGACATGTACGATAATTTAGCTATTTTCTTGAATAATGTCTATTCATCTTTGCATATCTGGAGTGAGTGTCATTTGGATAATATACACTACCAAATATTCATATGAGTATATACTTGAATAATGTATATTCATCTTTGCAGAAGTATCTAGAAATGCATATGAATTACTATATGCATCATCGTTCGTGGATGTACAACCGTTATCCTGATGACATGTGTGGTTTGCAGGATGAATTCATAGAGGATGTATAGCAGTTCCTGCAGTTCGTCAAGGCATTCCCTCAGTATATGGACGGTACCAAAATTAAGTATCCGTGTGTGAGATATCGCAACTTAAAATATCATCCAGAAGTAGAAGTCACATATTATTTGTACTCGAAGGGTTTTACGCCGAATTACTATCAGTGGACCGCACATGGAGAACTTGTGTCTGTAGCATCGGAGTCGAAGTCTTATATGGAGCCATATATGGATGTCCATGACCATGCTGCTTACGACGACGGTTGGGTGAATATAGTTTTTGATACGGCGGAGCCTAAATTCGATCCGTACAATCATGATGCAGCTGAGGAGGCACCGAATGCCGATGGTACGAAGTTTATGGAGTTGCTGGAGAATGCAAGGACTCTATTATATTCTGGTTGTGAGGATCATTCATCGTTGGAGGTGGTAATAAGATTGTTGAGCATCAAGTCCAATTTTAACATGTCGCAAGAAGGCTATAACCGACTGATGGATTTGATTATAGAGATCTTGCCAGAGGGTACAAAGTTACCTAAAGATTTCTACCGATATAAGAGGATGGTGAGATCTCTCTGGATGGGATACGAGAAAATTGATGCATGTCGCAACGGATGCATGTTGTACTACAAAGACGACGAGGGTGAAGACACATACAGATTTTGTGGTGCTGATCGCTATAAGGCCACTGGTAGAGAAAAGTCTATCGGTGCATGGAAGCCTACCGATTCGATGCACTACTTGCCTTTGATGCCGCGGTTGCAGATGTTGTTTATGGTGAAGGAGACTGCAGAAAATATGAGTTGGCACAGACAGGAACATATCGAAGGAGTATTGGATCATCCATCTGATAGAGAAGCATGTAAGCACTTTAATCGAGAGTATCCAGATTTTACTTCGGATCCGCGTAATATCAGATTAAGGGTCTCCTCCGACGGTTTTACCCCATTCGAACTTTCGGGCTTCCAGTATTCGTGTTGGCCTATGATCATCACTCTGTACAATCTACAGCCTTGGATGTGCATGGAGACTCCGTATATGTTCCTAACCGTTATTATCCCGGGTTCGAACAATTTGAAGAGGAACATCGATGTATATTTAAACTATTTGATAGATGAGTTGAATTAGCTGTGAGAAGTAGGTGCCAACACGTATGATGTTTCTAGAAAGCTAAATTTTTAGATGAGGGCAACACTTATGTGGACCATCAACAACTTTTTGGCCTATGGAATATTATCGGGATAGAGCACTCATGGCCGTCTCTCATGTCCGTATTGCATGGACCGCAGTAAGGCTTATCCATACCCGAGGAACATGAATGCTTTTCATACGGGCGTTGTGGAGAAGGCCAATCCACCGCCAAGGTGGCCCGAATACACAATATAGGAAGAGGTAGAAGATTTACCAAGTGCTATTGAAGAGCCTGGTAACGGGTACAAGTGTGGCGGATTTGGTCGCACCCATAACTGGACGAAGATGAGTATATTATGGGATCTTCCATATTGGAGCACCAATCTGATTAGACATAAACTTGATGTCATGCATATCGAGAAGAATATGTTTGATAACATAATTAATACTGTAATGGAGATAAAGGGAAAGACAAAAGACATCCGAAGGCCAGGTTGGACTTAGAAAAAAAATATGTAGACGTCCTGCATTACATTTAATAGAGGAGGGGAATGGAAAGTTAAAGCAGCATAAGTCAATTTTCTCACTAGAGAAGGAGGATAAAGGAAGACTTTGTAGGTGGGTTCAGGGTCTAAAATTTTCAGACGGGTACGTGTCAAACTTGAGAAGATGCGTCGACCTCAAAAAGAATAAACTGGCGGGTATGAAGAGCCACGATTGTCGCATATTCATGGAGAGGTTAATTTCAATTATATTTTATGAATGCTTACCGCAGGTCATTTGGGATCCATTGACATAGCTCAGCATATTCTTCAGAGATCTTTGTTCTACTAAGTTGCTCGTCGATCGTCTAGAAGAGCAAGAGAAGGATATTTCGGTAACATTGTGCAAGCTCAAAAATATGTTTACTCCTGGATTCTTTGACTCCATGGAGCTTTTGCCAATTCATCTTTCCTATGAGGTACATGTTGGTGGTCCTGTTGGTTATCGGTGGATGTACCTGTTCGAGCAGCATTTGAATCACCTAAAGATAAAGGTAAAAAGAAGGCACGGGTTGAGGGCTCTATTTGTAAAGCTTATGTTCTCGAGGAGATTACAAACTTTTGCTCGACGTATTTCAAATCTCATATTGTTACTAATAGAACGAGATCTCCGAGAAACGACGACGGATATCAGGAATCTAATGATGCAATACTGAAATTATTCAATGTGTCCGAAAAGCCTTCGGGAAAAATGAAGAAGAGATATTTGAATGACGATGAGCTAAGGATGCTCAGTTGTATATATTACTCAATTACAACGAGGATGAAGTAGAGAAGCTAGAGGGAAAAGTAATTAATATGTCCACATTTACGTCATCTCAATATAATGGTATAAGCTAATATTGTGCTACTAATCAGCGGTTGCTTCGTTGTTCTTTAGCACATATAATAATGAGCTGAGGTCGGTTAGACCCTACATAACAGACGAAGAAGTAGAACAAGAAATGAGACGTATTTTTCTTCTTGGTTGAGCGCATATGTAAGAAGCTCGATAATTACTTTTCTGTATGCACTTGCACAATGAATAACTTACTATCGCTACTTTGGTATTTAGGTCGATCATCTAATAACAATCAAGACTGAATCTATTAGAACTCTAGTCAAGGGACTAATTATTGCCATCAAAATATATCCAAGTTACTGTGTGAATGGATTTAGGTTCAAGTCAACAAATGCTCCGATCAGGGACAACTTTCTGGATCTTGATTCAACAAAAAATAGCTGTTTGTGTATCAAATCTTTGAACTACAAAGACGTCGATCCAGGCAATGATTTCTTTGGCATCTTATAGGAGATTGTGGAGTTGACATATAATTATGGCACAAAACTTGCTAAGATCGTGATATTCAAGTGTGAATGGTTCGATCTGATTCAAGATCAAGGATGGAAAATTGACAAGCATGGTCTTGTAGATATAAACTACATGTGTAGATATAAAGGCTACGAACCATTTATCCTATCAAGTCAGGCTTAACTCGTGTACTTCATAACTTATCCAAGATGGAGTACAGCGAGGTCAGATTGGTGGGCAGTATACAAGATTAAAGCTATAAATACCTTTGACGTTGATAAAATAGCTTATTAGAAGGACGAGCTACCTCTTGTAATAAATATTGTAGATGTGGACTCAACAGAACTTACTCATTACACGACTAATAATGTAGAAGAGGTAGAATTATTCGAAGAGGAAGATGAAGACAAAGTAGATGAAAGTGAAGAGGAAGAGGAAGAGGAAGAGGAAGAGGAAGAGGAAGAGGAGGACGAGAAAGGCGAACAAGATAAATTTTTTGAAGATGATTAAAAATAAAATAAATCCATTTGGACTTGTGACATGTATTATATTTTGACTGTAGAACGTACTATCCATTTAGTCTTATGACACTACTAGTTATTTACTATGCAATTCTATTAATGCTGTGAGATATGCATAATATTTTGACTGTAGAATGTACTATATATGTGTTTATTTTTTCTATCATCATATATTGTTATCAGGTATAACAGGACGATGCGGAATGTTCGGCAAATTTTAAGGTAACGGAGTGCTCCTCTGGTACTTCCTACTGTTGGTTCTAGATCCTCGTCGCCAAGTACTCCAGTATATCGACCAGTCACATCTCCGACTGCGACGACGTTACGTGGCAGCACTCCTGGGATGAGTAGTTCAAGGCCTAAGACTACTATATCATCAAGCATTCCTCCTGCTAACGGAAACATGGAGACAGATGAGCATATGGCAGAGGTAGAGCTGACTTCATCCCAACGTCAGCGAGATCCTCCATGCGCACTTCCGGACGAGAGGGGAACGGAGATTTGGGCCGACGGTACAAAGTAAGTCAATTAGTTGGTTTAGCATCATATATATCGTGTATTTCTTTATTTATCATATATTCACTTTTCGATAAAAATAATTATCTTTGTATAGATATCATTCCTCGTCGGTACAGAGACGCCTAGACCACTTTCTGAGATACAACTATGGTGGCCCTTGGATCAACTACTCTGATGCTCCGGATGAGAGGAAGGCGTTCTGGTTTGCGTACTTCAAGGTAAAAGTATATTTGGTTTTAATATCAATCATATATTTTATGTAAATTATATAACTTACTAAAATACTTCTTGTAGCAAACGTATTTCTATCCACCGTACCGGGCCGAGTTGATCGAGCAGATATTTTCTGTCGTCGCTGCCAAGCTGATCCATGATGCTCTGGATGACCAGAAGGCTCGTGATCACAAAGGAAAACCGATCCAAGGTTGGATCACGCCTGAGAAGTGGACTGGGATGAGGGCTAGATTCGACGATCCAAGGTATAAGGAAAGGTCTAAGAATGCCAAGGAGACTAGGAAGAAGGCAGCAAAGTGGTGTGGTTGCTCAATTTCGATGACGGAATATTTCTATCGTTTGGTATATATTTTATTTCAGATATATTATTTTAATGCAAGTACAATAAAATGGTAGTAGGATAAAATATTTAATTTTAGTACTAAATAATATATTTTAAATAGGTACAGAGGGGTGAGGATGACAACATGGTGACCATCTTCCTGGCCACCCATCGAAAGGGCAAAAATCTCATTGATGAGAGGGCCTCGCAGACCTATGTAAGTATTACTTTACTTTGTGTTAATTTTAATATAACTTAGGAAATATGCAAATAAATATCCATGTAGTTAGTAATAAGTACCTTAGACATTAGCAATTATCGAGTATCTAAACTTTTCTAGGCCGAGTATCTTAGGTTGCGTGAGTGGGCGACCGCTAGTGCACCAACAGCGAGAGAGGCTGATACTTTCTTGCAGCCCTCTCCAGCTCCATCGGCGGACGAGCTATGGGTGACCGCTGCTGGTGGTCTCCAGAGAGGTACGTACTACGGTATAGGATCCTATAGCGCTCTTGTTGCGACGCAGTTCTCTAGGGCCTACACTGCAAGTGCGCATTCCCCATAGCCCTCGTAGGCGTCGTCCTGAGTCCAGGAGACAGTTAACAGTCATATTGCGTCTCTCCTTAACGAGTTGCTACGAAGGATGGAGAAGCAGCCCATGTTCCAACCGCAGGCGGACGATGCTACGCTCATCGCATGATTTGATACGCTTGAGCGCAGCATCATGGAGCTCAGGGATATGACAGCTGATCTTAGAGCGTCGACAGAGCGCAGCATGATAGAGCTGCAGGCATCAAAGCTTTCCATAGGTGAGAGGCTGACGATGATTCAGAATTCAATGGTTCATAGTAGTATGAGGCTATTTTCTACCATGGATTCATTAACCATCGACTAGCAGCGTTGGAGAAGATACGTCCTCCTAGTGCGCCTTCATCGACAAAGACTCCACTGACGTCACTGCCTTCTCCATCGACATCGGTGTCGATTTCAGGGGACCAGTATAATTTATTCTTATCCCTGATGCGCGCCGGTGGTCATCCTTCTGCAGATCCGTAGAAGTCCTAGTTAGTATAGTTTTGACCTATGATATTTGGTCATTTATGAATATTATACATTTTTGAGGCTTTCAGACTTTATTTCTTACACTCAGTTGTGTGGATATTTATTGTATTCTTTACGACGAGATTTTCTCCAGACTCGGTTTGTAATTCCAATATTTTATTTTCTTCAAAATTTACTATATTATTCATATTAAATGTATGTTAATATACCGGTGTTGAGTGTTCCACTGAAGAGGTCGGCGAACCCAGGGAACTCAACGGAGAGTTGCTCTGGGTCTATTTATATAAATTATAAATTCATAAACTGCAGGAAGATTGGTTTGGAAACCATTTTATATTCTATTTTTTTATTTTTTACCAAAAATTTAGCAACATTTAGTAACTTTTATATGTGTCGCTAAATACGTTGCTGAATATCGCTAAATTGCTGAAATGGCAGAATTTGCCATGTCAACAAAATATCATTAAATATGTTGCAAAACATCGCTAAATAAAAAAATTAGCGACGTTTAGCGATACACAACACGTCGTTAATTTAGCTAAGTTGAATCGCTAAATGTCGCTAATATGAAAATTTTTATCGATGCAAATACGTCACTAGAAAATATCGCTATAGCGGTGTTTTTCGATATTTTTCCTGTCAACGACTAGCTTAAATTCGACTTCATTGCAACGTTGCTAATTATGTCGCTAAATTTTTTTAGCGACGTTTTTATGCCATTTAGCGACATTTTCAGACGTCGCTAATTTGACTTATTCTGGTAGGGTGCCCAAGCTAGCCTGCAAACTCCTCCATAAGTGGAAAGTAAAATGATCATCCCGATCCAAGATGATGCTCACAGAAACTCTATGTAATCTGACAATCTACCGCACGTACATCTCCGCTAGCTTCTTCGCAGATGTACCCACTTTAAATGCTAAGAAGTGGGCTAATTTGGTCAACCTGTCTGCGATGACCCAAATCGCATCTTTTTCTCTCGGAGAACGCGGAAGCCCCAAAACAAAATCCATGGTCACATGCTCCCACTTTCACTCTGGAATGAGTAAAGGCTGAAGCAATCCATCTGGTCTATGTCTATCCGCCTTTACCTGCTGGCATACCAGACATCTGGATATGAAGCTTGCTACCTCCCACTTCATACCATACCACCATACGTGCTCTCTCAGATTCTGATACATCTTGTTGGCACTTGGATGCATCGAGTACTGAGAGTGATGCGCCTCCTACAGAACCTCCTCGCGTAACTCCCCACTCGGCACACATAATCTAGTACCATATCATAAAGATCCATCATCAACGATGGTAAAATCCTCTGATTCCATCTGAATCAATGCTCTGATGCTCCTCAGAGTCTCATCATCAAACTTCATGGCCCTGATCCTGTCCATCAGCTTAGACTGGATATTCAACCCCCATATTTGTATATCGATACCAGAAACTAGCACCTCAATCTCCAAACTCTCAAGATTGGCCAACAGGTGTATATTTGTCATCAAGTATATAGCCACCAGATACCTACTCAAGGCATCGGTGACTACGTTCACCTTCCCTGGATGGTACGATAATGATATGTCAAAATCTTTCATCAACTCCAACCATCTCCTCTGCCTCATGTTCAGCTTTTTCTGTGTGAACACGTACTTTAAGCTCTTGTGGTCTGTGAATATCTCCACACTCTCTCCGTACAGGTAGTATTTCGATAACTTTCGATCAAAGATGAGTGCTACCAACTCTAAATCGTGGATGGGGTGGTTCTTCTCATGAGGACGCAATTTCCTGGAAGCATAGGCAATCACCTTCCCATTAAATTGAAGGACGCAACCCAAACCCTTCCGTGAAGCATCACTATAGATAGTGAATCCACCTGTCCCTGATGGTAACGTCAACACTGGATCTATCGTCAATCTTTTTTCAGCTCATCAAAAGCGGCATGGCAATCCTCCGTCTAGACGAACTCTACATTCTTCCTGGTCAGCCTAGTCATTGGCTGTGCAATCTTGGAGAAGTCTTGTACGAATCTCCTATAATAACCTGCTAACCCCAGAAAACTTCTGATCTCAGCCACTGAACTCAGAGTAGCACACAACTCCACTTCCTCGATCTTCTTCGGGTCAACTGAGATCCCGTAACCTGTCACCACATGCCCAAGGAATTCAACCTTATCAAGGAAGAACTCACACTTTGAAAGCTTTCCGTAAAGCTCATTCTTCCTGAGAGTCTCCAAAACTATCCTCAGGTCCTCCTCATGCTCCTCCGGGGTCTTTGAATACACAAGGATGTCATTAATGAAAACTACCACGAACTTGTCAAGGTATTGGTTGAACACCTTGTTCATTAGATTCATGAATACTGCTGGAGCATTAGTCAACCCAAACGGCATCACCACGAACTCGAACGAGATATACCGAGTCCGAAAAGCTATCTTCAGAATGTCTTTCCTCTTCACCTTCACCTGGTGGTAGCCTGACCTCAAGTCTATCTTCGAAAATACCTTCGCTCAGCTTAACTGATTGAAGAGATCATCTATCCTCGATAATGGCTATTTGTTCTTGATAGTGAGGTTGTTCAGAGCCCTGTAGTCGGTACACATATGTATCGTCCTATCCTTATTCAATACAAACAATACTGGAGCACCCCACGACGATGAACTGGATCTGATGAAGCCCTTGTCCTGTAACTCATCAACCTGCTTCTTCAACTCCGCTAGTACTCTTTTTTTTGACCTTATAGATGTGTTGTGATATTGGCTCTGTGTCTGGCACCAAGTCTATAGAGAACTCAACATCTTTGTCTGGTGGCAATCCTGAAAACTCCTCTGGAAAGACATCCAGGAACTCCGCTATTAAAGGATGTGGAAGATCCTTCTCTTCCACCATGGCTCCACAAAAGACGCCCTTACTCTACTCTACTACTCCTCCAGCAATCTCAAACTCTGGCTCTCCTGGCGATCAAAATATTACTCTGCCTCCATGATACTCTATACTAGCATGGTACCGACTCAACCAATCCATCCTGAGTACAATGTCGTATCCCAGAAGTGGCATTACGAGTAAGCATGCCCTCAACTCTCGGCTTCCCAATGAAACTCTTCGATACTTGCAAAAATTATTGACTAGGATAATGCCTCCCCCAGTCATGATCTTGTAAGTCCTGGCCAAGGGTTCAGCCTCTAAACGATGTTTAATAGGAAAAGATACAAATACAAAACTATGGGAAGCACAAAAATCTAATAAAGTAAATGCTGGAATGAAATTGAGAAAAACTAAACCTGTAATCACGTCTCCCTCTAGCTCGGTCTTCTCAACCTTCATGGTGAAAGCTCGCCCCTGAGGTGCTCCTCTCTGCTGCTGCTGGTGCTGAACGAACCTCTGCTACTGTGGTGGAAGTGTTGGTCCCCTCTGCTGAACTACAGGGTGGCCTCATTGGTGCTCCCTGGACTAGTGCTCTAGCTAGTCCTTCCTGAGTTGGACGAGCTAGACAATCTCTCAGCTGGTAGCCAGGTGACCCACAGAAAAGGCACACTCCCAACCTTTTTCGACAAACCTTCCTGGTATGTCCTAGATTTCCTTAGAATACACAATGAACGGCCTGTTGTGCCTACCTCTGTGACTGCTGCTGGTGATAACCATGAGCTGGTGCCTGCTGTTGCTAGTGATGGTGCTGGAACGGCCTCTGCTGTTGCTGAAAGTGGGGACGCTTGGCTGGTCCTGCGCTACCGCTCGTTCCTCCAAAAATATTGCGTCCTCTATTAGGTCTGAGGTCCAGATCATCCTCAGCAATATGAGCATCCATCAAAATGCCCTCAAAGGTAGAAGTGTGACGTCGAGAAGTACGTGACTTAATCTCCCTCATCAGCCCCTTCCTGAAATTTTGGGCTCGATCTCCTGGTTCTCGAATCATCGACGGTACAAAATGACTCAAGCGGAAAAACTATGCAGCGTACTCGACGACCGATATGTTCCCTTGGACTAAGTCATGAAACTGACTCTCCAAGGCTTTCAAAGCTACATGGGGAAATAACTTCTCCTTGGAGAGCTCCTTGAAGGCCTCCCAAGTAAGTCCTCAACAGCAAGTCTCGGCTCCGTGCTATACCAAGTTAGTACAATATCGAACATCTGATTGTCAGCGGCCTCAATCTGTAGGCTCTTTGAAATATGAGAAAATGGATGTTCCTCTCTATGTCTTCCAACCAGTCGTCGGCATAGAGTATCCCCTCGATACCCTTGAACTTCCGAGGCAACTTCCTCTTGAAGTCCACTACAGTGCCTGGCTTCTTGTCATGAACCGCACCCGGTGTAGGGATGCAAGTCAGAAACAACGCCCAGCCTACGTCGCAACATCGGCGATAGAACGCTGTCTTGGTTAACTATACTATCTAAACATCTTACAATAATATAAAATCTGGCAACAATATCTCAACACAAAACTCAGTCACATTCTAAAGCACGAGAAGATATCAAGAAATTCTAACATAACTATACAATCTAAACAATTATAACAACAATAAAAGAAACAATAATCAAACTCTTATATATGAGCCGGAAATAAATCCAGTACTAAAGTGCTAAAAAGAACTAACTATGCTAACTAGTAGATTCGACTAAAACTCCCGGCAGTCATTCCAGAACTAGTGGGTCCAAGTCTATACCATCTATAAGTCGAAGTCCATAGTATGTCGGACACCAATCTCTCGGATCCCCTAAAAAATGTTTTCCAGTCAGGAATGGAGCGAAGTACATCTCAAACAGCAATTCTAAATCAATGATATAAACTATGTTGCAGTAAATAGATGTGAATATGCAAGATGCCATATACATGTACAAGAGACACGTAATAAAGGAAATACTGAAAATAAATACAAGATTGAACAATATGGCAATGAACAAGAATACTAATGACTAAGTGAGTGAGTACTAGCTTTAACATATGATCGGCTTGGGGACTTGCACAGGAATAATGGCCTGGTTAGTTATACATGCGGTGTATGACCAACACTCACAGGAAAATAATACTTGCACAGGAAGGTATGATCACATATCTATACTAAAATACTCTCCAACCCCGACTGGTATAGTAGATCCAACCATGGTACGCTATGGCACAGGATTCCCCAAGAAGATATCGACTCTTCCCGAGAATCAGTGTCTGTACATGTACAAGATAATCAATAAAATAAGGCTTGCACAAGATACACCCTATACAAAGGAATAACATCTCATGACGAGATTCGGATATACCAATCCGTGTAACCATCGTGTCTAGAAAACATGGATATCTACACTAGATACAATGAACATAGATGATGTCATAAATGAGAAACTATCAGAGAATGTACTCGCCGGAAGTCCGGTGAATAGTCTCACAAATGTCTGATACGGTGCCTCGAAGACCTAGATATGGAATATAACATCAATACAAGGTTCTGGAAAAAAATAAGTTAAACTAGTCAACATCTAAGTCAAAGAGCCATTTCTAAGTTAAAACAGTCAAACTAGGTCAACTATAAGTCAAATCAGTCAAACTTGGTCAAACTACCTATTTCTAGGTTGCATGAGTTTATCTCAATGATATTGGGTTCATACACTATGAATCTAAGTCATACAAGCTACATCTTAGGATACTAAGATACCGTATCTCAGGATACGCAACAATAAACAAATATCACATATCTATAATAAAGCAATATTAAATATATAAATCCTAATTACAAAAACTAAATGGATACCTTGGTTTCGAATCAACTTGGTATCACAACACTAAACCTCTATCTTGATAACCAAACCCATTACCTTGGGTATCCTCAATACCTTGGCATTTACCTTGGTATCTCAAGGTAAATTCAAAATCCATGAGTATAGCTAATACACATATAAACCTCCAAATACCAACTATATGCCAAACATATACTAACATAACTAAAGCATATGCTAAGATAACTAACTATTAAATACTATAACTATGTAATACCTCTCAATATAATACCTACATAATACTTACTAATATCTATAAATTGCATAGTTACATATAGTTAAGAGTCTAACTAATAGGTGTATATATATCTAACTAATTAAATAACAAGTATATAACTAACTACCCACTACTAACCATATGTTAAACAACTAACTATATAACATACTAATACTTAGATACTTAACCTACAATACAATACTTATAAGATACATATAGTTAAGAATCTAACTAATACCAATCATACATAGATACCAAGCACATACTGTATCATCTACCAAATTCCTAATTATAATTACTAGTCACCTTAGTATCAATAGTTTCTTAACCAAAGTTCACCATCTAGACAATACTTTAATCCTTAACTGAACCACTAGCTTTAAAGAGCATAACTCAATAAATACTCAAATATAAACTAACAGATATCTCAAGGTAATTTTCCAAAACTTCAAATATATACTAACTACCCAATAATACTATATGCTAACAACTAACTATTACAATATAGTATATAAATACCAATTAGGAATATATATATATATATATATATATATATATATATATATTTATATATATATACCAATTAGGAATATATATACACTAATATCATATATATATATATATATCAATCTATTATTTATAAATAATACATAAATATCACTATACCGTAAAATTGTCGCTAAAAGCCGATGCCGTCGTCGCTAATACTGCTGCTGCTGTTGCTGTAGTTGCTGTTGCTATAGCTTTGAACCCCCTTCTCTCTCTTATATACTAAATCACACAAATATATACTAATATATATATATATATATATATATATATATATATATATATATATATATATATATATCAACTATGTATATACACATATAAATACTCTATCAACTATATACATATCAAACACGTATATATATATATAAACATATAGGTATAGCTATAATCATACATATATATAGATAACATACACTTACTTTTATATATATATATATATATATATATATATATATATATACACACATATATATATATATACATATCTATACAATATCAAATAATACCTACTCAAATATACATCTAATATACAAGTACATATATATGACACACAAATATATATATAACATAACTTATGAAAGTAGCTATTATATATTAGAAAGTATCACTACATACATATATAATACATAGGTATATAGGTACATGATACACTAACACATATATATATATATATATATATATATATATATATATATATATAGGCATGCATATAATTACATATTATAATGACTAAGAACAATGGAAATAGATCTAGAAATAAAATGCACAACACATGGAGTGTATCGCACCCGTATCACACTAGATCTATAATACGCATGCGACACGAGTCCACCACATATCCAAACGTACCTTGAAGGACACGAGCAAGTCTAATATATTATTTATGAACAATATGAAGAGTCAAACACAAATCTATGTGTCCGTGTAAAAATATGACATGCACAAAGTCCCGTGTCAGAGGAAAAAACCCAAATCAATACGTATCACCAAATTATTGGGATACGACCTACACGTACCCAATTGTGGACACGATACTAGCCCCAAACACACAAGCACATGCCAAATTGATCTATAGGATCAATTGACACACACAACAAATGTCAATCTCGGAATTCCTCCAAAATTAATACAAAAAGTACCATAACTTTCTCAATAGGCCTCCTATAAACACAAAACCAAATCCTATGGGTAGCCTATGCATATGGGTTAATTTTTTATTGTTAAATCTCAGATTTATAACCTAAATTAAGGGAAAAAACTGAATTGTACCTATTGGGAGATAGATTTCCAATAAAACCTCCAAAATTGATAAAATTGGCCTTCAACTTGTAGATCCTTGCTCCTCTTGATAGATCCTTGCTTTCTCCTTCTAGATCCTTGCTCCACTAGTCTCCAATGGTGATTTGGGAAGGAATTGGATAAAAATTTGATAGGTATTTGGTGAAATTTGGTTGAGAAAAATTCTAGATCTAGATTTAAAATAAAAAATGAAGAGAGAAAAAGTTTTCATCCCCTTTATATAGGCCTCACATGCCCCCTCCCTCAAGCTACTATGTAAAGTCTAAAATATCCCTTGGGGCCTCACATGAAGAAATTAATTAAGGAGGGAAGGTTCTAGTCTAATGGGTTTAACTTAATTAATCATCCTCCTAATGATTGGCTTCTAATTATTGGGCTCAATTCTAACTTGAATTAAAAGTTGGTCCATGAGTCTAAATTAAACTAGTTAGGTCCACTAACACAAGTCCAAAATAAATCGAACATGCTAACATTAAATAAATAATATAATAAATAAAAATTTAACATGCAAAATATTTAATTAATTACTAAAAGACCAAAATACCCTTTTTCTAGAAAATATGATAGTGACAAGTCTACCCCCCTTAGAATAATTTTGTCCTCGAAATTAAAACTCTCACCCCTCTCTCTTGGGCCAGTCATAAACTATTCATACAAATCTTACTATGGTCAAACCCCATCAATCACAGTCTAACATAGTATATATCCTATAACATACAATCCTATCATTCTACTGAAAGAGAAATCATACTTGGATATAGTCTCCAACTATCATGAATTTCAGTCTCTGTCCTGCTGAGTGTCTCTTTCTACTGGTGCAGGGTAATCTGTTATGCCACTTGTGGCCTATTTTATCACACACTAGGCATTCACTAATCGTCAACCTAGTCAAGATATTTTTAATACTGAGGGTTACCAAATACTAGTGATATACTATAGTTCTAGGTCATGGACATACTTAACTCACTGGAACTTGCTACTTAGGATAGATAGTTTACAAAATACCGCTAAAATACTACCTCCTTTATTTGTTTTAGTTCACCAAAATTCCTCAACCATTCTCTTACAAGGAACACTTGTATACTTTTTTCGTCATGTATTTTATTAGCACACCCTTGTCCAACTTGAATACTCCCAATAGGATGCCTTACTCAAATCTTGTTATTGTATACACAAGGCACAAGCTCTTATATGCATTTTAGATGACATCCTCATCAAGTTACTCATGTCTCTTATATATATTATTATATTAGTTATTAAAATGCTTGCCTAAACTTTCATAATACTTGAGGTACTCCGTCTCTTGTTACTAGGGTATCTCTTTCTATCTGATACTAGGTGTAACTCATCCTCTAACATTTGTTAGTCATCCTAAGGTTCTCATTTGTACATTAGTATCATAATACATACATAATTACCTTTTAGTCATTACAACACCATGATATCTCACTGGTATCTTTATACCCCTCGGACTATTCTCTGATACATACAACCTCTATAATCAAATTTAGCAAGGTACTATACCTCTAAACTTACCTTACTTCTATATATATATATATATATATATATATATATATATATATATATATATATATATATATATAGTCTCTCTCCTCTACTGCTTGGACCACTTGTACTATTATTTTCAAATATTTTTCTAGCCATATTAACTGATACCCCAATCCAAGATCATCACACAAGGTACTTACTGTTACTAGCACATTACTCAACTAATTCCTGATATAGAAACACTAGCACTCTTGATATAGTAACACTAGCTTCCTAACTACACAACATATGCCCTTAATATTCTTGGACACTAGCTTCATCATTAGATCACCTCATCATACTCACTAGAAATTATGATCACTTGCATCCAATGCACTAGTTATTAACTTCTATAATACACATATTTTACTTCACTCTCATAGGCAGACATATGGTTCCATATATCTATTGATGTATATGCATCTCTCCTCAAACCTTTTACAGACGGATACACTAATCAGTGATACACTACATATCTTTCATGACTAATCTTGATATTTCTAAACCCATGACATACTATTAACACTCAAGCTTCCACTTTTTGATACTCATGAACTCACACTGACACTCATCACCTACTATGCATCCTGCACATAATTTCTAGATACTCTTCCATATATTGCTTCCAACACATCACTAACCTCAATATCAGGTAATATACCCATTACTAGTTATATACTGCTACACTCATATCTACTCACATCAACCTATATCACAAGTTCTACTACTTTAGCACAATGTATTATTATTCCCTCAGACTCTCCCATACACTTATGGGTACTCTTCTACTATGGCACACTCACTAATACCCTTGATGTATATACATTTCTCTACTCTTGACACACCCAAGTATCAACCACCCAATTGAATATTATGCTCTATTGATTTTCAACACAATTTCCTTGATACTTAATTGTTTACATGGCTCACCTAACTACCTGAATTCATGACTATCCAAAACTGGTATGCTGACTCTGATATTAACTCATGGAACCACTACTGATACTCTCTACTCTCCCTTCTACCATTGGTACCCATACTAACTTATAATGACACCTATCATAGAACTATTGTTACAAGGTACTACGCTATGGGTCATCTCTAGATTTATGCCTATTGCTCACCTGCCCAACCAAGAACCACTTACAGACTCATAAGCCACACTCCAAACAGTCAATACTGATACTTAAGACACAGACCTAATTATAATTCACCAATTATCATACTAACAAGGACTCTAATGGAAAGAAGCTCTATAAGAAACTGGACTAAAGAACTGAAGGAATTTCTACTGCTAAGCTAAAGAATGATGGAGCAAAGTCCTATAATAACATGAGTGAAAAAGTATTGAGATGATACTTTAAGAACCAATTTAAGATACAATCTGATAATCATACACGTCTGTCCAAAATCATGACACTCAGAATCCTCGCCACGCTAGTAAACATAGCTACAATAAATGATAGATTCCATAACTAGGGTATGCAACTCTATAATCATGTCATCTAGAATCCTCACCGCGCCAACCGGTATGGCTACGAGAAACTCTAAATTTCATAACTAAGATATGTACATCCGAAGTCAGGTCCCTACATTTTTGCTACACCAGCTAATATGCCTGCGATAAACTTTATGCTCCGTAACCAAAGCAGACGTTTCACCTTTCTCACTGTCCTCATCAACATATGTCATCAGATGATACCGTAATTTAGTCCGTAGAATTTCTCTCGATATGAAATCAATCTCAATAACGAATACCAAGTATTTAAATCAACCGATCATCAAAAATCAAATTCAATAATCGATCACCAAGAATCAAATTCAACAACAACAAGTGAGAGCGGACAAAAATAAAGGAAAAGATTTGAAATAGGAATTGTAATAAGATTCTCAAAGATCGTCCCAGGAATCTCTCAAGAAATTTGTAATTAAGTATCCTCTCATCCTAATATCTTATATCCTACATCCTATATCATATATCCTATCGCAGGCTCATAGTAGTACAACTAAGTCGTCGTACTACCACGACATCGCATAACTTGCGAAGCCTGACCTGCATGGGCCATCACTAAAAATGTGTCATGACCCTCACCCGGTGTAGAGATGCAAGTCGAAAATCATGCCCAGCCTATGTCGCAGTATTGATGGTAGAACGCTGTCTGATTAACTATACTATCTAAATATCTTACAATAATATAAAATATGCCAATAATATCTCAACACAAAACTTAATCATATTCTAAAGCACGAGAAGATATCAAGGAAGTCTAACATAACTAAAAAATTATAACAACCATAAAAGAAACAATAATCAAGCTCTCATATATGAGCCAATAACAAATTTGGTACCAAAGTGCTAAAAAGAACTAACTATGCTAACTAGTGGATCCGGCTAAAACTTCCGGCAGTCATTGCAGAGCTAGTGGGTCCAAGTCTGCACCATCTATAAGTCAAAGTCCATAGTATATCGGATACCAATCTCTCGGATCCTTTGAAAAATATTTTTCAGTCAGGAATGGAGCGAAGTACATCTCTAACAGTAATTCTAAATCAATGATATAAACTATGTAGTAGTAAATAGATGTGAATATACAAGATGCCATATTAGGAATATATATACACTAATATCATATATATATATATATATATATATATATATATATATATATATATATATATATATATATATATATATAATACATAAATATCACTATACCGCAAAACTATCGCAAAAAGTTGTTGCCGCCGTCGCTAATACTGCTGCAGTTGTTGCTAATACTGCTGTTGATATTTCTGCTGTCGTCGCTATTTCTGTTGCTGCTGCTGTCACTAATGTTGTTGTTGTTGTTGTTGTTGTAGTTGTTGTTGTCGCCAATACTGCTCTCTGCTGTCGCAAAATGTTGCTGCTGCTCTTGCTGTAGCTGCTGCTGTTGCTAATGCTGTCGCTAATGTTGCTGCTGCCGCTGTTGCTAAATACTGCTGATGTTGCTAAATACTATTGCTATTGTCGCTATAGCTTTGAACCCCATTCTCTCTCTTATATACTAAATCACACAAATATATACTAATATATTTACACATATATATATATATATATCAACTATGTATATACACATATAAATACTCTCTCAACTATATACATATCAAACACACACACACACACACACACATATATATATATATATATATATATCAAATAATACCTACACAAATATACATCTAATATACAAGTACATATATATGACTCACAAATATATATATATATATATATATATATATATATATATATATATATAACATAACTTATAAAAGTAGCTATTATATATTAGAAAGTATCACTACATACGTGTATAATACATAGGAATATAGGTACGTGATACTCTAACACATATAAATATTTATATACATAACTATATATATATATATATATATATATATATATATATATATATATATATATATATAGGCATGCATATAATTACATATTATAATAACTAAGAACAATGGAAATAGATGTAGAAATAAAATGCACAACACATGGAGTGTATCGCACCTGTATCACACTAAATCTATGATACGCTTGCGACACGAGTCCATTCCACATCCAAACGTACCCCGAAGGACACGAGCAAGTCTAATATATTATTTGTGAACAATACGAAGAGTCAAACATAAATCTATATGTCCGTGTCAAAATGTGACATAGACAAAGTCCCGTGTCGGAGGGAAAACCCCAAAATCAACATGTATCACCAAATTATTGGGATATGACCTACACGTTCCCAATTTTGGATACGATACTAGCCCCAAACACACAAGCACATGCCAAATTGATTTATAGGACCAATTGACACACACAACAAATGTCAATCTCGGAATTCCCCCAAAATTGACACAAAAAGTACCATAACTTTCTCAATAGGCCTCCTATGAATACAAAACCAAATCCTATGGGTAGCCTATGTATATGGGTTGATTTTTTATGGTTTAATCTCAGATTTAGAACCTAAATTATGGGGAAATTAAATTTTATCTATTGGGAGATGGATTTCCAATAAAACGTCCAAAATTGGTAAAATTTGCCTTCAACTTGTAAATCCTTGTTTCTCTTGGTAGATCCTTGCTTCCTCCTTCTAGATCCTTGCTCTACTAGTCTCCAATGGTGATTTGGGAAGGAATTAGGTGAAAATTTGGTAGGGATTTGGTAGAATTTGGTTGAGGGAAATGCTAGATCTAGATTTGGAATGAAAAATAAAGAGAGAGAAAGTTTCATCACCTTTATATAGGCCTCACTTGCCCCCTCCCTCAAGCTACTATTTAAAGTCTAAAATACCCCTTGGGGCCTCTCATGAAAAAATTAATTAAGGAGGGAAGGTTCTAGTCTAATGGGTTTAACTTAATTAATCATCCTCCTAATGATTGGACTTCTAATTATTGGGCTCAATTCTAACTAGAATTAAATGTTGGTCCATGAGTCTAAACTAAACTAGTTAGGTCCACTAACACAAGTCCAAAATAAATCTAACATGCTAACATTAAATAAATAATACAATAAATAAATTTTAACATGCACAATATTTAATTAATTACTAAAAGACTAAAATACCCTTTTCTAGAAATGTGGTAGTGACACTTCTGTTGCTGCTGCTGACCCGGGTGCTACTTCTGCTGGGCGACTCTCTTTACCTCCTGTAGAGCCATCAGGTGAGCATTATCCATGCTCTCCCTTATCAGCTCTTTCTGTGCTTGGAGCGCCTCTGCCTGCACTCTCTGCACCTCAGCCTAAACTTGTTTAGCCTTTACCAATATCCTCTGAGCATCCACCATGACCTGGATCAAGGCAAACATCGGTGCCCCATCAGCAGGAATACCTCTTAAAAAATAAAATCTGCTGTGGTGGTGGAAGGTCCTTTGTAATAGCCGGGACAACTCTCTGGACAGGTGACGGGGGAGGACCCCCAAAGGCTGCTGAAACTCCTACATAAGTAGGTAAAGTATGAGGAGCAACTCCAGCTGTCCGGGTAGCAGGTCGAGAGGTGGCAGACCTCTCGGAAGCTGCGGGTCTCGATCTCTGCAACCTGGTCTTTGGCGGCATCCTGAAGACAGATCGAAATAGAAGAAGTCAATTAAGACAAAAGTCACAATATCATCAAAGAAGGATAGTAAAATTGAAAAAAAAACAAATATTCAGAATTATAAGAATATCATAATAAATAAAGTAAAAAATTTCCTATTTGTGATTGAGTATACTCTCATTCAATATCATATATTCTCTAGCAGGCTCGTAATAGTACTCTAAGTATGACCACTACTACGAAATCGCACTAGTTGCGACTTCGACTTACTCCTCGATCTGCATGGGCCACCATAAAAATGTGTCATGATCCGTACCCAAAATTTGGACATGAGTCTTGGGTACGTCTAGCCTACCCCGCAGCATCGATGGTAGAATGATGTCTAGGTCACAATACTATTTATCATAGCTCACAATAATATATATAACATGCCAATGATCTCAACTCCATAAGGAGGAAGAGATGAATATAAATATGACAACAATATCAATACTCAATCCCATAATTCTATAAGGAAGATGAATGGAACGATAATAATTTAAAAGAAAAGAGAAGTCTAAAAATAATACATCATACATCCATGAGTCTAGAGTCTAAACAACAACAACAGTATCCAAATAAAATATAAAACTCAGAGTAACTCAAGTCTATAATCCAACTACAAATGAATGCAAGACTCTAACCCTCTACTAATGGATCCAATACTGGAATATGATCCTCCTGAAGCTCCTGGGTGAAATCCTCGTCTACTTCGGGTCCATAATAAGTGGGGCAGAAAGCCTCGAGATCCTCTAAAAAATGTTATCCAGTCAGGATTAGAGCGAATCACATAAACTAACAGCAGTTCCATTAATTTAACAAAGAATATAAAAGAGTAAGAAATAAAAATACAAGATAGGAGAAATAGTGGATAATAAAACAAACTGGTACGCAGATAATCATCTCACAGGTAATAATGAACTGTAAATAAATAAGGAATAACTGTATCAGCAGGTATAAACTGGAATAGAGATATGAACAACTACTAAGTGCCTTGGAATACTAATTATTAGGTGATTGGCTTGGGACAGATCATGCTCTGTCATATATAATTGGCTATGCACAAGTACAGTAAGGGATCAGGTCAATCAGTATGATTATTATTGACTATGCACAAGTACAGGTAAAGAAATTAGGCCAATCATATACGGGAAGCTATGCACAAGTAATAAGATCAGGCTACACCCTCGTGTAGTGAGGGTGAGCTATACACAATTAGGTGGTGTATGATGACATAATCAACTCATACTTTTCCATCCCGATTAGTACAATGGATCCAATCATGACTCCTCATAACTGGTATCAATGATACTAACCTGTATATCCACTGTATCAAAAATCAAGCATAACAGTACATATTAGAATCATAGTAATCGTCAAATAAGAAAACTGTCAGAGGATGTACTCACCTGAGGTCCTAAGCAAAGTGTGAGGATCAATGCCCAAAATGGAGTCACCAACCAAAATATCAAGTATTACTTTTAAATGGATGAAAAGAAAAATGAGCATGATGAACTAACTAAAATGCGGTTTTTAGAAAATGTCTAATTCCACACTAGTTAATGCTAGGTCGATACTAGGTCAATAGCTAGTCATACTAAGTTTTCTAGTCATAACAAGGCAACTAGTCTATATTAGTCAATATTAGTTACAATATCTAATAATACTAATTATCTTATAAAACTCTAGGTATCTCCAATATTACCTTGGTATAGGAGTTAATACTAATACCTTACTTTATAAATTAGTTCTACTATTATCTTAACCTACCACCACTTACCACCATGAGTTTCTTACCTCACTTACCTTAGTATAACTTAAACCTTACCTTGATACCCCATGCTTGAAATACCTCTCTAAAACACATACCCAAGTATTAACCATATCCAATACCTTAACTTAATTATTAACCCTAACCACTATACTAAGATATCTATGATACTTATATATTCAAGTATCCACATATCTAAACATTAGATACTAGGAACTACCCCTACTGATACTCTGGGTATCAATCCTCACAGTCTACTCCTACCCTGGCACTAGCTCAGGTACTCACTCGAGCCAATCCTCCTGCACATACTTGAGCTACAGGCTCCGATACCCTTCCTAATTCATGCTGCTACCTCCAACTCTTCAGTCTGCATCAACAGATCCACACTATTACAGTGCTTATATGTACACTGACTGATACACCTTACTGGCACATGCTTTAAAATTGAGATTGCACAACTGACATGGATCCAAATCCTAATCTATAGCCTGAGCAACCTAATAGAGATACTAGCATTCACTGCTGCACTGGTGTGCACCTCACTCACATTCACCTTGATGTCTAACTGACACCCTACAAAGATACACTACAGTCACTGAATTGGACCAAACTTATATCCCAAATCTATTTCCTTCCTCTAGTTACTGATACTCACCTTAGTTGATCCTCATCTAGAATCCAGCAACAACACCATGGAGTGTCTACCTTGGAACATCGGCAGTGCACTGCCTACTGTGCTCGAATTTTCGAGTATTACATCCAGTAACTTACACTCACTCCTCCTAATTCAATATTCCATCTATCACTGATACCCCAAGAATTTGCACTGAACACACTACCTAAACTCCTTCAGTCCAAATCCTTCCCTCACTTGCAGTGCTTAAAGATACCTCATATCAAATACCTGAGCAAAGTGCTACTGTTGCTGCTCGAGTACATCCAATATCTCTGAGCACAAGAACTCCTGTACACAGCAGCACAGCCACCACTCCTCTGACACTTACCATTATGCAAAATTGCCTCTCACTTGCTCACTGGTATAACACACTAACCCGATACTCTACTATCATACACACACCTACATACATAATATATATCACACATATATCTACATATAAACACAGACACACACACACACACACACACACATATATATATATATATATATATATATATATATATATATATATATATATATAATGACAATATATGTATATATATATAACACATACATATATACATGACACACAACTCAAATTGTATTGTATCAAACACCTATAGAGCTCAAACTTGCGATACTCCATGACACTCAATGGTACACCCTCATAACTCATTAGTACACCAATCTAATCACCTAGAACCAATTCTAACATATATATAATATTGTATAAAATCAATTAGGATAGTAAAAAATAATGCAACCCATAAGAAAACCATCAATTAAACAAAAATAAAATACCAAATTAGAGCCCCGTATCACACTGTATCATACGGTATCATGATACGGCCTACCCGTACCCAATTGTGGACACGTATATACCCTCACATGACCAATCTATCTCTAATTAGGTCTACCAAACTTAATAACAAACACTTGGTGTCCCATTCTCAGATTTTCTCCAAAATGGAAATCAAACTCAATATAGAAATCTCAATAAGGGTCAATAGAAGTTCAAACTCCTTCCTATGGGTAGCTCTAATGCATAGGTACATTATATATGCTTTAAAATATTAAATAGAACTAATTAAAGAGAGAGGAATTTGAGAATTTACCTATTGGGAGATGGTTTCCCAATGAATAGCCAATATGACACAATTTGGACACAAACACCAAGCCCAACTTCGTCTCCAAATCTCCTTCCAACCACTAGCTTTTAATCTCCTTAGATGGTGAGGATAAGGGAATTTGAGGAAAGAGAGAGAGATTCACCCTCAAAATAAGGCCAGCCCCCTCTTCCCCCATTCCCAAGTAATATGAATAGTCTAGAATTCCCCTAATGTATTGTTATGAAGAATTAATTAGTAGAAGCCTCTAATCCTAATGTGTGTTTAATCTAATTTCTAATTAAGGAGAAGGGTTAACTTAGATTGAGTCTAATGTGAAAAGTCCAATAAGATAGTTAAGTTGTCATGTCTAGCTGGTTAGGTCCACTAGGGTCTTGTCTAACGAAATAATTTAATCCCTAACCAATACTAATATTAATCACAAAATATGTCTTATATATTTATATAAATAGAATATAACCATATTATTTATGATAAAACATAGTGACAAAAACACCCATATTCTAGAAATGTGGTAGTCACAGAAAGATAGCACGGTTTGTCTCTCGATGTTTGGTATGTCAGTAAGTGAAGGTTGAGTAGCAGAGACCGACATGATTATTACAGCCGCTTACTATCCCAGACTGGAAATGGAGCATATAATGATGGACTTTGTGACCGATTTACCTAGATCCCCAACTGGTCGTGATACAGTTTGGGTGATAGTGGATCAACTCACGAAAGTAACTCTCTTCCTTCCTTTCTGAGTAGGACAGCCCACAGAACAGTTGGCAAAAATATACATGCGACAGATAGTCAGGCGGCACGGTGTTCCAGTGAGTATCATTTCAGATCAAGATAATCGGTTTACTTCCTATTTCTGGAAAAGCTTACACCAACGTTTGGGCACCAAGTTGAGATTTAGTACTACATACCAGCCTCAAACAGATGTGCAGTCAGAAAGAACCATCGAGACATTAGAAGACATATTGCGAACTTGTACTTTAAATTTTGGAGGATCTTGGAAAGATCATCTTCACCTAGTCGAGTTATTGTACAACAATAGTTATCAGACAAGCATTCAAATGTCACCCTTCGAGGCATTATATGGAAGGAAGTACAGGTCACCATTGGCATGGGATAATATTGGTAAGCGAAAGATGTTATAGCCCAAAATGATCACGCAAACATTAAAGGTTATCAGGCATATCAGAGAGCAACTTCGGGTTACACAGGATAGGTATCGCAATTTGGCATATTAGCATCGTCGGCCTCTAGAGTTTTGTGTCAGCGACCACATATTCTTGCGGATTTTGCCAACCCGTGGAGTCATTGGATTCGGGGTCCGCGGGAAGCTTAGTCCGCGATACATCGATCTGTTCGATATCCTCGAGTGGGTAGGCAATATTGCTTATCGTCTTGCCCTTCCTTTTTCGCTACATGAGGTGCACGATGTATTCCATGTATCATAATTTTGTAGGTATGTCCCATATCTGAGTCATATCCTCAACCATTCCGAGCTAGTCGTTGGTACCGACTTATCTTACGAGGAGCAACTGCCATATCTGGAGACAAAGTGTGCCACTTCTCTCTTCATTCTATACCACCATATGTGTTTCCTCGGGTCTTTGTATATCTTGTTGGCTCCCGGATGTATAAAATACTTGGAACGATGAGCCTCCTACTTGATCTCTTTCTGCAGGTCACCACTAGTCACACATAGCCTAGTCCCGTGCCTCAGTGAACCATCCTCTACAAAAGCGAAGTCCTCTAACAATCCTGGCTGCACCTGAGCTCTGATGATTTGCATACTCATATCCTGATACTGCGTCTCTCAGATCTTGTTCATCAACCCAGACTGAATCTGCATGCCCATCATTTGCGTCTCCACTCCCGGAATAATAACCTCGATGCTCAAGCTATCCAAGTCTGCTAGCAAGACGTAATCCATTGTTAGGTACATAGCTACGGGATACCTGCTCAAGGCATCAGCAACTACGTTGGCCTTTCCCGGATGATACTGTAGTGAAATATCAAAATCCTTCATCAGTTTTACCCATATGTGCTGTCTCATATTCATCTCTTTTGTGGTCAGTAAATATTTTCACATGCACTCTGTACAGGTAATGTCTCCGCGGCTTCAGAGCGAAGATCACCACACCTAACTCCAAGTCATGAGTGGGATAGTTTTTCTCATGTAGCCGCAATTGTCTAGAAGCATACGCCACCACCTTCTTGTTCTTCTCTAGAACACACCCCCAAACCTTTTCCCGAAGCGTCGCTTTAGATAACAAATCCACCTATTCCTGACGGTACTGTCAAGATAGGTGTTGTGGTCAACCTCTTCTTTATCTCATCAATGCAGCCTGACATTCCTCAGTTCGCACGAACTCCACATCCTTTCGAGTGAGTCTAGTCAACGACTCTACAATCCGAGAAAATCCTTCACGAATTTTCAGTAATATTCGGCCAATCTTAAGAAGCTTCTGATCTCTACAATGGAACTCGGAGTGGTCCAAGACACTACAACAGTAATCTTCTTTGGATCCACCGATACCCTGTCTCTAGTTATCACAAGCCCAATGAACTATACCTTATCCAGGAAAAACTCATATTTTGAGAGCTTCCCATAAAGCTTATCCTTTTTTTAGGGTCTCTAGCATAATCCGCAAATACTTCTCGTGCTCCTCTGGCATCTTTGAATAGACGAAAATGTCATCTATAAATACCACCACAAATCTATCAAGGTATTGATGGAACGCCTTATTAATCAAGTTTATGAAGATTGTCGGGGCATTAGTTAACCCAAACAGCATCACTATAAACTCATATTGGCCGTATCTTGTCCAAAATATAGTTTTTTGGAATATCTTCCTTCTTTACCGTCAGCTGATGATATCCAGAACTCAAGTCGATCTTCGAAAATACTCTCGCATCACTCAACTGATTAAAAAGATCGTCTATCCTTGGTAGCGGGTATTTGTTCTTGATGGTGAGGTTATTCAGGGCCCTGTAGTCGATGCATATTCGTACCGACCCATCCTTCTTTGGTACAAATAAGACCGGGGCTCCCAAGGCGAGAAACTCGATCTAATAAAACCCTTGTCTAGCAATTCATCAACCCGCTTCTTCATCTCTGCTAGCTCGCTATTGTTGATCCTGTAGACCAGCTGCAACACCGGTTCTGCTCCCGGTACTAAGTCAATAGAGAATTTTAGATCTCTATCAGGTGGCAATCCTGAAAACTCCCTGGGAAACACATCTAGGAACTCCGCAATAATGGGATATGAAAACCCTTCTCCTCTACCATGGCTCCAAAAATATCCTATCACCATGTTCTACTGCTCCTCTAACAAACTCAAATTCTGGCCCTCCTGGAGAGGCAATAGCACACGTCTCCATGACAATTAATGATAGCATGGTACCTACTCAACCAATCCATTCCGAGGATAATATCAAAACTCGGAAGTGGCATTACAAGTAAACTAGCATCCAAATCATGGCCTCCCAGGATAACACGATGCCCCTTGTAAGTATCAGTAACTAGGATAATGCCTCCATCAATCATGATCTTACAACTCCTACCTAAGGGTTCTGTTACTAAACTATGCTTAAGCACAAAGCATACATATATGAAGTTACGCGATGCACCAAATTGAATAAACCAGTAGCTAAAAATGAGTCAAGAAGATTATAACCTGCTATCACATCACCCATGTGTTCTGTCTCCTCGACCGTCATTGCAAAAGCTTGGTCCTGCTGGGAAGCTTCTCTTTGTTGGTACTGGGCAAACTGTTGCTAATGCATAGGAAGTGGTGGTCCCCTCGGCTGCGGAGCCACTGACTATCCAACTGTTCCTCTCTGGGCTGAGGCTCCACCTTTAGGAATTGCGGTAGGGCACTCTCGCAGTCCGAAGACCCATATCTACCTTGACTCTCTGGGACTCTGCCAATATGTCAGCAAAAGTAGTATGGTCCAAAGAAATATGGACCTTGATCTCCTGAATCAAGCCCTCTCGGAAACGTCGAACCCTGTCCTCTGGGTCCCTTACCATGTACTATGTAAATCGGTATGATCAAGGAGGAATTATCTCAACATCTTGTAGTTGAAAGAAATAAAAGGTTTAGGAAAATTCCCAGCATGTTTCCCTAGCAACCATGGAGAGGGTTGCCTAGCAACCGCAACAGCAACCCACTCAACCGAGGGTGTCTAACATCCAGGATTTCAAGAAGTTGGAGCCACGAATGTTCAAGGGGACTGATGGAATCCTCTACACTGATGAGTGGTTCGATGATATCGAGTAGATCATGAGGATTTTTCAGCTTTCAGAGGACCTAAAGATTAAAGATGTGGGCTTGCAGCTTCACAATATCGCCCGTACTTGGTTCAAAAATGACCCCAGACTAGCGGATCCCGATCTGACCTGGGACTAGTTCAAGGACCTCTTCAAGAGGAAATTATTTCCTGTAGTGGCCAAAGGAGTTCTGGAGAAGCAATTCCAGAAATTTGAGAAGAATAGGGTGACTGTGGATAAGTATATTGTAGAGTTTGACAGGCTAAGCCGATTTACATAGTACATGGTAAGGGACCCAGAGGATAGGGCTCGACGTTTCAGAGAGCGCTTGATCCAGGAGATCAAGGTCCATATTTCTTTGGACCATTCCACTTTTGCTGACATATTGGCAGAGACTCAAAGAGTCGAGGTAGATATGGGCCTTCGGACCAAGAGAAACTGGGAGGATTACAGCGGTAATGGTAGACAGGTGTCGGCAAAGCATCCACAGTTTCAACCAAGGACCTTGCCGCAACAATAGCAGTATCGTGCCCCAGGCAAAGCCTCAGCTCAGCAGGTGCAGCAGCAGCCACAGAGGCAAGTACAACAAGCTTTCCTATGCAACTATTATAATAAGCCAGGACACTCATGGGAGGTATGCAAGAAGAGATTGGGCATGTGCTTATTCTATGGATCGTCTGCGCATTAGATGAGAGAGTGCCCTATCGCACCTCCTATAGGTGGAGCCTTAGCCTAGAAAGGACCAGTTGGACAGCCAGTGGCCCCGCAGCCGAGGGGACCACCAATTTCTATGCAGCAGCAGTAGTTTTCCCTTTCATCTATTGCATGACCAAAACTTTAGGATAAGTTCAATCGCCTCACTTAGGGCAATATAATAGTGGAAGAGTATAATGTAGAGTTCTTTTGGTTAAGCCGGTTTGCCCCTACACTGATCCTGACAGAAGAAGAGTAGGCAGAGAAATTCTTTGACGGACTGAGCTTTGAGTTACAGAGATTGATTGGCTCAGTTGCACCTACTTCTTATACGGATATTCTTGCAACGGTTCGACGCATGGAACGGGTCAACTGGAGAGAGTCCAGCCAGAAATGGTCGCACACACTAGTACCAGCCCGAGTACCATAGGGAGGAGTTGCAAAGAGACCTCACATGCACCAGCCATCGAGAGCAGCCCCTCAGATACTTCCTACAGGCCAATATTGTGGTAAGCAAGGCCATCATGAGAGCGAGTACAAATGAAAATTAGGATTATGTTTAATTTGCGGATCGGGACTGCACTTGGCACGGGATTGTACAAAAATACGGAGAAGAGCACCAATGATTCATCGACCAGCCTTACTAGCACCTAGACCAGCCCAACATCCACCTAGGCCCGCTTATCCAGTACCAAGAGCACCAAAGGAGGGAGATGGAGGAGTCAGACCACCAGCTCCATGAGGGTATCAGTCGTGGCCACCCTTGGTACCACATGCAGCACTTTTTCAGCAGAAACAACAGCAGTAGAGAGGACCAGCTCAGGGATGAGGTCAGGCCTTTGCCATGACTATTGAGGAGGCAAAGACTGTAGGAAAGGTCATCGCAGGTACTATATTAGTATCTTCATTACCTGTAGTAGCATTATTTGATTCTGGAGCATAACATTCTTTCATAGCTGCTAGTTTCGTAGCCACACATAGAGTAGCTACCTCACTCCTTCCGAAGACCATGAGAATTCTTACGGGAGGTGGTATCATCCTAGTTAGTGATACTTGTAGATCTTGTTCGATAGTAGTTTGTGTTCATGAGATAGGAGCTCAGTCCTTGATTTTATTCATGAAGGATTACGATATTGTACTTGGTATGAATTACTTGAGTCAGTACCATGTGACTCTAGATTGCAGGCATGGACGTGTTATCTTTAGATCGCCTGGGGATCCAGAGTTTGAGTTTCTTTGGAAAGACAAAGAGCATGGTGCCCAACCTACCTTTAATACACTCACTGTAGAAGGAGATTCAGAATACCCAAAGGTTGTATCAGAATTTGTGGATGTGTTCAGGCTTACCACCTGATTGGGAAATATAATTCACCATCGATTTGACTCCAGGAGGAGACACCATTACTTCATCTGTGTACCGGTTAGCACTAAAGAAGTTAGTGGAACTGAATAAGCAAGTTGATGATCTTCTAGAGCAGGGCTTTATTCGAGCTAGTATTTTACCGTGGGGAGAACCTATCTTATTTGTACTAAAAAAGGATGGGACGGTATGCCTGTGCATTGATTACAGAGCACTAAATGCTGTAAGAATAAAAAATAGTATCCTTTACCACATGATGATGATCTGTTCGATCAGTTGAGTGGTGCTTGTATATTCTCAAAGATCGATCTCAGATCCAGCTATCATCAGATCAAAGTACGGAAGGAAGATATACCGAAAACAACTTTCAAGACCAAGTACAGCCATTATGAGTTCTTGGTTATGCCGTTTTGTTTAACCAACATGCCATCTGCTTTTATGAGCTTAATGAACAAGGTCTTCCATCAGTACTTGGACAAGTTTGTGGTTGTATTCATTGATGACATCTTGATATACTCTAAGAGCTAAGAAGAACACGAGGAGCATCGTAGGATCGTGTTGGAGACATTGAGGCAGGAGATGATGTACGCCAAGCTCAGCAAATGTGAGTTCTGCTTAGATAGAGTACCTTTCTTTGGATATATTATCTCAGAAGAAGGACTTTCAGTTTATCCAGAGAAGGTTGCTACAATTGAGTCATGGCCTACACCTACATCAGTTACAGAGGTTAGGAGTTTTCTCGGACTTGCGGGATATTATCGGAGGTTCGTGCAAAACTTCTCAAGGATTGCAGAGCCTATGATATGGTTGATGCGTAAGGACCAGGAGTTTATATGGTCAGAGGAGTGTCAGAAGGCCTTTAAAGAGTTGAAGAAACGGTTGACGACGGCACCAATTCTGACTCTTTCTTCAGGAATCGAGAGGATTTGTAGTATAATGGGATGTGTTTTATACAACATAGCAAAGTTATTGCTTATGTATTGAGACAGTTGAAGGTTCATGAGAAAAACTACCCGACGCATGATCTTGAGCTAGCTGCAGTGATATTTGTATTAAAGATATGGAGGCACTATCTTTATGGAGAGCGAGTGAAGATTTTTACTGATCACAATATTATAGAGTATGTCTACACTCAGAAGGAGCTCAACTTGAGTCATAGATGCTATTTAGAGTTGATGGTTGATTATGATATAAATTTGAAGTACCATCCTGGCAAGGCGAATTGTCACGACACGCACCCGGACTTTGGGGCACGAGTGTGTGGGTACGTCCAGCCTACGTCGCAGCATCGGTGGGAGAACGTTGTCTAGGTCACAATGATATCTAATCATTCTCACACGAGCATCCAACTCCATAAAGAGTCACAGATATCACAATATAATATGAACAATACTCATTCACATAGCTAAAGCACAATAAGATATCGAAGAAATAAATAAACCAAAATGCAACACAAGTCTAAATAGAAATAATCTAACTCAACAAGAATATCCAAGTCTCAACAAAGTATGCCAGAGACAAATCCGGTACCATAAACTGCTAATAGAAACTAACTAAATAACTATTGATCCCGACTAGACCTCCCGGAATCATACCTGGCTACAAGGCCCAAGTCTGCAGCTACTCTCCCTGTGGTCCATAAAATGTCGGACACCAGTCCTCTAAGGCATAGTCTGGAAAAATATTTCTAGTCAGGATGGAGCAAAGTATATCTCTAACAGCAGTTCTACATCAATAATATAAACTATATAGCAGTAAATAGATGGAAATATACAAGATGCATATACATGTACAAGAGATATACAATAAAGGAAATACTGGAAATACTATAAATAAATGCAGGAAGGAACAATATGTCAATGAACAAGAATACTATGACTAAGTATGTGAGTACTAGCTTTAACTTGTACAGGAATAATGGCCTGGCTAGTCATACGTGCTGTAAAACCCATAATTCTAAAAACCGTATTTACCTTTTTAATTAATTATTTAATTAAATTGTAGTAATTATGAGCTAATTAGAGGAAATAGAATTTATTTAATTTTTATTTTAGGTGTTTGTGCGTTTAGGAGATTTATGGAGCAATTATAAATTTTCCTTAATTTATTCCATGTAGGAGACCCGGTGGACAGTTGATAGCTTAATGGTATGCACTATTATAATTTTTAGGAATTTCTACGTATATATATATATATATATATATATATATATATATATATATATGTAGTTTAAATAGAAAAGAATAAGGAAAAGAATTGAATAAGAAAGAAAGAGAAAGAAAGGAAAAAGAAAAAAGGAAAAAAAAAGTTAATGGATCTTAAACATAAACACCTACCCGCTAATACTACCTACCCGCTAAGCAACAACCCAGCCCAAGCCTGTAGCCGCAGTTACAGACCCCCGAGACCCCGCGCGGAAGTTCTTCGACCCCCTGCTCCCATCTACCTCTATATATATATATCAATTCAACTCATAAACCCTAACCCTAATTCATCCCTACTCCACCCTCGACCGCGTCGCCGAGAAGTCGACCGCCGCCAGTGCCCAGAGCCGCCGAGAAGTCGACCACCGCCAGTGCCCAGAGCCGCCGCAACCCACAGGAGAACCGCCCGTCGACGACCGCGACTCCGTGCACAACCCGATGCAGAAATTTACTGCAACATACCTGTGTTCAAGCCCGGTTTCCCGTGCCCCCGCTCGACCAAACTCGATCCCATCTTCACCGGTATGTTCACGACTTAACCCCCTTCCATATATGTATGTTAGTCGACCTCGAACAGCGTGTAACCCTAGGTGAAAATAACGACCAAGTTGGCAAAAAATGACAACTTTTGGGTATCGCAAAAACTGTGGTAACTACCTATGTTCACGGACTCGTATCTCCCACCACAGAGATCCGAATTTGGTTTTTCTTGTTGGTATGCGAAGACCACCTAACCTAGTTTAATTTTTGTTATTTACAATAATTTATTAACTGCTGTATGTTAAATTAAATCAGTTAAAAAAATCCCAAAAACCTGTTTTCTCCCAAATTACTGAAATTGTGATACGGAGCGCGCCCCGCCAAACGGGACCACCCCGTCGTGTACCAAAAGGTGCGCACAGTATACTCAGTCGTGTGGGCTTTCACGAAAATTGATTTGGACGCGTGTTCGCGTTGAAATCAGCCCGTATCCGCAGAAATTCTCCGTGTCGCAACTTTTCCAAAACCCCGAGCCATTTAGTGTACGCTCATCAAATTGCGATGAAACTCACCACTGAACTCATGGTATCGCGCTGGTACTGTGACCCAATTTTCACACAATTCTGAGACAGTTGACCAAGTCGCCTATTGGCGGGCCCCACGGTTAACTTTTTGAGCAAAATTGTGTTCGGCTCACCGAAATCCACATTTGGACATACCGTTGAGTTCGTACTGAATTTTAGAGTTTGTTTGACCTATAATTTGTCCCATTTAGAGACCTTACCCCTGGCACGCTTTTCGATACAAAGTAGGCCATACGTGGACCCTACTTTGACTCGAAATTACCGTTTTGCCCCTGTGTCCAAATTGGACAAAAGGGTAGTGATTTCTCGCTATCTCGCTGATTTCGAAAATGTTGGTGATGTCAATTTCAGCATCCGGAGACGTTTCTTCGGAGCCATTAGTTCCTGATCTCGTGTCCTTGATATTTGGACGCTTACACTTTATTGATTTCTTGCCAAGCAAGTATACCTTGCCATTGTACTGTATTTAAATTCTATATGATGCATGCATGTTTATTTATGTTTATTTTAGTTATATTTTAACTGTTATATAAATTGTGCGTCCAAGGAAACTTGGGTGCAACGATGGTGTCGTCGTATTATGTTTTATTTATGTATATGCATTTGACCTACTTTATGAGACCACCCCATTATCATGAGGCATTTTATATTTCATTGGCCATGACACTATTCTTACACGAGTGTGAGTCACATGTAGGATACGAACTTGCATACTCGGCTGGCCACTGTTACGTATAGGTTGTGCGACGGATAGGGATAACTGTCGATAGAAACTTTGTATGCAAGTAGACCTGGCAGTTATTTAGAGGTTTTATCGTGTCATAGATGTGACATGCTTAGAGAATGGGGTGGGGAGAACAACAAGTAAGGTATTTGGGTTCCTTTGCACTTTCCTTTTTATGTAACCCGTACGCTCCGCCGGTGATACGCGGTCGTGATGACCCATATACTACTTGCGGCCTCTGCCGTTCAAAAGATGACATGCTTTGTAGGCCCCTGATTCTCTGGGAGAATCATGCCAATCCAACTTTATGGCCAGATAGCCCACTTGGTGGAAAGTTGTCCTCAAACTGCATTCACTTAGACGGTTAGGCGACCCCATTGGATGTTTACTTTTCAGTACTTATTGGCATGTTTATATGTATCTTGTTACGTCCCTCTGGACTTGGTCCGTTTCCAGATATGGACGAGCAGGAGTATCCACAGGAGTATAGACCTGGACCTGACGCTACTTATCAGACTGATGAGCTCTTACCTTCGGAGTATCTGTGATTTATTACCGCTATTAGATATTATGTTGCTATTTTTTTAAAGACATTTATTCTTATATTAGAGTTTATTCTCTTCTCTCTTTAGTAGTTTTAGTATAGTCGATTTGCAGTGGATTTGTTTCCATCCGACTATCATACTTTGATACTCATCTTTGATATTCAGTTATTTATTTTTATTTATCTATCTATTTGTGCTGTGGATGAGATATATATTGCGTGTGACAGTATACTACTACTGGTGGATTGGATATTCATGTACAGCGTACGTGTGCATATGGTTTCCATATATTGGAGTTCGTATACATACGGCAGGCGTGTTACGTATTCCTAGTCCTATATATTCTGGGACTGGGGCGTGACATGTTTTAGTGGTGGCCCATGCAGGTCGAGAATATATTGTCTCGGTTATATAACTGTACCGAACAAGCCTGCGTATAGGAATTGAGTATAAGGATCTTATCCACGCTTGACTAAAACTTATCCTTCCTATTTAAATGATTGCATACTGTTTGATTCCTGTACTTCTTCTAATCGTTTCGTACATCACCTACAGAGAGATAGATATGTAAAATAGATGTACTGCCGCCGATGGTGACACACCTTCAGGAGTCAATGGTCAGACTCAAGGAGGGACCTCAATGATTCCTAGACTTCCGGGGCCAGATGGACAGACTCACAATCCAATTCAATATGATCTTTTCGCTTCACCTAATGGGAACCTTCCAGCTTTCCCACCACCGCAAGATGGCCAGACACAGCCATTCTAATTCTTCCAGATGATGATACAGGAACAGAGGCAGCAAGCAGCCGAGCAGAGGCAAGAATTTCTGACAGTACTTGAGAGGGTGGTTGCACAGGCTACTGTACCAGCTCAAGCACTAGCTCCAGTACCTCGAGCTAGAGTTGGTTCAGTAAACGACTTTATACAGATAGGTCTAAAGCCGTACAAAGGCATGGAGAGCCCAGAGGAGACTACCAACTGGATCACCCATACGCAGAAGCTATTGGAAGCATCGCAGTTACCTACGGACCTATGGATGATAGGTGTAAGGACGCTTCTAGATGGTAACACTCATCACTGGTGGGAATCCATGGAGCGCCAATTGGGTACATATCAGACTTTGGAGCAGTTCTTGGAGTGCTTTGAGAGGAAGTACTTCCCAGACACCGTCAGAGATGCATTGTACGATCAGTTTCTTCACCTAGAGTAGGGGAACAGAACAGTGGACGAGTATGATGCCAAGTTTAGTCGCCTTAGTAAATATGGCGCTGCCCTAATACCGAATGACTTGGCCAAAGCTAAGAGGTTTCATCGCGGACTGACTCAGGAGCTCCAACACTACACTAGCTCACAGTCCCGGATCTCTTATGCCGAGTTATTGACAGAAGTCAGATTTCAAAAGACCATCAGTAAGGAAAAAGGAGTTCAACCAAGGACACAACCAGTACCAGCAAGGACACAACAGGGAGGGCCTATCAGACATCCCTTGGCACATCAGCATCAGCAGCACAGAGCAGGATCGTACCAGATCCCAGAGAAGCCCCACTACAATTATTGTAGAAAACGTAGACATATTATGAGAGACTATCGAACTCGCTTAGGACAATGTATGAGATATGGTTCCGGACAACATATTATGAGAGACGGTCCTATGCAACAGGCATTGACACTTCCACCACCAGTTCAGAGGCTAGCGCTTCCAGTACCGAAGCCAGATCAGCAGATGACTGGACTAGGAGCACCTCGACCCCCAGTAGCAGGAGGATTTCAGAGAGGACCACTGCTACCTACTCAGGAGGATCAATTCACGAGGACCAGACATGGACAACCACAGAGGAACGGATGAGCTTTTGTATTGGAAGTAGATGACATGGATCAGGAGGTTGATGTCATAGAAGGTATTACTCTTGCTTTTACTTTTCCTGCTGTGACATTGTTTGATACGGGAGCCACCCACTCATTCATATCATCTAGTTTTATTGCCAAATAAAACATTGCCTCTACATCTTTACCTAGTTGTGTTAGAATTCTTACCGGAGGAGGAGTTGTACCAGTTAGCCGAATTTATAGATCCCTATAGTGATACGTGGCAGAGAGATGAACGCCCGACTCTTAGTCCTTCCGATGCCAACCTTTGATATTGTGCTTGGAATGGACTGGCTAAGCAAGTACCATGCTTTCTTCGATTGCTTTGGAGGAAGCATTCTTTTTAAGGTACCAGGCCAGCCTGAACTTGAGTTTGCAATAGGATCCACAGAAATCCTTGATGGTATGCAGCTCGCAATAGACGATGTTGTTTATCACCCTATTATTTTAGAATTTTAAGACGTCTTTCCAGAAGAATTGCCAGGACTACCCCCAGACAGAGACGTAGAGTTTTTAATTGAATTAGCACCGGGAGCAGCACCTATAGCATCGCATGTTTACAGATTGGCGAAGAAGGAGATGGATGAGCTGAAGGCACAGTTGAAAGAACTAGAAGAGAAAGGTTTCATCCGACCGAGTGCATCACCCTGTGGAGCACCAGTGTTGTTTGTACCAAAGAAGGATGGGTCAGTACGTATGTGCATTGAATACAGAGCCTTAAATGCAGTGACTGTGAAGAATAAATATCCCTTGCCACGCATTGATGACTTATTTGATCAACTCAGTGGAGCCAAGGTATTCTCGAAGATAGATTTGAGATCGGGATATCACCAGGTGAAGGTACGGAAGCAGGACATTTTGAAGACCGCATTCAGAACAAGGTATGGACACTACGAGTTTCTGGTCATGCCATTTGGATTGACCAATGATCCAGCTATCTTTATGGACTTAATGAATCGAGTCTTCCACCAGTATTTGGACCAGTTCGTGGTCATCTTCATAGATGATATACTTGTCTATTCGAAGAGCCACGAGGAGCACGAGAAGCACCTGCAGATTATTCTAGAGACCTTGAGGAGAGAGCAGTTATATACGAAGCTCAGTAAATGTGAGTTCTTCTTGGACAGAGTTTTATTTCATGGGCATGTCGTTACGGGAGATGTTATTTCTGTTGATCTAGAGAAAATCTCGGCAGTCGAGACATGGCATATTCCTAAATCAGCAGCGGAGGTGAGAAGTTTCCTTGGACTTGCGGGGTATTACGACGGTTCATAGAGAACTTCTCAAGGATAGCAGCACCTATGACTCGGTTGACTTGCAAGGACCAAGAATTTATATGGACCGACGAGTGTCAAGCTGCTTTTGAAGAGTTGAAGAAGCGACTGACTACAGCACCAGTATTGACTATTCCATCTGGATCAAGAGGTTATGTGATCTACAGTGACGCATCAAGGAAAGGCTTGGGATGCGTATTGATGCAGCATGGCAAGATGATTACATATGCATCCAGGTAGTTTCGAGTGCATGAGAAGAATTATCCAACTCATGACTTGGAACTTGCAGTTATTATATTTGCTCTGAAGATATGGAGACATTACTTATATGGGGAATGAGTGGAGATCTATACAGACCACAAAAGCCTCAAGTACGTCTTCACGCAGAAGGAGTTAAATATGAGACAACGTCTATGGCTTGAGTTGATAAAAGATTTTAAGATAGAGCTACATTATCACCCAGGCAAGGCTAACGTTGTAGCAGACACGTTAAGCTGGAAACCAGCATCTTACTTCTTGACAACACAGAGAGAATTATTGGAGGACTTCCAAGTGGTTGGCATTAAAGTGATATTACCCGGAGCAGATGGGACACTAGCCAACTTGCAAGTACAGTCATCACTAGTAGAGAGGATCAAGGCAGCTTTGCCTACAGACGCCAGATTCCGGAGATTGAAAGAAAGGACAGAGGCCGGAGAGCAGACAGTATTGCGCATTCATGAGGACGGGACATTACGATATGGTGATCGTCTATATGTTCCCAATAGAGAGATTCGACATGAGCTGATAACAGAAGCTCATAGTTTGATATATTCTATTCATCCTGGAGGCACCAAGATGTATCGTGACTTACGACAGCAATTTTAGTGGCATGGAATGACAAGAGAGATAGCTCGCTTTGTAGCTAAATGTCTAGTATGTCAACAAGTAAAGGCGGAGCACCAGAGAACAGCAGGATTATTGCAACCACTTTCGATTCCAGAGTGGAAGTGGGAGCACATCACTATGGACTTTGTCACGGGTTTTCCCAAGAGTCCAAGTGGAAGAGATGCAGTAAGGGTAATAGTGGACCGACTCACCAAGTCAGCACATTTCTTACCTTTTAGAGTTGGTCAATCTACAGAAGCTTTGGCTGACTTATATATGAGGCAGATCGTGAGATTGCACGGCATGCCAGTCAGCATTATATCAGACAGTGATTTTTATTTTATATCGCACTTTTTGAGGAGCATGCAAGAGAGTCTTGGAACTCGTCTGAAGTTCAGTACATCTTATCACCCGCAGACAGATGGGCAGTCAGAGCGTACTATTCAGACATTGGAGGATATGTTGAGGGCTTGTATGTTAGACTTCGAAGGATCATGGGAGGACCACCTACATCTTGTAGAGTTTTCTTACAACAATAGCTATCAAGCGAGTATTCAGATGGCTCCTTTTGAAGCATTGTATGGAAGAAAATGTAGGTCTCCTGTGTGTTAGAATGACGTGGGAGAACGTCAGATTCTGGGACCAGAGTTGGTGGTCAACACCGTTGAGACAGTTAAGAAGATACAAGGGCACTTGCGAGCAGCGCAAGACAGGCAGAAGCAGTGGGCAGACCTTCATCATCGTCCCTTGGAGTTTAAAGAGGGCGATCATGTCTTCTTGAGGATATCACCTACCAGAGGCACCATTAGATTCGGAGGGCACGGCAAGTTGAGTCCAAGGTATATTGGACCATTTGACGT
Source organism: Iris macrosiphon (assembly GCA_036927795.1). Lineage (NCBI taxonomy): Eukaryota > Viridiplantae > Streptophyta > Magnoliopsida > Asparagales > Iridaceae > Iris > Iris macrosiphon. Next base: position 81,242,700 of record JAYESA010000015.1, on the reverse strand, counting down.
GCTAGAGAGAGTGGGAGAAGTGGCATATCGACTTACGCTACTACCTTCACTGGAGTGAGTACATAACGTATTCTATGTATCACAGCTCAGGCGATATGTGGTAGACAGCAGTCATGTTCTCGACCATTCGAATATCACCATTGGGCCGAGCTTGTCATACCAAGAGCAACCCGTGGAAATTCTTGATCGTCGAGAGAAAGTGTTGAGGAACCAGTCTATTCCCTTGGTTCGCGTGGCATGGAAGCATGGCACTCCAGGAGAATCAACTTGGGAGCGCGAGGATGACATAAGCAAGCATTTTCTGAGCCTATTCGTAGACCAAGGTATGAAATTACTTTGTTAATTTATATCTTATACCATCCTTGACTTTCTATCGTGACTTAGTTTTAATTTCGAGGACGAAATTTTTATAAGTTGGATAGAATATAAAACCCCTAATTCTAAAATCTGTATTTACCTTTTTAATTAATTATTTAATTAAATTGTAGTAATTATGAGCTAATTAGAGGAAATATAATTTATTTTATTTTTATTTTAGGTGTTTGTGCGTTTAGGGGATTTATGGAGAAATTATGAATTTTTTTTAATTTATTCCACGTAGGAGACCCGGTGGACAATTGATAGCTTAATGGTATGCACTATTATAATTTCTAAGAATATATATATATATATATATATATATATATATATATATATATATATATATATATATATATATATATAGTTTAAATAGAAAAGAATAGGAAAAAGAATTGAATAAGAAAGAAAGAGAAAGAAAGGAAAAAGAAAAAAGAAAAAAAATAATGGATCTAAAACATAAACCCCTACCCGCTAATACTACCTACCCGCTAAGCAACAACCCAGCCCAAGCTTGTAGCCGCAGCTACAGACCCCCGAGACCCCGCACGGAAGTTCTTCGACCCCCTGCTCCCATCTACCTCTATATATATATCAATTCAACTCATAAACCCTAACCCTAATTCATCCCTACTCCACCCTAGACCGCGTCGTCGAGAAGTCGACCGTCGCCAGTGCCCAGAGCCGCCGCAACCCACCAGAGAACCGCCCGCCGACGACCGCGACTCCGCGCACAACCCGCTACAAAAATTTACTGCAACATACCTGTGTTCAAGCCCTGTTTCCTGTGCTCCCGCTCGACCAAACTCGATCCCGTCTTCACCGGTACGTTCACGACTTAACCTCCTTCCATATCTGTATGTTAGTTGACCTCGAACAACGCATAACCCTAGGCAAAAACAGCGACCAAGTTGGCAAAAAATGACAACTTTTGGGTATCGCAGAAAACTACGGTAACTACCTATGTTCACGGACTCATATCTTCCACCACAGAGATCCGAATTCAGTTTTTCTTATTGGTATGCGAAGACCACCTAACCTAGTTTAATTTTTGTTATTTACAATAATTTATTAACTGCTGTATGTTAAATTAAATCAGTTAGAAAATCCCGAAAACTTGCTTTCTCCCAAATTCTAGAAATTGTGATATGGAGCGCGCCCCACCAAACGGGACCGCCCCGTCGTGTACTAAAAGGTGCGCACAGTATACCCAGATGTGTGGGCTTTTACGAAAACTGATTTGGACGCGTGTGCGCGTTGGAATCAGCACGTATTCGCAGAAATTTCTCGTGTCGCAACTTTTGCAAAACCCCGAGCCATTTAGTGTACGCTCGTCAGATTACAACGAAACTCGCCACTGAACTCGGGGTATCGCGCTGGTCCTGTGACCCAATTTTCACACAATTCTGAGACAGTTGACCAAGTCGCCTATTGGCGGGCCCCACGGTTAACTTTTTGAGCAAAAGTGTGTTCGGCTCACCGGAATCCATATTTGGACATACCGTTGACTCGTACTGACTTTTAGAGTTCGTTTGACCTATAATTTGTCCCATTTAGAGACCGTTACCCCTGGCACCTTTTCGGTGCAAAGTGGGCCACACGTGGATCCCACTTTAACCCGAAATTACCGTTTTGCCTTTGTGTCCAAAGTGGATGAAATGGTAGTAATTTCTAGCTATCTCGCTGATTCCGAAAATGTTGGTGATGTCTATTTCAGCATCCGAAGATGTTTGTTTGGAGCCATTAGTTTCTGATCCCGTGTCCTTGATATTTGGACGCTTACACTTTACAGATTTCTTGCCAGGCAAGTATACCTTGCCATTGTACTGTATTTACATTCATAAGATGTATGCATATTTATTTCTGTTTATTTTAGTTCATTTATTTTAACTGTTATATAAATTGCACGTCCAAGGAAACTTGGGTGCAACGACGGTGTCGTCGTATTATGTTTTATTTATGTATATGCATTGGACCTACTTTATGAGACCACCCTATTATCATGAGGCATTTTATGTTTCATTGGCCATGACACTATTCTTACACGAGTGTGAGTCATATGTAGGACACAGACTTGCGTACTCGGCTGGCCACTGGTACGTATAGGTCGTGCGACGGATAGGGATAACTGTCGATAGAAACTTTGCAAGCTAGTAGACCTGGCAGTTATTTAGAGGTTTCATCGTGTCATAGATGTGACATGCTTAGAGAATGGGGTGGGGAGAACAACAAGTAAGGCATTTGGGTTCCTTTGCACTTTCCTTTTTATGTAACCCTTACTCTCTGCCGGAGATACGCGGTCGTGATGACCCCTATACTACTTGGCGGCCTCTGTCGTTCTAAAGACGACATGCTTTGTAAGCCCCTTATTATTCGAGAGAATTATGCCAATCCCATTTTATGGCCAGATAGCCCACTTGATGGAAATTTGTTCTCAAACTGCATTCACTTAGACGGTTAGGCGACCCCATTGAATGTTTACTTTTCGGTACTTATTGGCATGTTTATATGTATCTTGTGACATCCCTCTGAGGACCTGGTCCCTTTTCAGATATAGACGAGCAGGAGTATCCACAGGAGTATGGACCTGGACCTGACGCTACTTATCAGACTAAGGAGATCTTACCTTCGGAGTATCTGTGATTTATTGCCGCTATTAGAGATTCTGTTGCTATTCTTTTAGAGACATTTATTCTTATATTAGAGTTTATTCTCTTCTCTCTTTAGTAGTTTTAGTATACTCGATTTGCAGTGGATTTGTTTCCATCCGACTATCATACTTTGATACTCATCTTTGATATTCAGTTATTTATTTCCATTTATCTATCTATTTGTGTTGTGGATGAGATATAGATTGTGTGTGACTTGTTGTGACAGTATATTACCACTGGTGGATTGGATATTCATGTACAGCGTACGTGTGTATATGGTTTCCATATATTGGAGTTCGTATATATACGGCTGGCGTATTATGTATTCCTAGTCCTACGTATTCTGGGACTGGAGCGTGTCACGTGCGGTGTATGACCAACACTAACATGTGAAGAAGACTTGTACATAAAGGGTATGATCACATATCTACACTAAAATACTCCCCACCCCCGACTGGTATAGTAGATCCAACCATAGGACACTATGGCCCGGGATTCTCTAGGAAGGTGGCAAGTCTCCCCGAGAATCAGTATTTGTACATGTACAAGATAAATAATAAAATAAGACTTGTACAAGATACACCATATACAAAAAATAACATCTCATGACGAGATCCGAATATACCAATCCGTGTAACCATCGTGTCAAGAAATATAGATATTTATACTAGGTACAATGAACATAGAGGATATCATAAATAAGAAACAATCAGAGAAAGTACTCGCCTGGGGTCCTTAGCTGGCAATACCAATGTCCTGCTCCTGAAGTCTCGCAGGACGATCCAATAGTCCTATACACATATAATATAATAAAATATTGCATCAGACATTATACTAACACACAATCACGATGAACTCAGAGACTACGCTGGGGTTGTCACGTTTGTAGTTGTTGTGCAATATAGACAGTCAATGATACGGTCTTGCCAGTACGTCGGCAGTCTGATCACTAATACTCAGGGTTACAAGGTCATGTGCAACTACGGGATATCTGCAGCTATACCTAGGGGTCATACAGCATGTACACATTGTAGTCATAATTAAAATTATTATTTAATTACTTATAATATGTATATACATACCATATAATTATATATGTATATAACAACCAATAATTATATATATACCAAAGAATACATATACATATACTATATATATATATATATACATATATATGTACCAATTGAATACATATACTATATACATGTATATATGCATATATATATATACCAATACATACATATTAACATATACTATTGAATACATATGCTACATATATAAATGTATATATATATATATATATATATATATATATATATATATATATATATCAAATACGTATACACTAACATATACTATACACATACCAATTATACATACACCCATTAAATATGTATACGCGTACATGTATGCAAGGGGAAGAACGTGAACCTGTGTATGTGCACTGTAGTGCCCCGTTCCCCCTATTCGGGGAGCGCGGCTAAGAAATACAAGACGGAATCGTTCGATCGGGATAGATTGAATTAAGAACTCGTCCTCGTTATGGATTTGTTTCTTCGGAATCGATTCCCATATTCAGTGGACCGTGTCCCCGGGATCGACTTAGCGGCAGAGTCAAGAGGGACCTCTCCGCTGCATCTTTTGTTGCCTAGTTTTCGCTGTCGCTTGTTGCTTTCGTGCTTTGAGTTGGTTTTGAGATTTACTTGAGATTTCTTGAACGGTTTCGGTGATTTCATTGTTTTCGTTCTTCGAACTGCACTTAATTTCGATAATGGAAGAGAGGAGGAAGTATTGATCAGCTGTTCGTGGCAATGCAGGTGATCCAGCAATAGGCGTCGCTCGAACGGACTCCTAGGCACTTCCTTCCCTTTTCCTTCCAACTACTAAGTGAGTGGCTACCATCCCGATTAGCTAGTCCTGCTTGCTAGTCTTCACTTCATAATCTTATGTTCGTGCTTGCCCCGATCAAACGATACCAAGTAATAACTAAAAGACTTCAAGATAATAAGGGAATATACTTGGGAATTATGCTTGTCAAATGAAATTGTGAACGGTTACTCATTTACATGCTTGCTCATTTAGAATGTTCATCATATGCATAAATATAAGTTAGAATGTATATTTCTTCTTAAAACTGTGCTATGTATAGAACTCTTCTTCAATGCAATAACTCAACAGGAAGACTATGCAAAAGTAGATCTTGCCCTGTTATTGCCCTGTGCCTGATATTGCCCTGACTTGCCTCAAAATGCTAACTTAGTGTACTGCGTTGATCACGGACAACTTGTGCACAAGGTCTTCGTTCCTGCGGACGGTCGCTGGGGCACCGGCACCGATCCGATCCGGACGGAACTCATGATAGTCGCCTGCTATAGGACGGAATGCCCTGGGACATCCTGATTATGCGTCGCACGACATTCTGTACTGAGACTAGCCATCCACCTTGGCAACGTGCCAGTGATCCCCTCGTATATTTAAACCTGTTGCAACTAACTTGTGTCTGCTTGGCAGGGAAGGCAGAGTAAGTATTGTGCAGGTGGTTCAGACGGGCAGGTAAATGTCACCGAACGGTGGCGAGTTATTTCAATGATTCCTATATCTATTTCTTGCTGTAAATGAACTAAGGCAAGATAGAAACCCACAAATATGCATGCTTCATTAAAACAACGTGTTGATTGGTATAGTCAGGCTAGCTCGCCTTCACCAGCATGTTTCGATATGCTGACCCTCGTTGAAACAGGTTCTCCGCACTAAGGCGAACCGAGCGAGGAGCGAAGTCGTCTTCCCGATCCAGTCCAGCTGTTAGGCACGCCTCGACCGTGCCACCTTTGAAGCATTTTGAAGAAGAAGAAGAAGCATTTTGAAGTTAGAAGCCAGCCACCAAGCGACCATGCAACTACGTGGCAAGGCAGTCGTTCCGTCCCAAGGTCTTATGTTTTGAGTTTAGTAAGGGATGTAATGTACAGGACTGCTATCTCATTTTGTGTCAATACTTTTGTAAGCCCATAGAGGCAATCCTTATGACTCAGTTCAAGGAGTTTGTAACAGATGTTCATATTATTAATAAAGAGAACTTTTCCATGCTTCAATCTGTGTTTCAATTTATCTGCGTACTCTGAATATGTGCTCGCTATGTGAAACAAAAATACTTAGCCTTGTGCGGTGCGCAACCTAGGCTCGCACGGCGGTCACGCCCGGGGGACGACTATCGATTCCACGGAATCGGGGCGTGACATGTTGGTATCAGAGCACAGCTTCAAAGTTCCTTTGATTCTTGAACTGGAAAAGTTCCTTCAGCGATAAATTCCTGTGCGAACTCCTGAACTCGTTAAGGCCGAAATGAGATACGTTCATGCAATAAGTCCATAATACATTATGATCCTGATGTAATTTACTTTCTTTTCAAGGAACGGCGCAAGCGCAACCGTCAGCGCTAGCCCCAGGCGAGACAAGGACTCAGGAGAGCAGTTCCGGAACTTCAGGAAGCTCTCGGAGCCAACGGGGCATGTCTCGAACAGATTCACTTCAACAAGTGATGTAAATGTTTTCAGAGCAACGACAGAGGGATGATGCCCGCCAAGCCAAGTTCGAGAGCAATCTTGAGGCCCGACTCTCAGTCCAACAAAAGCAGGTAGATACCCTGCAGCAGCTTGTTCAGACCATGGCCTCCAACCATTCTGCCGCAACGACAGCTACGCCGGTGGAGCAGCCAGCACTTGAAGTCGAGACACCGCTAGTGCCAAGGACGAGGGAAGTGACTGCCTTCACCTTTGGTAACTTCAAGAAGGTCTGCAACACGCCGTTTAATGGGACTGAGGACCCAATCGTGGCCCTAGATTGGCTCGCCGAGCTTGAAGATCATTTTTCCCTCCTAGAAGTGCCGGAAGACAAGCGCGTCACCTGTGCCCAACTACTGCTTCGCCTCAATGCGCACGACTGGTGGGACGTGCATCGACGATCTCTTCAACTTGGCCATGGAGAGGAGGCGATCGCGTGGACGACCTTTCGTGCCGCATTTGAGGAGGAGTTTATTCCCCCACCTGTACGTCGTCAACGAGAAAATGAGTTCGTACAGCTACGGCAGGGCAGCATGACGGTAAAGCAGTACTCGGCAGAATTCAACAAACTTGCCAAATTTGCTAGCGCCTATCTACCCGATGCAGCGAGTCGTGCCAGATGATTCGAAGGAGGGCTACGTCCTGGCATCCACGGGCACGTAGCCGTTCCGCAGTATCAGACAATGCGGAAAGTATTAAACCACGCTCTTTCTCTCGAACCGCAGTATCCTCACGTGGCCAACGGCGCTGTGCAAACTTCCAATCACAAACGCCAAGGCAACGATAGAGGAAACAACGCTCCAAAGCGTCCAAATAACGGCGGTAAGCAGCGTGGAGACACCAACAAGACCTGCAACTTTTACAGGAAGCCAGGGCATATCGAGAAGAACTGTCGCCGTAAGCTCGGGACTTGTCTTCGTTGTGGCGATCCTAGCCACCAGATTAGCAGCTGTCCGCTCCAACCGCTTCGACAACAAAATCAGACTCCGGCACCTCAGGCAAACCGAGCTGCGCCTCAGCCAGGGCGTAATCAAGCTCAGGGCCGGGTCTACACCATGACACGGTAAGAAGCTCTAGCTTCGGATACCGTCGTGTCAGGTAATTTGCTTTTCAATAATATACCTGCTCGTGTTCTATTTGATTCTGGTGCAACCCATAACTTTATATCTACAAACTTTGCCGCGGAGAACAATATAAAAATGACTCCGTTGCATTTAGATTTAAGCGTTAGCACCCCGTCTGGTACGAAAATACCTGTCTGTTCAGCATGCCTAGGCGGTTATATCTGTATTGGGGAGAAGAAGCTGTCACTTGATGTTTTAGTTCTTGATGTGCGGGACTACGATATTATTTTGGGAATGGACTGGCTCGGCGCGTGCGCGGCAACTATAGAGTGTGCAGAGAAGCGAGTGGTTTTCCGTCTGTCCGGAGAAGCCGAGTTCTGTTACACTAGTAGTCAAGCGACAAATGCGACCAGGGCCTGCATGGTGATTTCAGCAAAATCTGCTCGGCGAATGCTTCACACCAGCTGTGAGGGATTCTTAGCATCGATTCGGGACACATGGCAGGACTACGCAAACGTTGAGCCTACTTCCGTTGAGGCGGAGTTCCCCGATGTGTTTCCGAGCGAACTACCCGGCATGCCACCCGACCGAGAGATTGAATTCACTATCGATACATTCCCAAACACGCAGCCGATTTCCAAACCTCCGTACAGAATGGCCCCTGCAGAACTTAAGGAATTGAAATACCAGCTCCAAAAATTACTTGACCGTGGGTTTATCCGTCCGAGCGTGTCTCCTTGGGGCGCACCTGTGCTCTTCGTGAAGAAGAAAGACGGAACGCTACGCCTCTGCATCGATTACAGGGAATTAAACAAGGTCACAGTCCGAAACAAATATCCTCTGCCATGGATTGATGACTTGTTTGATCAACTATAAGGGGCAGCAGTGTTTTCAAAGATTGACTTCGCTCGGGATACCACCAGCTGAAGATTAAGCCTGAAGACGTGTCCAAGACTGCTTTTCGAACCCGCTACGGCCACTACGAGTTTTCAGTGATGTCATTTGGACTGATGAATGCGCCTGCTGCATTCATGGATATGATGAATAGAGTATTTAGGCCCTTCATCGATAAATTCGTGGTGGTGTTTATCGATGACATCTTAGTGTACTCGAAGACTAGGGATGAGCACGCAGGACACCTGCGGATGGTGCTGCAAACCCTTCGAGACCACAAGTTGTATGCCAAATTAAGCAAATCAGAATTTTGGCTGGACAGTATATCCTTTTTGGGGCATATCATCTCTTCGGAAGGCATCTCAGTTGATCCGAAGAAGGTAGAAGCCATCACGCAGTGGAAATGACCGGAGTCAGCTAGCGACATCCGAAGTTTTCTTGGACTGGCGGGCTACTACCGAAGATTTATACTAAATTTTGCTAGAATTGCTTCGCCATTGACTCTACTCACACGAAAGGGTGCGAAGTTTACTTGGACGGACGACTGTGAAGCTTCGTTTACCGAGTTAAAGCAGCGTCTCGTCTCTGCCCCAATTCTCACTCTGCCGAACGGACCGGATGACTTCAAAATATACAGTGATGCATCAGGAAAGGGCCTAGGATGTGTCCTGATGCAACGCGATAAGGTGATAGCCTATGCGTCTCGACAGCTAAAGACACACGAGCAGAACTACCCAACGCATGATCTCGAGCTTGCCGCGGTAGTGTTTGCATTAAAGCTGTGGCGCCACTATCTTTATGGCGTATCGTGTAAAATCTACACGGACCATAAGAGCTTGAAATACTTGTACACTCAAAAGGATTTGAATCTTCGACAACGGCGATGGCTTGAACTCCTTAGCGACTTCGATATCATGATCAGATACACGCCTGGTAAAGGAAATGTGGTAGCTGATGCACTGAGTCGAGTGTTCGTAGGGAGCTTGCCTATCAACGATATGCTGCGTCGAGATCTCGAATCATTGGGCATTACTCTAAAGATTAGATACAAGAAAACGGGGCAACTGGCTCAACTGCGCCTCGAACCTGGTTTGCTACAAAAAGTGAAGACCGCTCAGAAGGACGATCCGTTCCTGCAAAAGATGCATGCTCTTATCTCAGCAGGGAAGGCGTCCGACTTTGCGGTAGGAGAGGACGGGATGCTTCGAGTGAAGGGAAGACTGTGCGTTCCAAACGACGCGGCCCTCAGAAAAGAGATACTCACAGAAGCCCATTATGCTAGTTATACTTCTCATCCGGGTAGCACAAAGATGTATCGAGATCTTCGTACGACGTTTTGGTGGCACGGCTTGAAACGAGATGTGGCGCAGTTTGTGTCGCATTGCATGGCTTGTCAGAGGGTAAAGGCCGAACACCAGAAACCCGGCGGAGAGCTTCAGAACCTTGCTATTCCGGAGTAGAAATGGGAACATATAACGATGGATTTTATTGTTGGCTTGCCAAGGACGCAACGGGGACATGATGCAGTCTGGGTTATCGTCGATCGACTCACCAAGTCAGCTCACTTTCTGCCTATCAAATCTACTTGGAGTGCCGACCGCCTTGCTCAGATATATCTCAACGAAATCGTTCGGCTCCACGGCGTGCCCGTAACCGTAGTCTCCGATCGAGATGGTCGATTCATATCACGTTTCTGGGGAAGCCTGCAGTCAGCAATGGGGACGAAGTTGAAGTTCAGCTCCGCCTACCATCCACAGACCGATGGCCAAACAGAACGCGTCAACCAGATCCTCGAAGACATGCTGCGACTCTACGCCTTGGACACGAAGACTAGTTGGGACCTTCATCTACCCTTAGCCGAATTTGCTTACAACAATAGTTATCAATCAAGCATTCAAATGGCGCCGTATGAGGCGTTATACGGGCGGAAGTGTCGATCTCCGATCTGCTGGGACGAAGTTGGTGAACGGCAGATACTTGGCCCCGAGCTCGTGGAGCAAACTGTCCAGAAAGTTCGGTTGATTCGGGACAGATTAAAGATAGCCCAAAGTCGGCAGAAAAGTTACGCGGATGTTCATCGAAGGCCACTAGAGTTCCTAGTAGGCGACCGGGTATTCCTCAAGGTTTCGCCCATGCGAGGAGTCAGCAGGTTCGGAGCGAAAGGAAAGCTAAGTCCACGATTTGTCGGCCCTTTCGAAATACTAAAGCGGGTTGCCTCAGTTGCTTATCAGATCGCCCTACCACCATCCTTATCCGACGTACATGATATATTCCATGTTTCCCAACTTAGAAAATATGTGTACGATCCAAGCCACGTGGTAGACCTGGAGCAACTGAACCTTCAGCCCGACTTGACGTATGTCGAACAGCCTGTACAAATTTTGGATAGAAAAGAAAAGCTGCTTCAGACCCGTTCGGTTCCTCTAGTGCGCGTGCTTTGGCGGAATCACTCTGTCGAAGAATCTACTTGGGAGCTTGAAACAGAGATGAGGGAAAGGTTCCCCTCATTATTTCCTAGTGGTAGGTTCTATTCCTTAAGTTTCGGGACGAAACTTCCAATTGGTTGGGTAGGATGTAGTGCCCCGTTCCCCCTATTCGGGGAGCGCGGCTAAGAAATACAAGACGGTATCGTTCGATCGGGATAGATTGAATTAAGAACTCGTCCTCGTTATGGATTTGTTTCTTCGGAATCGATTCCCATATTCAGTGGACCGTGTCCCCGGGATCGACTTAGCGGCAGAGTCAAGAGGGACCTCTCCGCTGCATCTTTTGTTGCCTAGTTTTCGCTGTCGCTTGTTGCTTTCGTGCTTTGAGTTGGTTTTGGGATTTGCTTGAGATTTCTTGAACGGTTTCGGTGATTTTATTGTTTTCGTTCTTCGAACTGCACTTAATTTCGATAATGGAAGAGAGGAGGAAGTATTGATCAGCTGTTCGTGGCAATGCAGGTGATCCAGCAATAGGCGTCGCTCGAACGGACTCCTAGGCACTTCCTTCCCTTTTCCTTCCAACTACTAAGTGAGTGGCTACCATCCCGATTAGCTAGTCCTGCTTGCTAGTCTTCACTTTATAATCTTATGTTCGTGCTTGCCCCGATCAATCGATACCAAGTAATAACTAAAAGACTTCAAGATAATAAGGGAATAGACTTGGGAATTATGCTTGTCAAATAAAATTGTGAACGGTTACTCATTTACATGCTTGCTCGTTTAGAATGTTCATCATATGCATAAATATAAGTTAGAATGTATATTTCTTCTTAAAACTGTGCTATGTATAGAACTCTTCTTCAATGCAATAACTCAACAGGAAGACTATGCAAAAGTAGATCTTGCCCTGTTATTGCCCTGTGCCTGATATTGCCCTGACTTGCCTCAAAATGCTAACTTAGTGTACTGCGTTGATCACAGACAACTTGTGCACAAGGTCTTCATTCCTGCGGACGGTCGCTGGGGCACCGGCACCGATCCGATCCGGACGGAACTCATGATAGTCGCCTGCTATAGGACGGAATGCCCTGGGACGTCCTGATTATGCGTCGCACGACATTCCGTACTGAGACTAGCCGTCCACCTTGGCAACGTGCCAGTGATCCCCTCGTATATTTAAACCTGTTGCAACTAACTTGTGTCTGCTTGGCAGGGAAGGCAGAGTAAGTATTGTGCTGGTGGTTCAGACGGGCAGGTAAATGTCACCGAACGGTGGCGAGTTATTTCAATGATTCCTATATCTATTTCTTGCTGTAAATGAACTAAGGCAAGATAGAAACCCACAAATATGCATGCTTCATTAAAACAACGTGTTGGTTGGTATAGTCAGGCTAGCTCGCCTTCACCAGCATGTTTTGATATGCTGACCCTCGTTGAAACAGGTTCTCCGCACTAAGGCGAACCGAGCGAGGAGCGAAGTCGTCTTCCCGATCCAGTCCAGCTGTTAGGCACGCCTCGACCGTGCCACCTTTGAAGCATTTTGAAGAAGAAGAAGAAGCATTTTGAAGTTAGAAGCCAGCCACCAAGCGACCATGCAACTACGTGGCAAGGCAGTCGTTCCGTCCCAAGGTCTTATGTTTTGAGTTTAGTAAGGGATGTAATGTACAGAACTGCTATCTCATTTTGTGTCAACACTTTTGTAAGCCCATAGAGGCAATCCTTATGACTCAGTTCAAGGAGTTTGTAACAGATGTTCATATTATTAATAAAGAGAACTTTTCCATGCTTCAATCTGTGTTTCAATTTATCTGCGTACTCTGAATATGTGCTCGCTATGCGAAACAAAAATACTTAGCCTTGTGCGGTGCGCAACCTAGGCTCGCACGGCGGTCACGCCCGGGGGACGACTATCGATTCCACGGAATCGGGGCATGACATGCACGAGGTCGGCGATGACGACAGTGTCCATGATGTTGATGACGACTATGACGACGACAAAGGTGACGATGACGAAGGTGACGATGATGACGACGACGACGATGACGACGACGACAATAATGATGATGACGAAGATGACGACGATGACGATGACGATGATGATGAGTGATGGTGCTGGTGGTGTGGGGTGGTGGTGTTGGTGGTACGGGGGGTGGTACTGGTGGTATGGGGTGGTGGTGCTGGTGGTACGAGGGGTGGTGCTGGTGGTACGGGGTGGTGGTGAGAGGAGTTCAGGTGGGAGAAGTTCTCGGCTGGAGGTTGGCTGAGGGGTTGGATGGGATGTAGGAAGGAGAGGTGGTGGAGGAGGAGGATGTCGATGACGGTGGTGGTGGTGTGAGGAGTTCAGGCGGGGGAAGTCGGGAAGAGGAGCGGGTGGTCGAGGGGTAACTCAGGCGAGGGAGGAAGACAGGGAAGAGAGGAGAAGAGCAGGTCGTGGTCGACTCGTGGAGGTATGGACCGAGGTTGTAATGGTGGTGGTGATTCTGATGATGATGGTGGTGCTTCAGGTGCAGTCGGCGGGTGCTCGTGGCCAGAGGGGAAGTTGCAGGTAATGGTGGTGCCGGAGACTGGAGGCGGTAGAGGCAGCGGGTTGAAGCAGTTGGTCGGGATCGGGTGAGGCGGAGGGAGGTCGGGAAGAGGAGCGGGTGATCTGGACAGTGGCAGTAGCAGCCGGGGAAGGAGGCCGCTGGGCGGTTGCTCGATGGTGATGGGGTCGTGGGGGACTGCGTCCGAAGTCGTGGCAGTGGCAGCGGGTTGTAGCAGTCGAAGAAGGAGTAGTGGCCGGAGCTTGGCCGGAGGAGGGTGGCCGGTTCAGTTGGTTTGAACCAAAAAATGAAAAAGAGGTGAAGAAGAAGAAGAAGAAGGAAGAAGAAAAGGGGAAAAATCCTACGGTTATGGGTTTGTGAGGAGGGAGGAGAGAGAAGGGGGGTTTTCCAAGTTTGGGGATTAGGGCCTGCTTGGAGAAATGTGTGCATGAAGAGACATTATATAGGGGAGGGTGATGTAGATTGTGTGGTGATGATGAGTCCCATTTTGAATGGGTGGCTCAGATTCATCATGGAGAAATATACATACAAAGGAGGGAGAGAGAAGTGAGGTTGACTAGTCAATGGGTTAGGGTTTCTCCATTTGGTTTAAACTAATGGGGTGATGACACCTAATGCAACATTTGCAAATAAGCCCCTTAAATTTGGGTATTTGCACAGACACATAAAATGATAAAAAAATTGGTGGGGGAATTGGTGTTTGGTATTTTGTAGGGTGAGGGGGTGTTATGCATTTTGCATGGGCTTAATCAATGGGGTATTTGGATTAAATTGGGTTAAAATGGGATTAGTCAAAGTTGGTATCCCCAATTTAATTAAAAATAAATATAAGTGGTGTTCTAAAATTAATTAGAAGTACATGGGGCTAAAATTAAGTGGGACAAAAGTGTCATGAATGAAGAAGACTCAGAACAAAATATTACCCTAATTTGGGTTTCTCAAAATGGATCGAGATTGTGTCTCCAATTTTGATTGGAACGCACAACGATACAAAGTTGGATTTTATTTAGAATTAAAATAAATGTCCGCGACAAATATTGTGCGGCTAAAATAAAGCACAAGAGAGCATAATTATGAGTTACACAAAGGTCATAAAAGGTGCAGGCCTGGTGTCAATCTTGGACCATTTAATTGGTCCGGCTAAACGGATTGAGTTGATGTCTCAAAATTGATGACAACGACACATGTGCGCGACACGGGATTAAATAATGGATTTCGGACATGGAAAGTTGTGCAATTAAATTAGAGCACAAAGGATTAGGATTTTGAGTGACGGAAAAGTCTAGCGCCTAATTTGGCGTGCCAAGTCTAGAATGCAACACTTGTTGAAAATTATGGGCTAAGGTTGGGCTCTGAATATTGCAACAACGGTAGGGTGTAACAATTAAATAAAATTACGGTAATTAATTAAAACCTTAAATAATTTAATCCTAAATAATACAAATTAAAATCATAATCCTATATTTAGGTCAGGGGTCTATCTAGTGGGCTTCTAGGTCTAGTCTACTAACTCAAACATTAGAACACTGTATATAATATAATATCAATACACATATCATGCAATTATTTAAAATAACTACACACAATATTAATAATATATAAAAAGTCAAAAATATCCCTATTTTTAGAATTTGGTAGTGACACGAATGTCGTAGCAGATGCACTGAGCAGGAAGTCCACAACTTACTTCTTGACGATGCAACCTAGTTATTAGAGGACCTTCAGGATCTTGGCATAGATGTTATTCTGCCCGGACATAGTGGACAGTTAGCTAATATTGAGGTTCAGTCTTCACTAGTTGAGAGGATCAAGGCAGTTTTGTCGACATATACTAGATTTTTGAGACTTATAGAGAGGACAGAAGCCGAGATACAGACAGGACTTCGGATTTATGAGGCGGGACATTAAGGTGCGAAGATTGCCTATACGTTTCGAATGGAGAGTTGTGAAAGGAGTTAATCACGGAGGCACATAGCTTTATTTACTCTATTCATCCGGGAGGTATGAAGATGTACCGAGATTTGAGGCAGTACTATTGGTGGTATGGGATAAAGAGAGATATTGTGCAGTTTATAGCGAAGTGTTTGGTCTGTCAGCAGGTTAAAATGGAGCATCAGAGGACCGTAGGTATGTTACATCCACTTTCCATCCCCGAGTGGAAGTGGGAACATATCACCATGGATTTTGTTACAGGATTTTCAAGAAGCCCCAGCCGAAAGGACCCAGTTTGGATTATTATGGATCGACTCACAAAGTTGACACATTTTTTGCCGTTCAGAGTTGGACAGTTCACCGAGATTCTAGCTAACATGTATATACGACAGATCATGAAGTTGCATCGAGTACTGGTTATTATTGTGTCAAATCGGGACTCTAGATTCATATCCTAATTTTGGAGGAGTATGCAGGAGAGTCTAGGCACTCAACTCAAGTTCAGCACTGCTTACCATCCACAGACAGATAGCCAGTCAGAGCGCACGATCCAGATTCTAGAGGATATGTTGTGATCGTGTATGTTAGACTTTGGAGGGTCTTAGAAAGACCAATTACATTTGGTAGATTTCTCCTACAATAATAGCTACCAGTAGAGCATCCAGATAGTACCCTTTGAGGCACTGTACGGTAGAAAGTGCAGGTCTCTGATATGTTGGAGTGACATGGGCGAGTGTTAGATACTCTGTCCCGAGGTGGTGATGCAGACAGTTGAGAAGGTGAAGCAAATTCAGAGTCATCTTCGTGCAGCTCAGGACCGACAGAAGGATTGGACTGACATGCACCACCGACCTTTGGAGTTCAAGGAAGGCGAACATGTGTTTCGGAGGATCTTACCTACTCGTGGTACCATTCGATTTGGGAGCAAAGGCAAGTTGAGCTCAAGGTACATTAGGCCTTTTGATATTCTGGAGCGTATTAGTGAGGTGGCGTATCATCTTGCATTACCCTCATCTCTAGAGGGAGTGCATAACGTATTCCATGTTTCACAGCTGAGGAGGTACGTGACTGACCCAAGTCACGTAGTTGATCATTTTGAGATTGCAGTAGTCCGGACTTGACTTATGAGGAGCAGCCAGTTGGGATACAGAATACTAGTGAGAAGACGCTACGGGGTCAGACGATTAGACTGGTACGGGTAGCTTGGAAGCATCACTCTCCAGGCGAATCAACTTCGGAGTGAGAGGATATCATACGACAGCGTTATCCTCACTTATTCAAGGATGCAGGTATGACCTTAGAACTGCTTTTAGTTACCATATCTTTATAAATTCCTAGAGTAGCATTATTCTAAATTGCAACAACGCAATTATTTTAAGGTAGGTAGATTGTAAACCCCCATATTTTGGAATAGGGATAATTTGGTATTTTTTATTTTTTAATTTTCTTAATTGATTGAAAAGGTTAAAGTATTAATTTATAGAATCCTAATATATATATGACATTTTGTCATGGCTTGGATATTTTGAGCAATGCACGATATTTTTCCTTCCAACCAAATTTACATTATTAGACTTGACTGTACCTAGTACACTTGTGTCATGGGTGTTGTATTAAATTTGATCTCCCTATGTGCCAAAAATATGGACAAATATCTCGAACCATTGACATTGTAATATTACCTTCAATTGGCTAGTTGAACCCAATCGAGCACAAACACCCTACTTGGACTCTCAAACCAATTCCCATGAGACATGTACAATACCCCATACTTATTCTCTATTATTTATATATATTCTTCACACTTAAACCCTCGTACATGCACAACAACACAATAACACAACTAATAACCTATTTGAAGTACCGATAGAGAACCTTCTTGTGCACTTACATTCAAGCTCAACCAATACCCACAAAAGTAGATCCAAGTGCACCCAAAGTTCTACTAATGGCTAACCAAACCTCTTAGGTCTGAACCAAATCTTAAAGCCCATTAAAAACTTAACCAAAAAGGGCTGAAGAACTTACTATATATATACATAGCAATCCCCTTCATAAAACCCTAACCCTAACTTCCTCCATGGCCGCCACCTCCTAGCCGACCCCCTCTCCCAACATCACGACCCCCACAGGCCCCTACTCCCCCTCTACTTCAGTTCTCTATCATCTCCAAGCCCCTATACAAGTCCCCAAGGTGTTCAAACACCCCAGGAGCATTCGTCCACCCTTCTAGGGCCGAATATTGGTTTTTGGTTGTAGCATCAGTTTGGACACCCCCACAGTAGAAATAGCCCCTAAAAACTCTATATTTACATCATACTTGAAGCTCCCAAGAGCCTCATCAAGTTTTGTGGTGTTTGGAGTCTGTTTGGTGCTCCAAAAGATCTGTGTCGCAAGAAGAAGCTCCGTTGTAATCAATAACACGTAAGTTTTGTAATTTCTTTTTAATATTTATTTTTCCATGTGAAAACCCTTGTATGAACCAAAAAATATGATCAGATGACAATTAGGAAATTTTATGTATGAGGAACCCTAATTTTATACATAAAAACTACTCTATGATAACACGGGAACCAATACATGTCAATGTGTAAACCCTAATAGCCTAGTTTTGATATATGTTGCTATTTTATTATTTGAATATAAATTTATAAAAATTAATTAATAATTTTTAGAATATTAATTATTATATTTTATATTTTAAATGAATCTTTCATGCAAGTTGGCAACCTTGCATGCACAAACTAGTTGCCAAAGTAGCTAAAACACCTAGTTGACGTGCAATAGAACTTTGTGCGTGCAACAGTGCCGTTTCAGTATTTTTTCACTAAATAAACCATAATGCCAGAATTTAAATTATTTTAATTCAGTATTAATGGATGTTGACATGCGTGTTTAAGAGCCAACATGAATGTTTGAGATATAGTTTAGCGTTGTTGCAAGTTTCGGGACATCATGTCGTATCTGCATATATATAGGATTACACGTGTCGGAACTCATGTAGGTGCCTATATATACATAAAAAACACAATGAATGAGATCCTACACCGTACTAGAAAGTGCCATGGCACGTAGTTATTTGCACGTTGGCCCATGACCCTTAACTGTTGGATCGTTGGCATGAACGTCACTACACTAGTTGACGTCGTGCGAACAATCATATTCTTTTATGTTAATCACATTAGATAGTTTATTTATTATAACATGTTATAATAGGATAACTTGGATTTGTTGCACCTTCGATTGAGGACACCAGTCAGACAGTACCGCAGCAGCAGGCAGCAGGCAAGTGTACCTTGCCTTTGTTCTAGTATTTTGTGCTTATTGCTACTACCAGTTATTGATTCTATTTTTAGCTCTTTGCTTGTACTTGTTGTGACCCTAGGACCATTACGATACTTAGTGTCTGAAGTGTATTCGGGTATCGACTTTTGCACGCAAAATTGGGTATCATTAGACTACATTGTCATCGTATACCCTATACGTGCAACTATTGCACGATATACCTTAGGACACTTTACACAACCCTCATGTTGAGAAGCCTTACTTGAGATATTCGAGGATTCTGACTTCTGTGTTAGGACATGACTTGTGATATGTGATTAGTTGACTTTATTAAATCGTCTTTCCTGACTCGAGACATAGTTAGTACTTGTCTTGCGTGTTATGGACATGAGACGCGATATACATGGGAATCGGGGAGAGTCTACCGTACCGTTGGGCTACCACACAATACGTGCTACCGTTTCTTACGCTTCAGGCCCTATAGTGCTGCAGGTACCTTGACAGGACCTGTACGTACCTACTACTACTACTACTACTACTACTACATGCTACTGTCATTTCTATGAGACCTACAGGCCCTTGTGGATTAGCGGATGAGTATGTTCAATTGCATTCACTTAGTTGGTTATGATAGGTACCTTGAGCACACTTTTTATTATTTACTGTTACATTGGCTTGAGTGTTTATTGTACCTTGCTATGTCCCCCGAGGACCTAGATCCGGATTATGTCCCTAGGTATAGGCAGGAGAGCTACCTCAAGGTTTAAAGGATAATAGCTGACTTTGGAGCAGTACTTGTACCAGAGGACGAGGTTGTGCCTGAGGACTTCTCTTGAGCACTATGTTATTTATTTATTTATTTATGCGTAGTGTTCTTTAGACATTGGACTTAGCTTAGTGATACTGGAAAGATGTACTTGGGTTATTTCTCTTTTCATTATTTTGATGACGGTTTATTCCCCGTGACATTTCTTATACTGCACTTGTTAATGGATAGTTTCAATTTTATTATTCTTGTGACTGGATTATCCCTTGTGTTATGATTCTTATTATGGATGAGATTAGATATATAAACTATGACAAGTGTTGTACACCCTTATTTATATATATTACAGCTTAAGTGCACTCTAACGGGTCCATTAAATTGGGTTTTCCATTGGAGTTGTGCTGCTGGCCATTGACACGTGGCTAGTCATTTAGTATTTTGGGACTGGGGCATGACAAAGGGATGGACAACAACTTAAAATCTGATTTGGGACTAAATTATGGAAAAGGCAGACGGACTCCTATACGTCACCTCTCTCCAAATGGCAAGCCAGAAATATACTACCAGTGGACTGGTCATGGTTTGGAATATGTTACACCACAAACAAGCCCTAAAAGTTCAGAATTGGAAGAAGAGACACATTCTCATTCCTTTAACTCATCATTGTGGGATTCTGACGAAAGCATGGGTAACGTATTCAAACATGCTTTCTCTGTAAATATGGTGTTAACTACCTCAGATGAGGAAGACGTTAAACTATTAGAATTATTCGAGAATGATCCATGGGCACAATAAATGGATACTCATTGGTAGCTTCGGTTTGAGCAACGTGAACCACCTATAGATCATAAAATATTACAAATTGATGTAGGAGAAGAATCTTTCCCAAGACCAATCTTCATTAGCAAGAGTCTTCATGAAGAAGATAAACATGCTTTACTCCAACTAAAAAAGGATTATATCAATCTCTTCGCCTGGAGTTACGAGGATATGCTTGGCCTAGATCCCCAAATAGCCACACACAAGCTCAATATTCTTCTGAATGCTAAACCGGTGAAACAGCAGCAACGACAAATTTCTTAAGAAGTATTATGTCTAAGCACGACATATTCTTCTCCATCTCCAGCAGATTAAAATAAGATGTACAGCAAAATACATCTTTTTAATCCCTAGCAATTTATAGCCTACACGGCCTCTTGAACTGTTACCTATATTCACTTTTGAATAAGACATGGGTAATGGGTCCTCAAAGTTTTTCAGCGGGACAATACTCAGAACCAATAGAACGCTCTCGTTAAGATCATCTAAACAATTCTCTCCAACCAAAATATTCCATTAAAACCTAGTTGTTTTAAGGATATCCTATTCCTGATCCTCAGTTGGGTTAAAAATAATCTCACATGTTTATTCATCTGTCAATAAATGTAATATGACTAATGTTCATATTACCTCTGAATCATATTCCATTTATTATCCCCTAAAGAGAAGACAATAGTTCGTCCTTGAAATACTCTTTATTCTCTTCCCCAGTGGAGTAAACTAGTGAGCTATCACATATATATCACCTTTGATAGTATTGCATCCTGTAAAATTTGTCATTTGTACTCAGCATGAGTATGCCTTGAGTGATAAATCTACCAAATTTCCCAGAGAGTTATATAATCGATTTGAAAGTATCACTAAGATAAAACAAAATTAATTTTTTATTGATAGTAAATGAGAAAAGGATAATAAAAATGCTTAAGAAGAGTATGGATCAGAATCTTCCGAGTGGTTCATAAATATCGTTATGAGCATGCAGAATACAGACGTCTGACGATGCAAGCAGTCGACATAGGACGTCTATTTTGGCTGGTTCTTTTTGTTTTCCAAAATCAATAGAAGGAAGGAGGAAATCAGTGATCTTATTCTAGAGCAGGGAAAGGCCATCTGGAGGTAGTGCGGGAGTAGTATAGGCGCAACCAGAGTTAGCCGTAATGTGTGAGAGAATAGTCAATTCATCAGACTTTCTTTTCTCTTTCAGAGACTCGTTCTGGAAAGCCATCAGCAGATTCGAATGAAGAATATTAAATTTAGTAGCCGACTCTTATTTATAATAAATAGGGCGACGGTTCAAATTTTTTAATATGATTCATTGACAATAAGGGTAACGATTCAAAACCCTACTATTCGTGAAGGAAGATGACGGTTCTGGTCCCCATACACAAATCATAAATGGTGCAACGGTTTGTTCCCCAAGCGAAGAGCAGAATATAAAATATAAAACCATTTTGTATATTGATCCGAGGATTCTCATGTGCGCGCATTTATCTGATTGACAGAAAATGTTGCATAATGCGTGTGACCAGACAATTTGCAAAAATGATTATAAAAGTGCGCGCGACAAACCGCACAGTGCGCATAAAATCCAATTTTCTCTAAAAGCATATTTATGCGCGTATCAGTGGGATGACAGGGGAAGTCAACATATTCAGTGTTTTCTAATGCACGTTGACCAAAGCCTTCAGTCAGCAACACACATACATCATAATAAAGTCAAGCTAAAATTTTATTGATGCTTAATCATAATTATATATAATGGATATCTATCACACCTAGAGTTTTATTCTAAAAATCATGATTATACATATGGAAATCTATTGCATATAGATTTTCATATGATGGGGATCTATCACAGAGCCATCCCCATCTTTGTGTTTTGTCTGCTCCCGATGTAGATGAATTAAGGCGCAGAAGAAATAGTCTCCTCAGTGCAAACCACAGTACATTGAGAAAAAATCCATGTTGTGGGTAGGGATGCTACATAGAACTGGGCCAGTTTAAATTAGCACGGCCCCATTTCTGTCCAGACTCGATGGAGGACATGGCGAGTCAAACGGAAGTTGTTCCACTATCTCCACCTAGCGCCACTACTAGAAGTCCTGGTTGGGATTCCAATCTCAACCCTGTAATCAGCACAGGGGCTATATTAAGAGACTAATTCTAGTGAGCTGGGTTTGAAGACAACAAAAAGTCTTCTGGGTAATTCGTTAGTTCAACATGAACGACGAAGCCTATGATATCCTTCCATGCTCCATCACACAAAGAGAACAGCGGCAACAATATCCAGACGAGCCTCTCACCCATCGTTGAGAAGCGTCTCCTCTTGCGTCTTCTTGGCAAATAACAAAGCTTATGGAGCCATACTGTTACGATCATCTTCGTAGACTCATACTTAATGGTGGCCATGCTCAAATCTCACAGCAAGAAAGAGATGAGTCTAAGAATGTTGGTAAAATTTTGCTCCTATTTGTAGGAGGAGACATGCCAAGTATAGCATAGATCTCAAAAATTGTTCCTAAAAAGCTGCATGCATCTCCTGAAAAGTCATCTGCGTCTCCTCAAAGACCACGTCAAAACTAAAAAGTAAGCCAAAGATACGTGCATGTCAGCCACGTCAGCAAATTCGTTTAGATTTTGTCCAGAGTGCGCGCACAAATATCCCAAGACTTTTATGCTTATAATTTAAAGTATTTTGAATTCATCTGAACGAATGCAAAAAACTTGAAGG
Source organism: Iris macrosiphon (assembly GCA_036927795.1). Classification (NCBI taxonomy): domain Eukaryota; kingdom Viridiplantae; phylum Streptophyta; class Magnoliopsida; order Asparagales; family Iridaceae; genus Iris; species Iris macrosiphon. Next base: position 81,219,675 of record JAYESA010000015.1, on the reverse strand, counting down.
GAGTCTTGTAGAAGCATAAAAAGTGCACCTCAGATAGATGTCATAGTTTTCTACGAATAAATCCAACAGTAGAAGAACGACACACTTTCTACTTATTTCAGAAAAAAGACGTGGACTTTCTTAACATTCAACACTTTGGCACATTTTTTAAAAACTTCAGAAGATAGCGCACTTTCTTATTGTGGCACGCTTTCTTAGTTTTACGAAAGATGGTGCACAAACGAACTTCCCTCTCCCAGCAATTAATGCAGCAGACTGGAAGCTAACAGATACAGAAACCGAAGAGTCAGAAGTTATCATTACAGTGGAGCTGCAGCACGCAGACCTAGGTTGTCGTTTAGCGACCCAGCCGCTGTGCCAACTTCAAAAGTGCGCCGCTGTGCCAATTTCTTCGAAAGTGCACCGTAGTGCCAACTTCTTCAAAAGTGCGCCATAGTGCTAACTTATTCAAAAGTGCGCCATAGTGCCAATTTTTTCAAAAGTACGCTGTTGTGGCAACTTCTTCAAAAGTGCGCCATAAAGGCAATTTTCTCAAAAATGCGCCGTAGTGCCAATCTTACCAAAAATGTGCCAGTCTGTAGACAACTTCTAAAGTGCGGATACTATCCTAACCGACCATGAAAAGTTATGAGTGCGTGTCTTACATGCCATACTTCTCGTGAAAAGTGTACAAATAACCGTCCCACGACCTATGCTTTCCTCGTATAGGAAGCTACGTGGCAAGCAGGCAGCAAGTTATACACCCACTCATTCAGAATGTGGGGTGTTAGTCCACCAAAAGTGTACACACAATGGTAAAACAATATAGATTGTTCAAAGTGCACGCACATTCTCATAACTGCTCATAAACTCTATAAATACAGGTTATGTACAACCAAAGGCAACATCTACAGAGGAGCACACATAGATAGATAGAGAGAAATGGGCTAGAATTTTTAATTCTTTGAAATTCAAGAATAGAATGAGATAAACAGAAGCTTTTCGTGCCGTTGTTGCCAAAGCTTTATTATTGTTCAACTCTCCAAGTTGTTCACACTATTCCCTATATTTCTTCGTCGTCGTATACAGTTTTTTGTCGTTGTGTGCATTTCTTCATCGTCGAGTGGTCCAAGGAGTAAAGTGATCATTCGCAGATCAGATCTCTACATCTATACTTTCCTAAAATCAACTGTACTTAGATTCATGTTTATGATCTTTTTGTACTTTTCTTTCTATTCAATAGTATATAAACAAAAGTTTCGTATAAACTTTTCTCCGCAAACAACATTCAAACAAGCTTTTATCACCCAATTCATCCTACCAGTTGTCCATCAGAAGAAGGAGAAAGATTTCGCCATGCTTAAACATAGCAATCTGTCGTTCGATGACTATGAGGCAGAGTTCTTGAAGAAAGCCAAATTTGTTGGATACATAATAACGAACGATGAAGCAAAATGGCTACAATTTATTCAAGGACTGAATGAGGGCCTACAACATGATATGCTCAGTCAAAATTGTACAACCTATAGAGAGGTTTATGAAGCGGCTCTCGAGATGGAGAAATTTTATCCTCGGGGGACGACAAAGAGAGGTCGTGGTAACAATTATAAATAACCCATGGCTGCAGCTGGATCTGATGCTTCCAAGCATCAGAATACAAATGACAACCGAGGACCCTATCAGAGACTGTATTTCAATAAGTGCAAGCGGATAGGACACGACAAAAGGAATATCGTGCTAGATGTTTTAAATATGGTGGCCTGGATCACAAAGGTGCATGATGCAACAGTTGGGGCAGAAATCAGAATCCTCCCCGACATCGGCATTATAATCAGAATCGTGGGCAAGCGCCATGAGCTCCTCAAGAAGCACCTATGAATGCCCAAACCCTCGACATAGAGCACATGTTAGAGTGTATGCACTGGCTCAAAAGGAAGTGCTTGCCTCTGATACTATCATAACAGGTACACTTCTTTACAAACGAATACTTGCTCGAGTACTTTTTGATTCGGGGGCTACCCATAGTTTTATATCATCTAATTATGTTGATGAATATAAATTTTGTAAGACTCTGCTAGATAGGAATCTTTGTGTTAGCACTCCGTCTGGAGTTGACTTTCCTGCTAGTTCGATTTGCAGAGACGATTACATTTGCATTAGGGGAAGGAACATGTCTTTGGATGCAATAGTTTGGGATGTCAAAGATTATGACATCGTCTTAATCATGGATTGGCTCGGGGCTTGCAATGTGGAAATTGACTGTGCAAAAAAGAGAGTTGTGTTTCACATTCCTGGTGAGACAGAGTTCACTTATTCGTATGGCGCGGCATCTAACGCGGCGATGGTAGTATCGGCAGTAACGACAAGGTGTAAGCTATATTCGGGGTGCGAAGGGTACCTCACTTCTATTCGGGACACTCGGATGAAAGGCGCAGACTCATGTCAAACCGAAGTCGTAGCAGAATTTCCTATCGTATTTCTAGAAGAGATACCTAGAATGCCTCCGGATCGAGAAATTGAGTTCACATTTGACACCATTACAGATACTCGCCCGATATCAAAAGTATCGTACAGGATGGCACCTGCAAAATTGAAGGAACTGAAAGAATAATTGGAAGAGCTATTAGACCATGGCTACAATCGCCCATGTATTTCACCTTGGGTGCTCCAGTACTATTCATAAAGAAGAAAGATGGTACAATACGTCTTTGCATTAATTACTGAGAGTGAACAAGGTAACTGTATGGAACAAGTATCCTTTACCAAGAATTGATGATTTGTTCGACCAGCTTTAATGTGCGACAGTATTTTCAAGAATTGATCTTAGCTCAGGTTATCACCAGTTAAAAATCAAGACTGAAGACGTCCCTAAGTCAGCATTTTATACAAGATACGGACACTACGATATTTTGGTTATGCCTTTTGGTTTGACCAAGCTCCAGCGGTCTTCATGGATATGATGAACAGAGTATTTCGACCCTTCTTAGACAAGTTCATAATCGTGTTCATCGATGATATCCTGATCTACTTAAGAGATAGAGAAACTCACACCGAACATTTAAGGACCGTATTGTAAACACTTCGTGAACATCAGTTATATGCGAAATTAAGCAAGTACAAGTTTTATATGAATTGCATGTATTTCTTTGGACATGTTATTTCAGCATATGGTGTATCAGTTGACCCGAAGTAGATTGAGGTAGTGGTGGACTAGAAACAACCCACATAGGCTAGTAAGATTCAAAGTTTTCTTGGTTTGACTGGCTACTATCAGAGATTCGTAAAGAACTTTGTGAAGATTGTGTCGTCTCTAACTCACCTCACCTAGAAGGGAGTAGTATTCAAATGGAAAAACGACTGTGAGACCAATTTCTAAGAACTAAAGCAGCGACTCGTCTTTGCTCCAATTTTTACTCTTCTAGATAGACCTGAGGGATTCCAAATATATAGTGATCGTCAAGGCTCAGATTGTGATATGTTCTTATCCAGTATGGAAATATGATAGTATTTGCCTCGAGACAGCTTAAGCAGCACGAAAGAATTATCCGATGCATGACTTGGAACTTGCGGCAATTGTATTCGTGTTAAAATTATGGTGACACAATCTCTATGGACTGCCATGCAAAATATTCACGGATCACCATATCCTTAAGTACATATTTACTCAAAAGAAATTAAATCTAAGGCAAATGCGTTGGCTGGAATTGATAAAGGACTATAATTTGTCGATCGCTTATACACCCGGGAAAGGAAACATTGTGGATGATTCATTGAGTCAGAAATTTGTTGGATCATTATTTGTATCCAATAGGCTACTTCAAGAATTGGAAGAGATGGGTATCGAATACAGAGTTCGTACTCAGAGAGTACAACTGGCTCAACTGCAGCTAGAACCGAGCTTACAAGAAAAGATTAAGTTCGCACAAAAGGATGACTTATTTCGGTAGAAGATACGTGAGTTAATTTCAACAAGGAAGTCAACCAATTCCGCGGAACACAAGGACAGAATGTTGCGGGCTAAAGGAAGATTGTGTGTACCTAAGGATGATAAACTCTGAAAGAAAATACTGACTGAGGCTCATTATGATAAATACTCCTTGCATCCGGGAATCACCAAAATGTACAAGAATCTGCATACGATATTTTGGGGGCATAGCATGAAGAAAGAAGTGACATTGTTCCTGTCACGGTGTTTGGATTGTCAATATGTTAAGACAGAACACCTGAGGCCAGGTGGAGAGTTACAGAACCTCACCATTCCGCAATGGAAGTGGAAGGATATTTTTATGGATTTTATAGTGAGCTTACAAAAGACATAACGAGGGAATGATGCAATTTTGGTCATTGTGGATAGACTGACCAAGTTGGCTCATTTCATAGCAATAAAAATTACATGGGACATCGACCGATTGGCTCATATTTATATGGATCAGATTGTCCGTTTACATGAAGTGCTCGTTTCTGGAATAGCATTCATTTAGCAATGGGCACCAAATTGCATTTCAGCTCGGCGTACCATCCACAGACTAATGGACAGACCGAGAGAGTAAACTAGATCCTTGAAGACATGTTGCGACTGTGTGTGCTGTATTTAAAGATGAATTGTAATACCAATCTATGGCTGGCTGAGTTCTGTTATAACAATAGTTATCAAGCAAGTATTTAGATGGCTTCGTAAGGGGCACTTTTTGGATCCAAGTGTCGATCGTCGATATGTTGGGAGGAAGTCGGTGAACGAAAAGTGCTCGGACCAAAATTGTTAAGCAAGTTGTCGAGAAAATTTACATGATTCGGGAGAGACTTCAGGTTGTTCAAAGCCATTAGAAGAGTTATGCCGATGTACATCGACGACTCTTGGAATTCTTGGAGGGTGATCATGTGTTCCTAAAGGTGACACACATACGAGGCGTGATGCGGTTCAGTGCCAAGGGAAAATTGAGCTCGAGATTTGTTGGACCTTTCGAGATCCTAAAAAGGATGGCGCTAGTGGCTTATCGACTGCACTACATCTGGCTTTGGCTGAAGTGCACGATGTCTTCTACGTTTTCCAAGTAAGAAAATATGTGCAGGACCTAAGTCACGTAGTGAACTTCGATCAGCTTGAGCTGAGTGCTAGCCTATCGTATGCGGAAGAACTTTTTCAGATTCTGGACAGAAAGGAGAAAAACTTACGGAATCGATCAGTGTCGTTGGTTCGTGTGCTGTGGCAGAATCATGCAGTCGAGGAATCGACGTGGAAACTTGAGGAGGAAATGAGGAAGCATTATCCTTCCTTATTCGATAACCTAGATGTAGAACCTTTGTTTTAAGTTCCGAAGATAAAAAAAATTCTTAGTGGTATATTATGTAGTGTCCCGCTCCTAGCGGTTCACTACGTGATGCTTGTGGCTCGATTAACTCAGTCAAAATTGAGTATTGGAAAAATCTTTTGGCATAATCAATCACGGACGAATGCAATGAACTTTTCCAATTAATGGTTCGACTTCTGTTGGGATGAGTCCAAGAGTTTTCGTTAGACTTTTGCTGTTTGGTTTTGATGAATGCATTTTCGTGATGGTTTTCAATGATTGATTGTCTTGCCCATTTTCATTATTTTCTTACATTCATTCTAGAAAACTCTGAGAGAAAGGAAGATAAAGATGGTATTTTGATCCGATATTGGTGCCAATACAGGTAGATGCGTATCCGGAGCCTGGTCGTACAAGCGTTCTCCTTCTCTCGGCATTCTCTAATTGGTAAGCGGATATGACCCTTCTTCCCTACTCCTTCATGCCAATAATAATCAAGTTCTCTTGTTAGCCTTACTAAGTCCAATGATCGATAAAGCCACTAATGCCACAAGTCAATACCACTACTATAAATCAATGAGTTGCATTGATAAGAAGGAATGTTATAAAACTTACATATACAGAACACAAGATGGAGTACAAATATTATCATCGTGGTTTGGTGCTATGATATAGCGGTAAATTGGAGTCTATGGACTACCAATCGAGACACGAAACAAGTATGTTGAAATGAGAATAAATGATTGTACATGTTGCTCTAATTATTTAATACCTTACACTGTAATTTAATTTTATCATCGAGTCATAGATGCATTGTATGGTCATGGACAACTTTTGGACAAGGTTTGGTAAGTTTCCTTGAACGGAACCTGGGACACTAGGGACCGTTCGGCTCGGAAGAAATAATAGTGCTTTGGTAGAACATGGTATATGCGAGACATTTATTGGAACTTGCTACCTTCTTTGAATGACGTTTTGCACGTCCATCGAAGTCCTATATGACATGCCCTTTTTGGTTCTACACCACAAATGACCCAAATGAGAAAAATTTTATGCTAACGATGTCTTGTACATGGGGCTGTAAGTGTTTTCATGTAAATTATACAGGAACGGCATCAGCCACGGTAAGATTTTATATGTTCAATGAATTACATGTTTCACTACTTTACTATTACCTATTAAAATGCTTGTCATATAATTCAGAAGTGTTGGTTTAGGTGAGTGGGCTAGTTCTGCTCACTAGTAAATGTTAAGTACTGAACCACGTCTTTGTGGGCAACACAGGTGATCGAGGAACCGCGGGAGCTAAAGGGAGATAAAGCTTTTGTTGCAGTCTTTTCAAAGTTTCTTCCTATTTTCAAATTATTCAAAATTTCAAGTTGTTGTTTCCTAGTTCAAGTTGTAATAAAAGGACACAATGTATGTAATGGAACATTATTTCATGTCAGCTTATTTGTTGTTTTAATTTTTGCAAGCTATGTAAGCCGTTTAGGCATTTTTATTTCAGTACTGAAAAAATTGTACTTCATTGCAATGAATCAATAAAAAGATATTTTCTTCCTATATTATGTATTCAATAATGTACTGTGTTGTTGAGTTATTTTCAAAAGATTTTTGACACTAGTACATGTTCTTGCCTAGTATAAGTGTAACACCAGACGTGTACAACATCACGTCAAACGAGGATGATCGGTTCTGCCGAACCGAAGCAGGACTATCTGTTCTGCGGAACCAGGGCGTGATAGTAGAAAGCCAATTCCTAGTAAATCTATGTATTTTTGTAGTCAATTCGGTAATTACGAATGTGTCCACCAAGTGTTTGATAAATGATCCCGAAGAAAAAAAAAATTGTCCAATTTAAGTTGTGCTTGTATCCATGTATCCTAAATTGGATAGGGTTATTTAGTAATAGGGTCTCATTTATATATGAAAAATTAGGGTTTGGGTCTCCAAAGTGTCCAATGTTAGACTTTGAGTCTCGAAATCAGTGTTCACTAGCCTACGTGAACAGTGATTTCCAGACCCAAAGTCTAATGTCGAACACTTTGGAGACAAACCTTAATTTCAACTATTATGTGAGACCCTAATACTAAATAACCAAATTGGATACGTAATGTTTGGATCAAGATACTTTAGTATACGCATAATTAAATTTAGTTATTCATATACAATTGGATTTTTAAGTGTCAAATATTAGCATGAGAGTGTATCCCGCGAGTATCATGAGGGTTGTGTCATATGGGTGTGGACATGTGTCAAATATTGATATGTGTTAATTAGATAAGTATTCATTTGGGTTAAGTGTTATAGGTATCATGATACATTGGTATTGATTGGTGTATCTGTCACGTCGCACGTCCGCGATATCGGACACGAGTTATGAGCGCGCCTAGCCTACACTGTTGTTAACAACGGTAGTCGGCTGTTCTTAACCTCAATAGTCTCCAAATAATCTCAATGATTGATTTTCTCATCACAACACTAAAATACGTGAAAATACCCAAGCACAATCACACATCACCTCAGTCCACTATATCATTTTAGTATATCATACATCTCCACTCTCTCCAGAGACAAATCCGGTAAATAGTAAGGCAACATCCCAAGTTATCATCATAGGTACAGTCATCCACACTCAAACATTAATACAAATAAATGAAACTCGACAACTAAAATCATCGAGTCTCGGAGATGAACTCCTGGTCCCGTGTAGACTCCAAGTTAGAGTAGAAGTCAAGTCACCTGCAACGTAGTCTGTCAGGAAAAGAGCAAAGTACAACCCTATGAATGAACACAATACTAAATAAAACTGTAATGTAATACAACAAGTAATGAAATGACTAACCTACAATATTGGACAATGGTACAATGACTGAAACAATGAACGATCACAATCATGCAATAGTAGACTAAATATTTCTCCGTCCCGATAATGCAATCAATATACTATCAAGATACAATCGATGTACAATATCCGTGTCAAGCAAGTGTCCAATATGAAATCAATGCAATGCAGAGGTATAAAGTAAAGGAACCATCGTAGTGTACTTGTCTTTTTCCAATGATGAGAGTTGCACTAGTCCACATAGAAGACAAATATATATATGGGTATTAGATATTAAGTCGAAAATAGATCCAAAACTCACTCTTAGTCTTACACTTTCTAAATAATTTAAAATATTCTAGTATTTCTTGTCTCCAACTAAATCTTTAATTCTATTTACTTAAAATCTTGTAATATTTGGAAGTTTCTAGAACTCTTTATTTCTTGATTTCTTAATTAGCTTTTTGATCTTAACTAATTTTCTAACTATCTTTAACTAATTAGTTCACTAACTAATCCTCTAACCCATTAACTAATTAATTTCTTTAATATACTTATCATTTATCTTTACCAGACTAACTATCCTTCATTTCTTAATTAACTTATCCACTTAAGACCAAAACTTACTTATCTACCAACAGTACCGGGCCAAACAACCCTAATTTGAATGTTATGTTCAATTTGAATCATCAAGTCCAAACCGACTATTCAGAATCAATTCCCACGCATAACATTCTAGTTCAATTTGGACTGCAACTCTATTACTTCACAGACCCCGCTTATTTGAATTTAGCTCGGAATTAAAAAAGAAAGACAGAGATGATTACTCTGTATCCAGCTCGATATCGATTACGGATACAAATTTATGTCTAGATCGATATTATCGACTGAATCAAGAAAGAGGGTAAAGTAGTTCCTACGCAGAGTTCGAGTCCCTGCTTGCGGACACGAGTAATGAGGGAAGCACAGTCTCTTCGAGCTCCTGAACCACCATTTGAGGAAGCTCGAACAACTGATCACTAGAATATTTAGATATCTTCTTGAACTTCCAGGGATGCAAATTCAAGAAATCAAGAAAAGGATCTAAAGGTTAGAGACCACAAATACCTAATCAATTCAAAATCCTATATCCTTGAGTTCACAAAGCTCTGTAACTGTCGATTACAGTTGATTACTTGAAATCAAAGAGAGAAGAAGAACAGTTCAAGACTTACCGCTGCTTTAGTGCTTGATCCGTGTTCAACTTTTTGCAGACACAAGGAAATAGACGGACATGTGATCGATCCAATCGCTGGTACTCCTGCCGATTCGTGGTCGGTGACGGAGCTGCTCGAATAGACTCGGCTCGACGGCAGACTTCACCGATCACTGCTACTCGCCGTCGTCAACCGCAGCAGAGCAGTCACTGATGACGTCGACCGGAACTGCACTTAAGTTCCTCGATCCTCAGAGTACTAGGATCGAACACCTAGCGGTCAACTTCGAGCAACAGAGTTCAAACAACCGGATCGAAGCTCTGATGATCAAGATTTCCAAGAAAATTAAACCAAAGAAGAAGATTAAAGGAGAAAGAATACAGGGTCTAAACGAACTCACCGAGATACGAAAGGGCGTTCGAGGCAGGATCCGACGTCCCTCACCGCCGGAGATGCTCGGCTTCTCCTAGCACCGTAGTGGTGAAGCACCGTTCATCGAAACCCACAGCTTCGTCGGAGAAGACGAAGTATATTGAAGGAGATATGGAAATCGAATTGAAGAAGAAGAAATCAATGTCAGAGACTCACCTACGTTCGTCGATGATCATCTGCCATTGCCGAAGAGGTGACCTCCGGACCGACGAGGCGCCTCAGTGCTGAGCTTTGCTTCGCCGAAGCGTCGCCATGGAACCTCGTCGAGAGCTCGCTCGCCATGGATGAAACGTCGAGCTCTCGTCTTCAATAATGGCGAGGCGATTATGATACTCGTAATAGAATCTTGATTCTCTGGCGGGAAGAGAGAAGGAATTGTAACAGATTCTATTGGGTTTCTTGATTTAGAAGGAAAGTGACTCGGCCTCTCCAGTATATGGGCTGCGGAGAAAAGGATTTGTTTGGGATGTGGTGAAACACCTTTGGAATGAATTAGTTAAGGCAAATTATAAGGGCACTACACATTTTACTCGGGGCTAGCCCATAGTAAATTTGTAAAAAATTACAAGTTTGCCATCATAAAACTTAATAAAACTTACTTGGGACTAGCCCAAACGCGGGACTGTTATAATCAGGACTGTCAAAATTTTGACAGTCCTATAAATTGTTAGGACTGTCATAATTTTGACAGTCTCATTTCCCAAAATTACAAGTTTGCCACTCTCATAGTTACTTGGGGCTAGCCCACACCAAACTATAAAAGTGAAATGGCTTTCTATTTTTGGCATTCACCTAAACTTGAAGAAACCCTCATTCCACCAAGCCCAAACCTAAATTTGGAAATTGCTAGTTGTGGTTGGAGGAGGATTTTACTTTAGTGATACTCCAAGGAATATTCTTCCGGTATATCTTCGACAACCTACGATGAATAAGTTTTGCAATTGTCCGAAAATTTTTAGTTTATTTTGACTATTGTAGGAACAATGCATGAAAAAATGTTCGATGACGAGGTCGGATCGTCCGATTCATTAAATATGCACTCCGGACGTTCCGAAGAACAAGTTGGTTGTTCCGAAGCACGTACGGTACGTAAAACGACAACCCTAATTTGACAGTCACTATTTAGGACTGTAAAAATTAGACAGTCCTATATAAATATAGGATTGTCAAATAATCTACAGTCCTAAATTAATAGAGGACTGTCATAAATTCGACAGTCCTATATAAAAGTAGGACTGTCATAATTTGGACAGTCCTATTTAAAAATAGGACTGTAAAAATAGTGACAGTCCTGGATAGTTATATGAAGTTATTAATTTTTATATTATTTATATTGGTTATAGGACCAACCTTGTTCAGATATTGTGGTACATCCTGCTGTTGGTGTTGATGTGGATGATATTTTCTCAACGGATATTGAATTTGCAAGCCATGAAGAAGCATTAGAGTGGTGCAGAGAAGTTGGGAGACGACATAACGTAGTTATTGTCATTGCAAGATCCATCCGATCTCGGCCGGGCCGAAAATATCTTGAGCTGTGATGCGAAAGAGGAGGTGTGTTTAGGGAGCATCATAAAAAAAGGGTGTTGTTGAAAAAGAAATCCCTAAGAAAAACGTTGGGACGAGAAAATATGGTTGTCCATTGAAGATGTTGATTGTAAAAGTTGAAGATATGAAGTGGAAAATTGAAGTTAAGAATGGAAGACACAATCATCCTATTCCAGGGACACTTACGGGTCATGCCTACGTGGCACGGTTGAAGGAGGATGAGAAAAAGTTGGTTGAAGAATTATTCCTTTCGGGAGTAGCACCGAAACAAATTTATTCTGCTGTGCGACAAAAACAAGATGAGAACAAGTCTACCATGAGGACGATCTATAATAGTTTGGCCAGAGCGAAATGCAATAGTATGAAAGGAAGAATGACGATGCAGCAAGTATTGAAGTTGCTTGGGAAGCATCACTACGTGGAGTACCATAGAAGACATCCACAAACTGATGAACTCCTTTCATTGTTTTGGGCTCATCCTGATTGCACACACTTGGCTCGGTCCTTCGCAGACGTGTTGGTCCTTGATTGTACATATAAGACGAACAAGTTCAAGATGACTCTTTTTCATGTTGTCGGGTTTACGTCTACGGGAAAAACATTTACAGTCGCTTTTTGTTTTATGAAGAGTGAGACAATAGAGGATTACACATGGGCATTGAGGAAACTACAATCCCTTTACACAGGTTACAAAGAGCCGTCTGTTTTTGTTACTGACAGAGAATATGCGTTGATAAATGCTATAGATATTGTATTTTCTCATGCGCATAGACTACTATGCACTTGGCATATAAATAGAAATATCCAAGCTCAATACAAGAGAAAATTTAAAAATGTGGACGGTAAAATTGACATGCTTCGCTTCGAAGAATTCTACAGTGATTGGAGTCTTGTATGGTGAGCAAGTACTACAGGCAGTTACGACGCAGCATGGTACATGTTCCAACAAAAGTGGGAGACGAGTAACCCGAAATGCATATCTTATATCAAAGATACTTGGCTAGAACCACATAAAGAGCAATTCGTCTTAGCATGGACCAACATGGTGAAGCATTATGGTACGATCACTACGAACCGGGTCGAAGGAGCACACTCATGTTTAAAAAGATATCTGTGGTCATCGGTCGGTAATTTTGTCTCTGTTTGGCAATCGATTCATTTGATGACTATTGCCACGGTGAACGATATTGTAGCATCATTTGAGATGAGCCTCAATATTGCAAAGCATGAATACAAGCATGAAAACCTCTTGGATGGTTTAACCCATGTGGTATCTAACAAGGCCTTGGGGTTATTATTTAAGGAGATTCGTAGGTCGAAGTCGGTGGATTATGATCCCGAGGTTTGCGGTTGTTCATATCGACATTCACTGGGACTTCCGTGTGCACATGAGATCAACGAATACCGTCGTGAATCTATACCTATTCCAATAGATGGTGTTGATCAACGTTGGCGACAACTGTCGATAATGCCGACGGTGGAAGTGCAAGATGATTTCTTTGCGTTGTCCCAAGTGAAACTACTTCACGCAAGGTGGTGTGGCGCATCGGAACCGGAGAGAAGATCCATTGAGTTTAAAATCCAAGAGATTGCAGTCCCGGCAACAACTCGATTGCAAGAGCCATCCGTTGTTCGAACTCCTAAGAGAAGACCACACTCAAGAAAGAGTAGAGCAAAAAAGAAGGAGGAGGAGTCAACTAAAAGAGATCCATCCTTATTTGAACATATCGAACGCAGTTTGGAGGCAAAGTCCGTTGTTCGAACTCCTAAGCTAACTATTCGAAGGGGGAAGAAACAGAAAACGATAGATGCAGGCACGGCGGAGGGTGTTGAAAACTTTTCTATTTCTTATAGTCTATACATTGAAAATTTCCTACCTGAGATACGAAATTTCATTTGGTCTATTATTGATGTTCCTGCGGATGGCCACTGTGGATACCATGCACTAGCAAGACAACTAGGCTATTCAGTGGAAGCAGGATGGAGACAGGTTAGGACAGAGCTGTACGAGGAGTTGGAGTCGCGACTAGCCTTCTATAGTCAGATACTTGGCGAAGAAATTGTTGGAGATTTGTTGGCAGGCATACCTTGTACGGAAACAGTTACCGGACCAGACCATTACATGGATGTCCCGCCTGCTGCTTACGTCTTGTCTAATAGGTATAAGTTACCTATTATAATTATCTCACAAGGTATTAACAATACTTTCTTTCCAATGTGTGCCCCCCCGGCCGAACACCGAGTATCCAATCTATGTTGCATAGGGCTTGTCGGACAATACTTCGTTATCCCAAGGTTGATCGCTCATTCTCCTATTCCGCCACCTTCTACGCTTTGGTATAAACACGCACCAGAGGAAGTGATCGCATGGACGACACCCTACAAGGATGCAATGGCGGCCTATAAGAAGATGATGAAGATGGAGGATCCAAAAATCATGCCGGACGACTACTTTGATATTCTTATCGATTGATACTGTATATTGAAAATGTATTTTGTATTGATCCATGTATATTGAACTATATGTTGTATGTTGTGTGTATGTTGTGTAATGAAAGGAGTTATTTAATCGATACTAATAGATTTTGACTGTATGTTATGCATTGCTACTAATAACCTAGGACTGTCAATATGTAAAACTGCCAGGATACTAGGACTGTCACAAATTTGACAGTCCTAGTATAAACTAGGACTGTCAAAATTGTGACAGTCCTAAAGTTACACCCACTGCCTATTAGCAGTTATATGTAACTTTAGGACTGTCACTATTTTGACAGTCCTGGTATATACTAGGACTGTCAAAATTGTGACAGTCCTAAAGTTTACCCACTGTCTTATATCATACTTATATGTAACATTAGGACTGTCACTATTTTGACAGTCCTAGTATATACTAGGACTGTCAAAATAGTGACAGTCCTAGTTTATAATAGGACTGTCACTATTTTGACAGTCCTAGTATAAACTAGGACTGTCAAAATTGTGACAGTCCTAAAGTTTTACCCACTGTCTATTACCAGTTATATGTAACTTTAGGACTGTCACTATTTTGACAGTCCTAGTTTATACTAAGACTGTCAAAATAGTGACAGTCCTCATACATACAGTTTACACACTGTCTACCCCCACTGTCCGCACATTTGACCACTATATGTATGCAGTTCAAATTAATATTTTAAACTTGTATACAACTCAAATTCACTCATAGTTTTCAATAGTAGCAAATTCATTGAAAGTGTCAATAGTAGCAAAAGTCATACAACTCATACAACTCAAAATCATAGTTTAAACTATTACAATTCTCAAAAGTCATATTCTTTCAAACTTTTACAACTCAAAATAAAAGTTTAAATTTTATGACGCCTCTTTGTACGTTGCTCTCTATTTTCCAAGAAAAGAAATTCTTCAGCATTGTCGATTTGTTGGAGTTCGTCATTGATTGCCATATAAATCGAACCCTGGCAACTTACGAGGCTTCTTCCCAACTTCTTCACTTTCCTTGCCTATTCATGAGAATTAAAAAAATTTGTTAGAAACAGTTACAAATATCAAACTTAAAGTCTCCAAGTTGGCTCACCATCTTGACCAGTGCAGTATACAAGACCGATTTGGCAGGAAGCTTTGAAGGTACACGCACAATATCCCCTCCGCGTTGGAACAAGGTAGGCAGTCCTACACCGGCGTAGTAGGCGAGGTAGTCGCGCTACACTCCGTCATATTGACTGCTGCTAGACGTTCGGTATCTCTAATAACGTGGCGTTGCCACTCGGTGAAGAAGTCTGATACCCAGTTGAACACCGCAGGAATATAGTTTAGCGGTTTTGTACCGCACGGAGGAGTTATCATTTTTAAAGTGCGCCTTGGGATAGTTTGTACGTAGCCAAACTGACGGAGCACTCTATCCGGCATATAAGCCTCCTCGATTTCATGACAACTGATAAGACCGTGAAATAAGGCGACTGGTTGCAATGGTCGGGTAGTCTGTCGCAAATCACGGTATGGATCCCATATAATCTGCACCACATAAAATTTAGCATAAAATCATTTAGCATAACGTAGTAAATTAATACCAATTAAGTACAAAATTAGGTCTATATTCACCTCTTCTGTCGTCATATCTTCGAGTGCATGCCGTAGAGCGGCCAATGTGTGAGAACGTTTGGCATCTTCTTTAGTAGGCTTCCATCGGCACATTCTAGGCAGGTTCTCGTCATACCCTCGGTTCAGCTTCGCCCGCTGCAGGGTTGGAAAGTGCTTGTATATCCATGCCTTCACGTTACCGGAAATATATTAGTCCAAAAATAAACAACACAATTTAAATTTATGTAAACAAGTTGACAAAGATATATCTATACATGGAGTAGAGTCTGGCATCCGGAAATTGTCTTCGAATCCACACGAGATGCCGCACCAAGCTCGCGGTAAAGGTATGTCAGTATACCGCTTCCCCAAGAAATTTTGTCTACCATTTCAATGTTGTCCAAATTGAGGAGATATTTGGCATTTATGGACGTTCCAGACTTATCGGTAATGCCGACAGCCCCTAAGATGAACTGCATATATCCGCGGGCCATATTTTTGCTATTATCAATTTCGGGGGCCGGCTCAGCGAATATCTCCTCCAAATATTTTAGAGGAAGTCCGTAGGACTTCTTGAATTCTCGAAGACTAGTAAAATTAGTGGCATCAACTCCCAGACACCCTGATACATAATCCACAATATAGTTGTAATAGTTGATGCTCGACTCATCAAAAGTATGATTCTACATAGGATGACCATCAACCCTAAGTCCCAATATATGATGGACGTCATCAAGGGTAATCGTCAACTCCCCATTGGGTAGATGGAAAGTGTTGGTCTCTGGATGCCACCGTTCTACAAATGCTAAAATCAGTGCATTATCCACCGTCGTATATGAGTAGCTATCCAAATATTGTAGACCGGTGGGACTGATTTTTGCCTTCACATCATCTCCCAATAATTCATACCTCCATGTATTGCATTTTTTGCCGTGGTTGATCACCGTCAACATACGACCACTCTCCTGAAAAGTCAACAATTGGATGAAATTAAACCTCTATGTAAAATAAACTTTGAACTTACAACTATATATAAATTTATCATAACGTAATGTACTTATCGGATTGTTCCATATTTGGTATGCAATATGGTTTTCGATCGACGGTAACATAGAGCAACCGTTTGGACGAGTGTCGACTGGACTATCTGCCTGCTCAGAAGGTCCTGAACCATCAGTAGGCCAGTTTCCGAGAGTTTATGGAAGACTCTCGACAGGACTATCTGCAGGCTGAGAAGGTCCTGAACCATCAGTAGGCCGATTTGGAACATTTGGCATGTCCTCATCGGAGGAGGAAGAAGAACCGGAAGAACTAGGAGGAGCACGTCTCTTCGAAAGAAGGGCAGTCTTCTTCGTCAATCGACGTTTCCTCACTTCAGGGCGTGCCTCGACCTCGCGGATAGTGACGCCTGGTTCAATAGTACGCGAACCTGTGCGTTCCTTACGCATCGACGCAGTAGGGCGTCTTCTCATATCTTCATCCACAGTGTCCTTTCCAGGGGCATGACTATAAGACAAAAATTAATATATACAGACAAAAATTAATTTCTATTTTAACATAATAATTGAATTTTACATTGAGGACTGTAGCCATTTCTACAGTCCTGTAAGTATACAAGACTGCAGAATTTTTAACAGTTCTAATTTTTTAGGACTGTTGAAATGCCTACAGTCCTATATAAATTTAGGACTGTAGACAATTCGACAGTCCTTAATATATATAGGACTGTCGATTTTCCTACAGTCCTAAATCTATATGGGACTGTAGGAAATTCTACAGTCCCGCCCGATACTGTTCGACAATGTCGAGGATTCTCGATATTGTATGCCCTAAAATCGTGTTCGATCAACCAAGTGAACGTCTAAACTACATCCTAAACTCCGCCAAGGACTTGTATGCCCTCATTTGAAGAATGGAAAGAAAATCACTCAAAATTTTCAAATTGTAATAGGATTTTTTAAAAAAATTGGACAATTTTACAAATACAATAGCACAAGGAGAATGATGATTTGTACCTTGGTTCTTTCGAGACTTTGGGAGCCATCGACAAGGAGGAGGAGGACAGCGGAGATCGACCGACGGCAGGGGGGAAAACTCCGGTGGGGTGGGGAGGGTTTGGGAGTGTTTGGGAGGGTTTGGGAGTAGTGGGCTAGTATGAGTAAAATGTTGGGTTAGTATAAGTAAAACTTCCTCCTTAGTGGGCTAGCCCCAAGTAAATATGGTAGTGCCCTTATAAAAAGCCTTAGTTAATGATGGGCTCAGTCCTATTTATAGGGTTTTGTGGAATTTTCCAGAACCACCCAACGAATGTTTAATTAAGAAATTGTTAAGAACGTTAGTTCGGGAGTTGGTTTAAAACCTTCTAGATTATTCCCTTAAATTAGACATATATCAATTACACTATTACCCCCTTTGACCTAATTTGAATAGCTATCTTCCTAATTCCCATAAAATTTATATTAAGGCTAATTTTGATTAAGGAAACATTTAATAAATTCAAAATTTAGGTTTTTCGGAAACGGTAGTTACAATATCCAAGGTGGTGTATACCTATTTGAGTATGTATCCAAATGAAGTATCTAAAACCATGGTGTATCTTGGGGGAAATGTGAAGTATCATAGAGTGTATAGAACCGAGATATTGATGTGAATATGCAATATGGATATGTGAGGGTTTGTGTTATCCCTGCAGAGTGGATGTGTGAGTAGGTACCAAGGAAGAACTTCAACTGCAGAGGGTATTGTACTGTGCAGAACTTGAAGTTATTGCTGCAGTTTGCAGCAAACACATCTGCATCTGTTGTACAAATGCTAACAGCAGCATGGGTGTAGTTGCAGAATGCAGTAGTGATGCAGGGTGTACTGGAGGGGAGAACAGCAGCATGTTGTGCAGAATCCAGTGTTTTATCCTAGAGTTAAGAGTGTGTTAAGTTCTAGTGTATCGGAATAGCATGTAGGTATGTGTCCTATGGTTATAATATGAGTAGGTTGGATGTGTCTAGGTGTTCTAGTGTGTGTGGGTGAGTGAAACATGAGGGTGTCAGTGTTTATGTATGAGAAGTATGTATATATATTAGTAGATGAGCATGATTCAGTGTGATATGTGCACCTGTGTTTGGTATAGTGTATCATATACATTAGTGTGTGTTATGTTCTACAACACAGTGCATCAGCAACTACAATTAGAAATACAGTTTCCTACATACAGTAGGAAAGTACACTGCTCGGGCAATACAACAGCAAGTACAAAATAACCCCAATGTGCAACAGCAACAGTAGGGTGTGTGTGTAATAATTTTAGGATACCAAGATTGTATCTAGGAAATCAGGAGCAAATGGAAGAATACATAAACTGCATGTGTATCAATGTTTGAATTATGCGTACCAGTACTCAGGCAATATATCAAGTGGGTGTGAGCTACATATAAGGTGCTAGATGTATACTAGTCTAGGCTTCCAAGTGTAAGATTTAGTATAGCCTAAGTAGAGTATCTCAATGTTCCTAGGTAGAGTATCTCAGAGTATCAGGGAGTCTAATAGACAAGTTGGGTGTGTGAGATACTCTAGAGGTGTATCCTAGGTTATTAGTGTATTGTCACTACTATATTTCTAGAATATAGACATTTTTGTCATTTGCAATATTATATATATAATGTGTTTATGGTTTATATAATGTGTGATGTATATGATGTAATTATTAATAACATGGGTTAGTGGACTAGACTTGATATGACCTTGGACTCAACATTAGACTAGTCATTTTGGACCCAACTAGTTATTTCCTTTCATTAATTAGAAACTAGTTAAACCCCTCATTTGGAATAAAATTTCACTAATTAAACAACTCTTCATGACAACCATAGAGGGCATATTTGGACATTGTGCATTAGCTAGACCTAGGGTTCACTTGGTCGGCCCTATATAGGAGAGGGGGAAGCCTCCCTCAAGTGCATTTATTATTCATAAGAAATCCTAAGTGAGTTCTTCCCCATACCTCTTCATTCCTCCTCCAAATTTCAGTAAATTAATCCCAAATCCCTTCCATTTTCCTCATCTAAGAGGCCTAGAAGCTTAGATTCCAAGGAGCATTAGAGAACAAAAAGTTTGGCTAGAAAATCCTTTGCTTTGCATTGGGAATCCATCTCCCAATAGGTGAATTCTGAAATCTCTCTTTTAAATTCTGTTTGATTTGTTTTGTAGACCATTAGGAGCTCACCCATAGTTTAGGAATACCCACAAGGGGAGAGAATGAGTCTCTATTAGTTTCCACAGTATTTTTTTTTCATGAAGTTGTGTTCATAATTGTGATTTTGTGTTTATGGGTGTATTTTCTCTTATTTTTTATCACAAATAATCATATTAGATATATATAGTTAGATTTGATATGTATATATATTATTAGTTGCATATTGGGGAATTTGACATGTACATTGATTGTGTATCATGAGTATCATACTTGTGCACAATAAGTACTTGATGAAATATCTAGTATGTATATATATATATATATATATATATATATATATATATATATATATATATATATATATATATATATATATATATTTGTGGATACCATGGTGTATTCATAATTGTGTGTGTGTGGTGAATATACAAGGGAGGGGAAGTGTCGAGCCTGTGGTGCATGTGTGTACAGGCAAGCAGTGCACATGATTGTTGTGTGTGGTTTACACATGTGTCAGTGTATAAGTGGCTGTGGTTTTACCTTTGAGTGCATGTGTTGTGCTAATATGCACAAGTGACAGGTGAGTTTTGAGTATGGTTATTCAGTTCAAAGGAACAATGTTGTGATGATGTTAGGGGGAACTTAACCTCTGTGCACAGCAGTGTTATGTTCGGGTTGCTTGGATTATGTGGGGATAAATATATGAGTTAGAGAGTGTATCCTAAGAACATTTAAGGTGTTCCCTGAGATCAGTGTGCATTGACATTTAGTGATGAGTGAGGGTGAGTCCCCAAGCGAGTATTGTCACGACCATAACCCGAATATTCTGGCACGAGTACGTTGGTACGTCTAGCCTATGCCACAACATCGGCGGTAGAACGCTGTCTAAGGCAATATAACTATCTAAACATATCACACAAAATAATTAAGAGTATATGTCATGTTGTCTCAACTCCAAATGGAGGAACAATATAATAGTGTAATATTGGTAAACAATACTCAAATCACAAAATCAAAATAAGGAGGATGAAAGAATGATACGGAATAAAAGAGAAATAAGAGACACAAAATGTCCTTAAGTCTAATACTTTAAGTTTAGGCTCAACAACTCTCCAAAACAATATTTATACATGCCATGAGTCCAAAATAAGACTTGTACAAGTCCAAAACTATATAACTAGGCCTCCTCGGTCACTGGTACTATGTTCTCCTACTATAGGAGAGAATCCTCTAGTGGTTCACCATCCTGCGGGCCGTAATAAGTGTGACACAGCTTCTCTAGCCAATTTTCACGACCCGCACCCGGTATAGGGGCACGAGTGCGTGGGTACGTCCAGCCTACGCCGCAGCTTCGACGGTAGAACGCTGCCTAGGTCACAATGCTATCTATTCATTCTCACACGAGCATCCAACTCAATAAGGAGTCACAGATAGCACAATATAATATGAATAATACTCAATCACATAGCTAAAGCACGATAAGATATCGAAAAATAATAAACCAAATTGTAACACAAGTCTAAATAGAATAATCTAACTCAACAATAATATCCAAGTCTCAACAAAGTATGCCGGAGACAAATCCGGTACCATAAACTGCTAATAGAACTAACTAAATAACTATTGATCCCGGCTAGACCTCCCAGAATCACACCTGGCTACAAGGTCCAAGTCAGCAGCTACTCTCCCTGTGGTCCATAAAATGTCGGACACCCGTCCTCTAAGGTGTAGTCTGGAAAAATATTTCCAGTCAGGATGGAGCAAAGTACATCTCTAATAGCAGTTCTACATCAATGATATAAACTATGTAGCAGAAAATAGATAGAAATATACAAGATGCATATACATGTACGAGAGATATATAATAAAGGAAATACTGGGAAATACTGTAAATAAATGCGGGAAGGAACAATATGTCAATGAAGAAGAATACTATGCATAAGTGTGTGAGTACTAGCTTTAACATGTGATCAGCTTGGAAACTTGTACACTAGTACGGGCCTGGCTAGTCATACATGCGGTGTATGACCAACACTAACATGAGAACAAGACTTGTACATGAAGGGTATAATCACATATCTACACTAAAATACTCCCCACCCCGACTGGTATAGTAGATCCAACCATGGTACGCTATGACACGGGATTCTCTAGGAAGGTAGCAAGTCTCCTTGAGAATCAGTGTCTGTACATGCATAAGATAAACAATGAAACAAGACTTGTACAAGATACACCATATACAAGGAATAATATCTCATGACGAGATCCGGATATACTAATCCATGTAACCATCGTGTCAAGAAATATGGATATTTATACTAAATACAATAAACATAGAGGATATCATAGATAAGAAACTATCAGAGAATGTACTCGCCTGTGGTCCTTTGCTGGTATGAATCAGAATCCAAGTCACAGTCCAAATAGCCTATGTATTACAAATTTACCATGTCAAAATATAATTTATTTTAATTTATTTAATTCTGGAATAATTACTCTAAAATCCTATTTTAATCTTATTATTCTGATTTTTAGGCCAAATCCTAGTTTTGCCCAAAAGAACCTAAATTTTTAACGACTCGAGACTCATGGCACGCAAATCGAGGCGATCTGTTGACCGAAAAGTCAACTGACACAAACTCAACTTTCATGCATGATTCCCTGTAAATTTTATCATCAAAAATATGCTGGAATTTACGGCTCGTCCGAATTCAAATTCGTTTGGGAATTATGGCACATACAAATTTTGTATCGTGCACCGATGGTTAAATTCTAACCTAGAAGTTCTATAGAATTAACAGTATATAAATACTTCGAATTAAATTCTGAAAAAAACATATGTCAATGATCTCGACATTGGATTTCCAAAACTTCAAACGGTTCATGATTCTGATTCGGTTCTCCCAGAATCGCGAAAACATCGAAATACATCTATTTTCGGACATGCTGTGCTCTACGAATTTTCCAGAATTTAATACTCATAATTTCATAATTTTTTTTATATAATCAGAAAGATAACCTTAATATCTTTCTAACGCAAGAAATCAGACCTCGTTTGGAGTTCGGAGCTATGCCAATGACTTCTGGAAGATGAAGGAACCCTAGATGGCAATTCTCCCAAATCTCTCTCTTTCTAAAATAATAGGATAATTAGGGTTATTATATTATATATATATATAGGGATGTACCTGCGGCTGAATGGATATCTATAGGCTGACACGTGTCATGATTTGATTGGATGGTTTTGGTTATATTATTTGTTTTTGATTTGCCTTTATCAAAACATTATTTAAGTCGTTTTAAATCTAAATAACTCAAAATAAACATTAAAAATAATCATAAAAATCTGAAAAATTTACAGAAAATATATTTTGAATCTAAAAACCCTAGAAAAATATTTGGAATAATTTTATATTCATAGGTTTTCTACTATAATTAGGAGAAGCTCTAAACATTAGTTTTACCCATATAACTAAAAATAAATACTAAAATTATTCCAAAAATTCTGAAATAATTCCAAAAAATATATAATATTATTATAAACCCTAGAAAATAACGTGGGTCCATTCTATATTCCTGGAATTGCACAATAAATTCTACAAGTCCTAGAAAATTAGTTATTAGCCTAATTACTCCCAATAAATACTAATAATACTCAGAAAATTCCCAAAAATTTCTAGAAAATATATTTGACTATTTAGAAACTAAAATAAAATTTTGGAATATTTTTAATTAAGTTTGTCCCTAAAATAAATTCTTGAAAGTCCTAGGAAATTAGGGTTACTAGTTTTTAATTAACTAAAAATTATGGAAAAATCCCAATAGTCCCAAATCAACCTAATAACAACATTTAAGTATGAATTTCTGGATACGGAGGTTACAAGTCTACCCACCTTAAAAAAAATTCGTCCTCAAAATTTAAAATCCTCAATTATTTTATTTATTACCATCAAAATTGAATTCATCAAATCATATAACCATGAACTAATCCACATTGTTATTTCATAATATTTCTCAAAATTCTATAAATATCATATCCCTAAAAATCTTCAAATATAAAATCAAATTCCATTCTTATCACAATCTCCTCCAAAAATTTAAGTTAATAACGAATACAAGAATTTAATATTCAATCCTCTAATTGAAATCCAATCAATGCATATTTATAAAATTAAAAATTGCATCCCAAAATTTAAATTCAAACACTAATCCATTAATGATCTTACTCCTCTAATTTAAATCCAATCAATGCATATTTTAAAATTGAATCTCATCCCAAAATTTGAATTCAATACTAATCCATTTGTGTTCTTATTCCTTGATTTTTTTTCCATAATACTCAACGATGTAATACTTATGAAACCTCCAACACAATATTCAAAATATAAGTTCATAACTTGCAGTCTAATAAATATATTGATAGCCTTCTTAAATTCCTCAAAATTCAATCATAATTTCAATCATTTCATAATCTTCATAAAAATTAATGATTTAACAAAATCTTCAAGTCTGCCATATTAAATTTCCAACTCTTTATTTAATTTAATATTTCTCCTCGAAATTTAAGGCACCTTATCTCACTTTGTCAAGTCATAACCTCTTCGTTAATCTTTACTACAGTCAAATTCTCAACAATCAAAGTCTAAGGGAATCTACCTACAATCATACAACATGCAATCTAAGGAAAACATGTATGGTTATGGTCACTTTTGTTATGGTATTGCAGTCTCTGTCAGGGTGTACTACTAACAACATTCTAACAAGAAAATTACGAATACAAGCTACGGTACTAAGGAATCAATCAATCAATCAAATAGGAAGAAAGGAACAGAAGGAAAATAAGGATAACAAGATAATAGATTAGAAATATTCCTAGTTGTGATTGAGTATTCGCTCTCATCCTAGTATGCTATATCCTAGATCCTATTGCAGGCACGCAGTAGTACAACTAAGATATCACACTACCCCGACATCACTCTAATTGCGAAGTCTGACCTGCATGGGCCACCACTAAAAACGTGTCACGACCCACACCCGGTATAGGGGCACGAGTGCGTGGGTACGTCCAGCCTACGCCGCAGCTTCGGCGGTAGAACGCTGTCTAGGTCACAATGCTATCTAATCATTCTCACACGAGCATCCAACTTCATAAGGAGTCACAGATAGCACAATATAATATGAATAATACTCAATCACATAGCTAAAGCACGATAAGATATCAAAAAATAATAAACCAAATTGTAACACAAGTCTAAATAGAATAATCTAACTCAACAATAATATCCAAGTCTCAACAAAGTATGCCGGAGACAAATCCGATACCATAAACTGCTAATAGAACTAACTAAATAACTATTGATCCCGGCTAGACCTCCCAGAATCACACCTGGCTACAAGGTCCAAGTCAGCAGCTACTCTTCCTGTGGACCATATAATGTCAGACACCCGTCCTCTAAGGCATAGTCTGGAAAAATATTTCCAGTCAGGATGGAGCAAAGTTCATCTCTAACAGCAGTTCTACATCAATGATATAAACTATGTAGCAGTAAATAGATGGAAATATACAAGATGCATATATATGTACGAGAGATATACAATAAAGGAAATACTGGAAAATACTGTAAATAAATGCGGGAAGGAACAATATGTCAATGAAGAAGAATACTATATCTAAGTGTGTGAGTACTAGCTTTAACATGTGATCGGCTTGGGAACTTGTACACGAGTACGGGCCTGGCTAGTCATACGTGCGGTGTATGACCAACACTAACATGAGAACAAGACTTGTACATGAAGGGTATGATCACATATCTACACTAAAATACTCCCCACCCCGACTGGTATAGTAGATCCAACCATGGTACGCTATGGCACGGGATTCTCTAGGAAGGTAGCAAGTCTCCCTGAGAATCAGTGTCTGTACATGCACAAGATAAATAATGAAACAAGACTTGTACAAGATACACCATATACAAGGAATAACATCTCATGACGAGATCCGGATATACCAATCCGTGTAACCATCGTGTCAATAAATATGGATATTTACACTAAATACAATGAACATAGAGGATATCATTGATAAGAAATTATCAGAGAATGTATTCGCCTGTGGTCCTTTGCTGGTATGAATCAGAATCCAAGTCACAGTCCAAATAGCCTATGTATTACAAATTTACCATGTCAAAATAAAATTTATTTTAATTTATTTAATTCTGGAATAATTACTCTAAAATTCTATTTTAATTTTATTATTCTAATTTTTAGGCCAAATCCTAGTTTTGCCCAAAAGAACCTAAATTTTTAACGACTCGAGACTTATGGCACGCAAATCGAGGCGATCTGTTGACCGAAAAGTCAACCGACACAAACTCGACTTTCATGCATGATTCCCTGTAAATTTCATCATCAAAAATATGCTAGAATTTACGGCTCGTCCGAATTCAAATTCGTTTGAGAATTATGGCACATACAAATTTTGTATCGTGCACCGATGGTTAAATTCTAATCTAGAAGTTCTACAGAATTAACAGTATAAAAATACTTCGAATTAAATTCTAGAAAAAACATATGTCAATGATCTCGACATTGGATTTCTGAAACATCAAACGGTTCATTATTCTGATTCCTGGTTCTCCCGAAATCGTAAAAATATCGAAACACGTCTATTTTTGGACATGCTGTGCTCTACGAATTTTTTAGAATTTAATACTCATAATTTTGTTATTTTTTTTATATAATCAGAAATCTAACCTCAATATCTTTCTAACGCAAGAAACTAGGCCTTGTTTGGAGTCCGGAGCTATGCGCAATGGCTTCTGGAAGATTAAGGAACCCTAGATGGTAATTCTCCCAAATCTCTCTCTTTCTAAAATAATGGGATAATTAGGATTATTATATTATATATATATAGGGATGTACCTGAGGCTGAATGGATATCTATAGGCTGACACGTATCATAATTTGATTGGATGGTTTTGGTTATATTATTTGTTTTTGATTTGCCTTTATCAAAATATTATTTAAGTCATTTTAAATCTAAATAACTCAAAATAAACAATAAAAATAATCATAAAAATCTGAAAAATTTACAGAAAATATATATTGAATCTAAAAACCCTAGAAAAATATTTGGGATAATTTTATATTCATAGATTTTCTACTATAATTTGGAGAAGCTCTAAACATTAGTTTTACCCATATAACTAAAAATAAATACTAAAATTATTCCAAAAATTCTGAAATAATTCCAGAAAATATATAATAACATTATAAACCCTAGAAAATAACGTGGATCCATTCTATATTCCTGGGATTGCACAATAAATTCTACAAGTCCTAAAAAATTAGTTATTAGCCTAATTACTCCCAATAAATACTAAAAATACTCAGAAAATTTCCAAAAAATTCTAGAAAATATATTTGACTATTTAGAACCTAAAATAAAATTTTGGAATATTTTTAGTTAAGTTTGTCCCTAAAATAAATTCTTGAAAGTCCTAGAAAATTAGGGTTACTAGTTTTTAATTAACTAAAAATTATAGAAAATCCCAATAGTCCCAAATCAACCTAATAACAACATTTTAGTATGAATTTCAGGGTACGGAGGTTACACCAATCATCTGAAAAAAATATCCAATCAGGAAATGAGCGAAGTACAAAACTCTGAAAGCAACTCCATATACATTATAAAGCATATATGACGAGTAATAGAAAAGGATATAAGATGCACAAGTATTAAGAAATGAAAATATAGGTAAGAACATGCAAATAACTATAGGGAACTGGAAAGTAATTACTGGTAATATGGAAATAAACTGCAAATAGAAGAACATGAATACTAGCTATGTGGTTTAGAGTGCAAGTTCGTTATATGATCGGCTTAGATAGCACATGAGGTAATTAGGTAACTCGATTATACGTGAGGGGTATAATCGACATACACATGAGATAAATATGGCTTGATCACATCACCAACTTCTACTCCCGCTCCCCAACCAATACTCATGGATCCAATCATAAAATATTATGCATTTGAATACGGTATAGTCATACTAGCACACGAAATAGTGGATGCACATGAAAATCAATACCTGATGCACATGATAAAATATATGTGAATGAGTACCCGCTGAACACGGTAAGTGTCACTACCACGTTCCGAAAACAGGGGTATTTTCGACTTCTTATAATATTTAATATTATTGTAGTTATAATTAATTAATTGCATGATAGTATTTTTAATTTTAAATAATTATGTGTGATGTGTAATTATGTATAGTATTAGATGCAGTGTTCATTTATTTTTAGCTAGCAGATTTGACCTAGAAGCCCAGTAGACGAACACTGTCCGAATTATAGAATTTTGGATTTTATTATTTTATCTAGAATTTAATATTTGGAGATTGTAATTAATTACTGTATTTTATTTAATATTTTTGCTCATTGCCTTTGCTTCGATATTTGGAGCGCTATCCTGACTTTTGTCTTCCAACAAATTTCACAACCTTGCCCTAGACATGCCCGCCTTCCATTCTACTATTTTTGCAACTCATAATTATGCTCTCTGTACATTATTTCTAGCCGCACAAAAATCGTCGCGGACGTTATTTA
The DNA here is from genome assembly GCA_036927795.1 of Iris macrosiphon. NCBI lineage: Eukaryota > Viridiplantae > Streptophyta > Magnoliopsida > Asparagales > Iridaceae > Iris > Iris macrosiphon. The sequence goes on along the minus strand of JAYESA010000015.1, from coordinate 81,191,529 downwards.
AAATTCCTATTTTTGTATCGTTGTGCGTTCCAATCGAAAATTGGAGGCAATCTTGACCTATTTTCGTGCGGCCCAAATTAGGGTAATATCCTGTTCTGAGTCTTCTTCATTATTGGTATTGATGACCTGACCTGATTTTGATCCCATGTACTCCTAATTAATTTTTGAACACAACTTGTATTTATTTCTAATTAAATTGAGGATACTATTTTAACCGATTTTGAAATCTCAATTTAATTCCAGTGCCCTGTTATTTGAGCCCACACAAATCTTACAGCGCCCCCTGACCCTACAAAGCACCGGACACCGAATCGTCCGCAAAATTTTCGTCATTTTATGTGTTTGTGCATTTTCCCGAATTTAAGGGGCTAAGTTGCAATTATTCAATTGTAGGTGTCATCACCCCATTGTCCAAGACCAAATGGAAAGATTATTTACTTGAGGACCAAATTGCATTTTTCCTACATGAATTAATTTCCCTCATGTTCAATCTGGACCACTCAATTAATGGGTCAATCACAACCCTTCATTCACACCCTCTCTCTCCCTATTTAATATCTTGTACCCTCAAACCCTAATCCCAAGAAACCTAGGATTCCCCACCCTCACAAGCCTCCTCCCTCTCTCCTACGTTGTAAAAATTTTCTCCCTTCTTCTTCTCTTTTCTTCTTTTCTTTCCTTCCTTCTTCTTCTTCTTCTTCTTCTTTATTTTAGTTTTGAATCCATTTGAATCCAAATTCATTGGAAGGGGGGAACACTGTTCTTTCCCCCCATCTACTGTTCCCGGCGGCGGCGGCCATCCCGATCTTCCGGCCCGGTGGCCCTTGCCGACTCCGGCGGCCGCTGCTGTGCTTCCCGGCACCCTCACGAACTCCTCCCTCGAGCTTCCACCACCGGCAGCCCCTCCATCCACACCCGACTCCCCGCCGGCCTACAGCCGACTGCCCCCGACCGTCCCTGCCACTCCGACACCGCCCCACTCTTCCTCCTCTCCGCCCGTAGCCGCCCTTCTCCGGCGGTGAACTCCTCCCTGCTGTGTTTTCCACCACCACCATCTCCATCTATCATCATCATCAGTGACTCCACCACCATTAATCCCGTCGACGAGAACCCAACACCACCACCTCCATCTCCCCATCCCCTCCAGTAAACTCCCTCCGGCGGCCTCACTGCTGCTCCTCTGCCTTTCCTTCCCGTCCAGTCCGGCCGGCCACTTCACCACCACCATCATCTACAACTCCGGCGCCGGCGCTCCCCTCTCCCTCTGCGTACTCCCTCTCCGGCGTGGTCAGTTCACCGCGACTCCGGCGGCCATTCCTCCCCGGCCCACCTTGCTCCCCTCCCGCTGTCAACTGCTGCTCCTCCCCTCGCCACCGAGATCCGGCGAGACTCCGGCCGGCAACCCACTGTAAGTTTCCTCCTTCTTCTCCTCTTCCCTCTTTATATATATATATATATATATATATATATATATCTTTATATATAAATATATATGTGTGTGTATATATATACGTACATATACATATGAGTATATATATACTATATGTATATGAAATTGTAGGTATTTAATTAATGCGAATGTAATTGTATAAAGTTAATAAATGTGTAGGTGTAGGTATAGTATTATTTTTATTTAATGTTTAATACATGCATAATGTATAGTATATATATATATATATATATATATATGTATGTAAGTATTTAAGGTATACATATATGTACAGTATTTATTTAATGTTTAATATATGTATATGCATGAAATTGGTTATTTTCATATAGTATAAAATAGATAAATATATGTTAATGTATGTCTCTAACATATTTTATTGTATATATATATGTATATATATATATCTTGCGTATTTCTCTATCTTATATATACGTATTAAATGTATATATATATTAATTTATCTGTATATATATAAATATATATGTGTTAATGTATGTAATGGTATAGATACAAATATGTATTTTTTAGTACATGTATAAACATATTTTTGGTATGTAAATAGATATGGTATGTGTATAAAACTGTAATGATATATATGTATGTACTTGTAAAACATATTTTTGGTATATATAAATACGTGTTCTGCTATGTGGATTAAATATGTATTATTTTGGTATATATATATATATATATATATTGGTATTAGTATAAAAGTGTATCTTGGTATATGTAAATACATATATATGTATTATCGTGGTATGTATAAATATGTAGTATATACAAATATAATTTAGTATATATATATTCTTTTGTATATATATATAAAACTTTGGTAGTTGTACATACAAATGTATAGGTGTTATGAATATTTTTACCTATGTATATATAATACATATTCTATTATGAGTATACACTTATACATATTTTGTATAGAATTTGGTATAACCCTATATTTATGTATTATATTATTAATAATACTACGTTTAATTAGTGAATATACTAGATGACCCTAGTTGACTAGTGCCCTGCCTGGCATAGCCCTGAGGCCAGTATATTTCTTCTGTGTGTTAGGGTAGCATCTGATACAAATGTGGTTTGCTTTGTGATATGTTTATAGGAATGTTGGTTTACCCAGGGGATACTCTGGAACGGGACATCCATAAATACCAGCTAAGGACCCAAGGCAAGTACATTCTCTGATAACTTCCAATTTCTTGATAATTTCTATAAGTTCAATAATCTTGAAATGTTACAACTGAATCTTGGACACTGTGCTACACGGACTAGTATAGCTTGGATCTGCAGTCATGAGATGTTACCTTGATTATCGTATTGACATTGTACACGACATGTATATTAGATATCGTACATGATAGATTGGATATTGCTCGTGTATCGTGACGTGTCATGATTGGATCCACAATACTAGTTGGGGGCGGGAAAATTGCTAGTGAGAAATGTGATCAAATACCTATCGTACAAGTTTATATTATTGGTGTTAATCATTCGCCTCACGCATGATTAGCCAGGCCATGTAGCAATCGTACAAGTCCCAAGCCGATCACATTTCAAAACTACAATTTTAAACACTTAGAATAGATTACAGTTCCCTATTTTAAATCATATAATACATCACCCGTATATGATACTGCTCCTTGTTTCTTTTCATTTTCATACATGCACTGACTGTATCATATTGTCTATTGCCTGTCTCTTTACATTGCCTGTCTCTCTTAAATTGCCATTGCATTTATTTCACTGTCTTCTCAGTAGCTAGCATGACATGTTTTATTGTATTATAGACATTATCAACTAATGGAACTGTTATTTGAGAGTGTTGCTTTGCTCCTTCCTGACTGGAAACATTTTTCCAGACTATGCTTTAGAGGACCGCTGTCCGACACTTTATGGACCATATGGTGAGTAGCTGCAGACTTGGTAGTTAGTTGTGATTCCGGGAGATCTAGTCGGAATTACTAATCTTCTAGTTAGTTTCTTTCAGTAGCTTTTTGGTACCGGATTTGTCTTCGACATTTTGATGAGACTTGGATATTTGCTGAGTAGATTATTACTTTGTGACTTGTGTTGTATTTAATTTTGTTGGATATCTTATCGTGCTGTCGTCCTGTGATTGAGTATGTGTTCATTTCATTGTGTTATCCGTACCTCCTTATGGAGATTGGATGCTTGTGTGAGATTGGCTAGATAGAATCAAGACCTAGACAGCGTTCTACCGCCGATGCTGCGGCGTAGGCTGGACGTACCCACGCACTCGTGCCCCTAAACCGGGTGCGGGTCGTGACACATTTTTAGTGGTGGCCCATGCATGTCAGACTTCGCGAGTTGTGCGATGTCGTAGTAGTGTGGCATCTTTGTTACACTATTGCGTGCCTGCAATAGAATATAGGACATAGGATACTAGGATGAGAGAGGATACTCAATCATAAATTATTTAAGAGATTCCTGGGACGACCCTTGAGAATCTCATTATAAATTCCAATTTAAAATCCTTCCTCCTTGTTTCCGTCTGTCCTCACTCGTTGATATTGAGTTTGATTCTTGTTGACCAGTTGTTAACTTTAATTCCTGATATCGTTGTTGAGTTGATTTCATATTGAGATGAATTTTTTGGACTAGAATTTATGGTATCATCTGATGACATATATTGATGAGGACAGTGAGAAAGGTAAAACGTCTACTTTGGTTATGGAACCTAGAGTTTATCGCAGCCATATCAGCTGTCGTGACGAGAACGTAGGAACCTAACTTGGATGTACATACTTTAGTTATGAGATTTAGAGTTTCTCGCAGCCATACCGGTTGGCGTAGCGAGGATTCTAGATGACATGATTATAGGGTTGCATACCTTAGTTACGGAACCTGTCGTTTATCGCATCTATGCTTACTGGCGTGGCGAGGATTCTGTGTGTCATGATTTCTGACAGACGTGTATGATTATCAGGTTGTATCTTAAATTGGTTCTTAAAGTATCATCTCAAGACCTATCTATTTATGTTATTCCAGGACTTTGTTCCATCGTTTCTTTTCTTTACTAGCAGTAAAGATACCCTCCGTCCTTGATCCAGATCCTTTTTGAGCTTATTTTCTTTGAGGATTCCTTGTAAGTATGATAATTAGTAACTTGCAATTTTGGTTGTGTCTTGTATTAAGTTGACTGAGTGTGACTTGTGAGTTTGTAAGTGTTTCTTAGTTGGACATGGGAGCATTAGGCATTAATCTAGAGATACCCATAGCATAGTACCTTGTAGCAATAGTGCAAATAATTCGGGCAGTACAATTTTCGTACACAGTTGAGAGTTGTAAATAATTAGTGTATCAGTGTGCACCTTGAGTATTAGAGACTGTGAGTAGTATATGTATACTTGTGGATTAAAATTTACAAATTGTATAGTGGAAATGAATTTCAATTTTTAAAGAATTTTTGAGGAGATGAGATTTTATGTTATTAAATTTTGAGTATTCAAATTCAATTCAATAAACATAGTCAAGGCTATAAGGATTTTAAAAGTGATTAAATTTTTTCGATATTTGAGTATCTGATTTTGAGGAGGTATATGCAATTATTTTTAAGTTGATCGAGAAGTTAAACCTTGACGATTATTTTGAGGATTAATTTTATGGTAGATAAGAGATGAATATTAATATATGAGTAGATGATATACATGTGTAAGGATCTGATGACTTGAGTATGATTGAGATCTCACTGCCAACTGACTTGGGTGTCAATCTAGGGTTGTATTAGAGAGAGCAGTACTTAGTATAGTGTGTTGCAATTGATATGCACTTGAGTGATAAGAATAACTAGTATCAACTATTGCAGTAGGTAAGGAAGCTAGCAGTGAGTATGCTTGTAGTAGAGTGTGGTACCTAAAGAGATAGAGGTATCAAACTTTACATGCATCATTTGACCTATGATTATGTTAGAGATAGAAGATATTGCAAGTAATATGTTAGCAGGTTCTTTCTTTTCTTTCCTCATGTTCTTTCTTGTTTTCTGATTGATTGATACCTTAGTACCGTAGCTTGTGTGCATGATTTCTTGTTATAATGTAGTTAGTAGTACCCCTGATACAGAGACTGCAATACCATGACAAAAGACACCATGATCATACATATTTTCCTTAGGTTGCATGTTGTATGGTTGTAGGTAGAATTCTCTTAGACCTTGATTGTTGAGGATTTAACTGTAGTAAAGATTAACGAAGAGGTTATGACTTGACAAAGAGAGACACGGTGCCTAAAATTTTGAGGAAAGATATTAAATTAAATAAAGAGTTGGGAATTTAATATGGCGTAATTGAAGTTTTGTTAAATCATTGATTTTTAAGAAGATTATGAAATGATTGAATTTATCATTAAATTTGAGGAATTTAAGAAGGCTACCGATATATTTATTGGACTGCAAGTTATGAACTTATATTTTGAATATTGTATTAGAGGTTTCATAAGTATTACATCGTTGCATATTATATGGGAAAAAAAATCGAGGAATAAGAACACAAATGGATTAGTGTTGAATTCAAATTTTGGGATGAGATTCAATTTTTGAAATATGCATTGATTGGATTTCAATTAGAGGATTGAATATTAAATTCTTGTATTTCGTTATTAACTTAAAATTTTGGAGGATATTGTTATAAGAATGGGATTTGATCTATATTTGAAGATCTTTAGGGATATGATATTTATAGAATTTTTGAAAAAAAAAATTTATTGTGAAATAACAATATGGAGTAGTTCATGATTATATGATTTGATGAATTTAATTTTGATGGTAGTAAATAAATAAATAAAACAATTGAGGATTTAAAAATTTGAGGATAAACATTGATTTAAATAGAGGGTTAAGAATTTAACATGGCAGGATTTATGATGTATAAATTCCAGGAAGATTATGACATGCTTAAATTGGTTATTAAATTTGAAAATTTTGGGAGATTATCATTATATTTATTTGATTGCAAGTTATGAATTTTAGAATTTTACATTTGGATGTTGCAATTAGAGAATCCATAAGTATCGCATTGTTGAGTATTTGAGGAAAGAGGAAATCGAGGAATAAATTTATTGATGGGTTAATGTTTAAATTTAAACTTGTGGGACAAGATTTCATTTTATACTTGTGCATTGAAAAATCATATTTAAGGAGTGAATATTAAATTCCGAGTATTGAATTATTAACAAAAACTTTCAAGGAAAATTTTGATGGACTTTGATTTTACTTTGAGGATTTTTCAGGTTATACAACAATTTTAGAATTTTGAAATTACGAAAGGACATTGTGGATTATTAAAAGATTTCATGGATGATAAATTTAAATTTGAGGGAAATAATAATGTGTATGATTAAACGCTACCTTGAGGATTTTAAATTTCGAGGACGAAATTCTTTTAAGGTGGGTAGACTTGTCACTACCACGTTCCGAAAATAGGGGTATTTTCGACTTCTTATAATATTTAATATTATTGTAGTTATAATTAATTAATTGCATGATAGTATTTTTAATTTTAAATAATTATGTGTGATGTGTAATTATGTATAGTATTAGATGCAGTGTTCATTTATTTTTAGCTAGCAGATTTGACCTAGAAGCCCAGTAGACGAACACCTGTCCGAATTATAGAATTTTGGATTTTATTATTTTATCTAGAATTTAATATTTGGAGATTGTAATTAATTACTGTATTTTATTTAATATTTTTGCGCATTGTCTTTGCTTCGATATTTGGAGCGCTATCCTGACTTTTGTCTTCCAACAAATTTTACAACCTTGCCCTAGACATGCCCGCCTTCCATTCTACTATTTTTACAACTCATAATTATGCTCTCTGTACATTATTTCTAGCCGCACAAAAATCGTCGCGGACGTTATTTAAAATTCCTATTTTTGTATCGTTGTGCGTTCCAATCGAAAATTGGAGGCAATCTTGACCTATTTTCGTGCGGCCCAAATTAGGGTAATATCCTGTTCTGAGTCTTCTTCATTATTGGTATTGATGACCTGACCTGATTTTGATCCCATGTACTCCTAATTAATTTTTGAACACAACTTGTATTTATTTCTAATTAAATTGAGGATACTATTTTAACCGATTTTGAAATCCCAATTTAATTCCAGTGCCCTGTTATTTGAGCCCACACAAATCTTACAGCGCCCCCTGACCCTACAAAGCACCGGACACCGAATCGTCCGCAAAATTTTTGTCATTTTATGTGTTTGTGCATTTTCCCGAATTTAAGGGGCTAAGTTGCAATTATTCAATTGTAGGTGTCATCACTCCATTGTCCAAGACCAAATGGAAAGATTATTTACTTGAGGACCAAATTGCATTTTTCCTACATGAATTAATTTCCCTCATGTTCAATCTGGACCACTCAATTAATGGGTCAATCACAACCCTTCATTCACACCCTCTCTCTCCCTATTTAATATCTTGTACCCTCAAACCCTAATCCCAAGAAACCTAGGATTCCCCACCCTCACAAGCCTCCTCCCTCTCTCCTACGTTGTAAAAATTTTCTCCCTTCTTCTTCTCTTTTCTTCTTTTCTTTCCTTCCTTCTTCTTCTTCTTCTTCTTTATTTTAGTTTTGAATCCATTTTAATCCAAATTCATTGGAAGGGGGGAACACTGTTCTTTCCCCCCATCTACTGTTCCCGGCGGCGGCGGCCATCCCGATCTTCCGGCCCGGCGGCCCTTGCCGACTCCGGCGGCCGCTGCTGTGCTTCCCGGCACCCTCACGAACTCCTCCCTCGAGCTTCCACCACCGGCAGCCCCTCCATCCACACCCGACTCCCCGCCGGCCTACAGCCGACTGCCCCCGACCGTCCCTGCCACTCCGGCACCGCCCCACTCTTCCTCCTCTCCGCCCGTAGCCGCCCTTCTCCGGCGGTGAACTCCTCCCTGCTGTGTTTTCCACCACCACCATCTCCATCTATCATCATCATCAGTGACTCCACCACCATTAATCCCGTCGACGAGAACCCAACACCACCACCTCCATCTCCCCATCCCCTCCAGTAAACTCCCTCCGGCGGCCTCACTGCTGCTCCTCTGCCTTTCCTTCCCGTCCAGTCCGGCCGGCCACTTCACCACCACCATCATCTACAACTCCGGCGCCGGCGCTCCCCTCTCCCTCTGCGTACTCCCTCTCCGGCGTGGTCAGTCCACCGCGACTCCGGCGGCCATTCCTCCCCGGCCCACCTTGCTCCCCTTCCGCTGTCAACTGCTGCTCCTTCCCTCGCCACCGAGATCCGGGGAGACTCCGGCCGGCAACCCACTGTAAGTTTCCTCCTTCTTCTCCTCTTCCCTCTTTATATATATATATATATATATATATATATATATATATATATCTTTATATATAAATATATATGTGTGTGTATATATATACGTACATATACATATGAGTATATATATACTATATGTATATGAAATTGTAGGTATTTAATTAATGCGAATGTAATTGTATAAAGTTAATAAATGTGTGGGTGTAGGTATAGTATTATTTTTATTTAATGTTTAATACATGCATAATGTATAGTATATATATATATATATATGTATGTAAGTATTTAAGGTATACATATATGTACAGTATTTATTTAATGTTTAATATATGTATTTGCATGAAATTGGTTATTTTCATATAGTATAAAATAGATAAATATATGTTAATGTATGTCTCTAACATATTTTATTGTATATATATATGTATATATATATATCTTGCGTATTTCTCTATCTTATATATACGTATTAAATGTATATATATATTAATTTATCTGTATATATATAAATATATATGTGTTAATGTATGTAATGGTATAGATACAAATATGTATTTTTTAGTACATGTATAAACATATTTTTGGTATGTAAATAGATATGGTATGTGTATAAAACTGTAATGATATATATGTATGTACTTGTAAAACATATTTTTGGTATATATAAATACGTGTTCTGCTATGTGGATTAAATATGTATTATTTTGGTATATATATATATATATATATTGGTATTAGTATAAAAGTGTATCTTGGTATATGTAAATACATATATATGTATTATCGTGGTATGTATAAATATGTAGTATATACAAATGTAATTTAGTATATATATATTCTTTTGTATATATATATAAAACTTTGGTAGTTGTACATATAAATGTATAGGTGTTATGAATATTTTTACCTATGTATATATAATACATATTCTATTATGAGTATACACTTATACATATTTTGTATAGAATTTGGTATAACCCTATATTTATGTATTATATTATTAATAATACTACGTTTAATTAGTGAATATACTAGATGACCCTAGTTGACTAGTGCCCTGCCTGGCATAGCCCTGAGGCCAGTATATTTCTTCTGTGTGTTAGGGTAGCATCTGATACAAATATGGTTTGCTTTGTGATATGTTTATAGGACTGTTGGTTTACCCAGGGGATACTCTGGAACGGGACATCCATAAATACCAGCTAAGGACCCAAGGCAAGTACATTCTCTGATAACTTCCATTTTCTTGATAATTTCTATAAGTTCAATAATCTTGAAATGTTACAACTGAATCTTGGACACTGTGCTACACGGACTAGTATAGCTTGGATCTGCAGTCATGAGATGTTACCTTGATTATCGTATTGACATTGTACACGACATGTATATTAGACATCGTACATGATAGATTGGATATTGCTCGTGTATCATGACGTGTCATGATTGGATCCACAATACTAGTTGGGGGCGGGGAAATTGCTAGTGAGAAATGTGATCAAATACCTATCGTACAAGTTTATATTATTGGTGTTAATCATTCGCCTCACGCATGATTAGCCAGGCCATGTAGCAATCGTACAAGTCCCAAGTCGATCACATTTCAAAACTATAATTTCAAACACTTAGAATAGATTACAGTTCCCTATTTTAAATCATATACTACATCACCCGTATATGATACTGCTCCTTGTTTCTTTTCATTTTCATACATGCACTGACTGTATCATATTGCCTATTGCCTGTCTCTTTACATTGCCTGTCTCTCTTAAATTGCCATTGCATTTATTTCACTGTCTTCTCAGTAGCTAGCATGACATATTTTATTGTATTATAGACATTATCAACTAATGGAACTGTTATTTGAGAGTGTTGCTTTGCTCCTTCCTGACTGGAAACATTTTTCCAGACTATGCCTTAGAGGACCGCTGTCCGACACTTTATGGACCATATGGTGAGTAGCTGCAGACTTGGTAGTTAGTTGTGATTCCGGGAGATCTAGTCGGAATTACTAATCTTCTAGTTAGTTTCTTTCAGTAACTTTTTGGTACCGGATTTGTCTCCGGCATTTTGATGAGACTTGGATATTTGCTGAGTAGATTATTACTTTATGACTTGTGTTGTATTTAATTTTGTTGGATATCTTATCGTGCTGTCGTCCTGTGATTGAGTATGTGTTCATTTCATTGTGTTATCCGTACCTCCTTATGGAGATTGGATGCTTGTGTGAGATTGGCTAGATAGAATCAAGACCTAGACAGCGTTCTACCGCCGATGCTGCGGCGTAGGCTGGACGTACCCACGCACTCGTGCCCCTAAACCGGGTGCGGGTCATGACAGTAAGGGATAACATCTCCTAACGGGATCCATATAGTACCGGTCCGTGTAACCAAGTGTCTGTATCAAGTACGCAGTTCTAGAATAAGTGATATATACACTACCATAAAATAAAAACTAACAAAGAGATGTACTCGCCTGAGGTCCTGAGCAAGGTGTGTCTCTCGATGCCCAAGTTGGAGTCACACTGTCCTATATATATTAAGTATTAATGTCATTTATGTGTAATGGATGATAAATGAGTTAAAATATACTAAAATATAATTTTTAGGCCATATCTAGGTCATGCTAGTCAAACTAGGTCAAACTAGGTTTTCAAGTCCACACATAGCTTCTAGATTGATTACAAGTTCATTTTAGGTAATGCTAAGTCATACATAGGTTCTGGGTCCATAATTTGAAGGTATTAATTAAACTAACTAATAATCTTATAGTTATATCTATTATTAGTAAAACGTTAACTTATCAACAGTCACCTATATCTCCCTATATCTAAACTAATTACCCATACTACAAGGTACACCAAAACTTGACATCAAAAACCCTTACCCACATAATCTAGCTAATTTCCTAATTGATACCTCACCCCTAATCTTGCCACTAATACCCAATTGTAACTGATACCAATTCTCCCTTACCCATCTTGTTGATACATCACACACAGTTCACATATGTGCACACAAGCACATACTCCCCTCTAATTGTTCATAAGGACTCCCTCCTCACTACTCATATGATTACACACACACACACACCTTAATATAGGTATATCCATTATATTGACACTAGTTCTTACACTATATGTCAACTTCCTCGGATATGTATCAGTCATCAACTTCACCCCACTGTTACCTACCCGAGCCTAGTACCACTGCATTTATGTTGCTTCTCGTAGCTGCTGCTCGATGCAATGCTGCTGCACATTGCTGCAAATACAACTGCCTGCACTGTAGATTTCTTGTAACTACTATTGAAGCACTGCACTACAAATGCTGTTGCTCGATGCAATGCTGCTGCACATTACTGCAAATGCAACTACATGTACTGCACATTGCTTGCAACTTCTGTTGTTGTACTGCACTGCAAATGCTGCTGCACTACACTGCTGCAGCTCTCTTATTGTTTGCTGCTGCACTGATGCAATCTGCACTGCTTGCTGCTAGGCAATGCTGCTCAATATCAATACTTGCTGCTGCAGTGTGCAATGCTGCTACTGCTGCACTGCTACTGCAGTTGCTGATGCTGCTGCATAGATCTTGCTGCTAATTCTCTTGCTGCTAAACTTGCTGCTGTAGCTATGCTGCTAATACCAATGCATTTATGCAAACTCGACCACCCCATCTATACACACCCAAAGTTGCACAACACTTAGACACACACACACACACACACACACATATATACATATACATATATATCACTATATATACACAAATAACTATACACACACACACACACACACACACACACACACACACACACACACACACACACATAGATTGAGGCATTTAAACAAATACCTATAGTGCACCACTAAGATATCTATGATACTCAACTCATTGAGGTGCCAAACTCTCTATTAACCATAATTGATCATCCCCTCAAGCTATATATATATATATAATTTTAACTATTAGAAGTTATTACATCATCTAATGAAGAGAATTCATGTAAATCACCCAAAATTGGCCCTGTATCACACTGTATCGCAAAATACCGTGATACGGTCTATACGTATCCATTTGTGGACACGTATCTAGTCTCATTACCCTGACCTAAGTCTAATTAGATCTAATTGGTCTCATGACACACAATTGATGTATTAAATTCGTAATTTCTCACAATACAAAGCCAAATAACCTAGAATTTGTTCCTATAGGTAGTCCTATGCAATGGGGTCATTCCTAATGGTCAAATGCATGATTAAGAAGCCATAATGAGAGTTGTCACACCCCATTCCTAAAAGTACGTAGGACTAGGACACGTAAGCATGCCAGCCGTATGGATATGACAACTCCAATATATGGAAACCAAAACCCATACGTACGCTGTAATATGAATATCAATCCATAAGTGGTATAAACATATGTCACAAGTCACAGGGTATAATCTAAATCTCATCCACGAAAATCAAATGTAAATAAATAACCAGTGTCTATGAAAATAGATCTCAATATAAGTATCTAAGGATGATAGTTGGATGAAAATAAATCCACTACCAACTCGAATGAAAAAGTACAACACAATAATTATAATATAAGAATACCAGTTAACAACTACGGGCTCGAAGAGAAGACATCCTCAAAACATATGTAACCATCCATATATGCGCTCCTACAAATACTCAAGAACAGATACACCTGGAAAGGGACCAGGTCCTCAGAGGGACGTAACAAGATACATAGAAGCAAGCCAATTTGAATACAGTAAACATGCATAATGTTTGAAAATATATAAGTACGCTGTACAAGACAATCTATATGAATGTAAATGAGGACAACTTTTCGACGTATGGGCAAGGGTAGGCTACTCGATCTAATCCTCACAACTCATGCGCTCATCAGTGGACATCATCAGCCGACATACCTCGGGGGTAGCGACCCTCAGACTCCATCAATGGACATACCTCAGGGGTAGCGACCATCGGACACGACCACCATAGTGCGTTCTAGTTACTACGGTTTACCAGAGTAGTTCACCATAGTGCGTTCTAGTTACTACAGTTTACCAGAGTAGTTAAAAGCCCATTGTGGTGGCCCACGCAGGTCTACGACTAAATTGTTCGGTTTCAACTTAGGGACCGGACCAGCCTGCCCTAAGGATAGTATAAACTATATGATCTCATCCATCATTTAACCATTTGTTGAACTCTATATCGAACTCGAAATTTGTTACTTGAACTGCATCCTGTATTGATTCCTCTGAGCGTTCTCATAGTTTATCTTTGATTTCAGAGCAATGGATTCCGGGAACAGAGATGATATCCCTTTGGATACACCACACGACGCTGTGGTTACTTATGGAGACGAAGTGACACCAGGGGATGGTGGACAAGCATCGCAGAGTGATCAAACCGGACAGCCTAATCCAAGGTTCCGGAGAGATGACATTCCACCACCACCTCAGTTCATTCCCCAGATGCCAGTATTCCCGCCAGGACAAGCCATGGACGGGCAACAAATGTTCCAGATGATGTATGCTATGATGCAAGCACAGCAACAGATTCAGCAAGAGGCCCATCGGCAGGAGGCCGAGTATCTGAGGACCAGCCTGGTATCCGCATTGGAGCAGGCTAATCCAGCAGCGAGGCGAACATTGACGGGATCTATCACCGACTTCCGTCATCTCAAGCCTCGCACATTTTCTGGTAAAGAAGGGCCAACGGAAGTTCATGAGTGGCTCACAAACATTCAGCATCAGCTGGAAGCCGCTGAACTTCCAAGAGAGAAGTGGATGACTGCAGTCAGAATGCAGTTAACTGATAATGCGCACCACTGGTGGTTAGCAGAAGAAAGGAGACTTGGACAGGACAGAGTCACATGGGAAGAGTTCTCCAGACTCTTCCAAGAGATGTACATCCCGGCAGTTGTACGGTCAGAGCTCAGGGACAAGTTCAACCGCCTCATCCAGGGCAGCATGACAGTGGAAGAATATAATGCAGAATTCATTCGTCTAAGTCGCTTCGCCCCAACCTTGATCCCGACAGAAGAAGAAAAGGCTGAGAAGTTCTTCGACGGACTAAACTTGGAGCTACAGAAACTAATTGGATCCGTTGCACCTACATCCTACTCAGACGTCCTTGCAGCAGCCCGACGCATGGAACGCGTCACTAGGAGAGAGACCAGTCTGAAACGGTCTTCCACATCAGCCAAAGTACCACAAGAAGAAGCTGCAAAGAGACCTCACCTACACCAGCCACCCAGAGCCTCTCCGCAGATATCACCCACATGTCAATACTGTCACAAGGTAGGCCATATTGAGAGGGACTGCAGACGCAAGTTAGGATTATGCTTGATCTGCGGAACCAACCAACACTTAGCCAAGGATTGTCCTCATCATCGAGAGAGAGCACCAATATTAAACAGACAAGCTCTCCCAGCGCCAGGAGGGTATCAACCAATGCCACCCATGGCTCCACAGGCAGCACTCTTCCAGCAAGCCCAACAGCAACAGCAGAGGAATCCACCGCAAGGACGCGGACAAGCTTTTGCTATGACTTTGGAGGACGCGCAGAATAATGGAGTAGCTAATGCGCGTAAGTTTTTATAGTTTTCTTCTTTTAGATTTGCTTAGTTTTTTGCATGTTGATTCGTGACCTAGCCTTAACCTAGTAATTAATTTGAACTTGCTAATAATTTATAACCTAGAATGTCTTTATAATTAATAACAGTAGAGATTGTAGAGTCTGTTATTATTATGGTTGTTTGTTTATTTTGTTTTGTGAACTTGAATAATTGGTACCTCCTTTCATCATCATCTAGCGTACTTAAATTTGCTGTACTTGACTTATGCTGCTATTCTATAGCCTAGTTTTGCAAGCTCATTCTTTATCGAGCTTGTTCATGACATATGTATTAGTGGACATGTACACTAATACGTTTCAGAATCAGTGTATTAAGGTCTAGCTAACCTTGGTGCGCTTGGTTCGCTCTTCGCATGATTACTTGACGTGGATTGAGATATATAGCTGACTAGTATACCTACCTCTAGACATATCAGAGCATATCGTATCGGGCACATAACCGTTCCAATATGAACATGCGAATAGGAATTTACCAATAGGATTTCAATCCATAAACTGCCCGGACAACTCTCCTAATTTTGAACTCTTTAATCTCCTTGAACCTTGTACTTGTCTTATGTTACCATTCCTTTGAACTCTTTATTAATGATCTCTGTCTTCCCTTATTTCGGAAAGACGAACCTCGTGCCTAGTATAAGGTTGACACGCAGAGAGTACTAGATATACACCATAGGCCAATCATACTACTAGATGACTGCCTTTATAGCTGATTGAGGACATATCACAGATGATATGTTGGTGTTAAAAACCTTGAGGATTCAACAACATAATTTGGGGCATAAATTTATTAGATGAATAGTCTTAGATAATAGATGGGTACATTCTAAGTTGGGTAGAGACCGTAATGCTCACTTGAGAGTAACCCTTTGGACTGTAATCAAATGAGATTTGATAGAGTGAGCCCTACCCTAATTTAATTTCGAGGACGAAATTTTTATAAGTTGGGTAGAATGTAAAACCCCCTTCCTAGAAAATCGTAAATACATTTTTATTTATTAAATATTAATTAAATTGTAGTAATTAGAGCTAAATAGGAGAAATAGATTTTTAATAATTTTTATGTTAGGTGTTCGGGCCCTTAGAGGACTTGTGGGACCATCAGGAATTTTTCGGAATTTATTCCATGTAGGAGACCCCTTGAGCAGTTGCTAGCCTAACGATGTACAATATCCTATTATATAAATTTTCCTATGTGTGAATATATATATTCATATATAAACAAATATATATGTATATATATTTTAATTAAAGAAAGAAAGAAAGAGAAAGAAATTAAATAAGTATAATAGTATAATAATAATAATATAATAATAATAATAATATAGTAATAATAATTACATTGAACTTGCTTACTTCCAACTTCAGCAAACATGCTGAAGGAATCCCTTCATATGCGTCCAAAGTGGACCACTCCTTAGCGGCAGACCCCCCCCCCCACTTGCTTCCCAACCCGCGGATAGTTCAAAACCCGCGAACCAATCCTTCCACCCATCCTTTCACCTAATATATTACATATATATATATATCAATAGCTCTCCAAAACCCTAACCTAAAACTCCAGACCTCTCCTTCCCATCTAGAGCCGTCACCACAACCAGAGAAGCCTCCACAAGCCATCCAACCATCCCGTCGACGCCGACATCGCGAACTGCAGTCTCCCACTCGAGGCACCTTCGCTCCGGCGTCATTTCCCGTTGACTCGCTCGACCAAACGCAGATCCGTTTTCATAGGTATGATCTTCCCTTAACCCTCTAAAATATCTGTTTTATAGTCAACCCCGGAAAACGTGTGCCCCTAGGTGAGAAACAGCGCCCAAGTCAGCGCGAGCAGACAGAATTCTGCAATCGCAGAAACTTGCGATGACCATCCATATTGTCGGGTTCGTATCTCCCACCACAGAGATCCGAATTCGACGATTCTTTTTGATACCTGTAGATTACATGACCTAGTTTAATTTCTGTATTATAACTTTGTGCTAATAGTTGCTGTGGACCAAATTATAGTCGTCACAAAACTGCGCGCACCCACTTTTTTCGGTTTTCTAAAAGTGGGAGATCGGAGCGCGCCCCGCCAAACGGGACCGCCCCGCCGTGTGCCAAGTGTACCGAATGGTGCACGCAGCATAACGGGACACGTGAAAATTCGTGGGGACTGATTTGGACGCGTGTGCGCGCCGGAATCAGGCCGTATCCGCGAACACATTCCGTGTCGCCACTTTTGTGGAACTCGCGAGTATTTTGTGCACGCTTGTCAGATTGCGACGAAACTTGCGCCACTGGACTCGTGGTAACACGCTGGTCCTGTGACCCAATTTTCATGCATTTCTGAGACGGTTGGCCAGATCGCCAATTGGCGGGCCCCACAGTTGACTTTTTGGACCAAATTAGGTTCGGCTCATCGGAATCCAAATTTGGACATACCGTTGGGATCATATTGACATTTAGAGTTGTTTGACCCATAGTTTGTCCCATTTAGAGACTGTTACCCTCGGCACGCTTTTCGGTGCGAAGTGGCCCACATGTGGACCCGCTTTGGCCCGAAAATGACCTTTTTGCCCCTGTGTCCAAATTGGACGTAAGGACAGGCATTTCTAGCAGTTTGACATCTTCTGAGACTGTTGGTGATATTTATTACAGCTTTCGGAGTAGTACCTACCGGATCCACCGATACCAGGACGACAGTTGATATTCAAACATCAGGCAAGTGTACCTTGCCAAACTCTGCAGCTTAGTTATTTATTTTCCTTGTTATATATATATTACTGTGCATGCTCAACCTAGGGCCGTGTGACGTACTTAGCGTCCGATTATCAGTCGGGTGCCGACACTGTACGCAGTGTTGGGTACGGTCATCTAGAGATGGACATCCGTGACACTTTATATTCTCGTACTTGTCTTATCAAGTACCATATGACCCAGGACACTTGACACTATTCATGAGACAGGATTTTCCCGAGATATTCGTGGTGATTCTGTATAGGATACAGGACTTGACATAGATTTTATATTCTATATACATTATGACTTGTTGCATTTAGCTATGATCGCGCTTGACATGGACATGAGACGTTATGGACATGATATGCGTGGTTACATTGGGTGGGGAGAGATACACAGGCTACAGGCTGATTATATATATATATAAAACATAGTAAACACATAGTAAACACATAGTAAACACATAGTTATTGCTGCTACCGGCTCCCAGACACAGAGCTTGTAGTGGTCTCAGCCTGAGTATTCGTGCTGCTCTCACTTGCATTTCACTTAGATGGTTACATATTTACCCCATTGTTTTATTTAGTTATTTATTTGCTGCACTGTTTATCTGTATTTATTGGCATGAGCTTTCTTGTACCTTGCTGTCCCCTGAGGACCTGGATCCGGATTTTTGTCCCCAGATTTTGCAGACGTGGTTTATCCCGAGGTTTACGGGACCGGAGCAGGAGCTGATCCAGGAGCTGTACCACCATCCGAGGACGAGGTCTTAGCTGAAGACTTCTCTTGAGCATCCATGTTCATGCTCAGCTTTTATTGTTTATTTCAGTCATTTACTTTCTGGTTCGTTGAACCATTGTACTAGATATTTATCGGGTTGTTCCCCGAAGTACTTTGTGAGACTGGCTGATGAGTTACATTCCTTATTTATTCTGTGGATCATATTTTATATCTTGTGTGGATGAGATTAGTTGTGCCATGATTGTCGTAGACTTGTTTTACAGCTTAAGTATGCCCTGAGGGATCCATTATATTGAGTTGGTCCATCGGAGCGTACTGCTGGCCATTGCCACGTGTCTGGTCCCACGGTATTTTGGGACTGGGGCGTGACACCCATACACCTAATGATTGTCCTCGATGATACTAAGTGCCATGTGTGTGTCAACATATCTAATACATAGTAATGACTGAAAGAAAACTACACATGCAAGAAATATACAGAAATGCAATAAATATACAGAAATATACTAAGCATACAAAATACTGTAAGCAATTTGGCAAGGTATCTTGCTTGGCAAGAAAGCTGTAAAAATAAAATGTCCCGAGGTCCACACCAAAAGTCAGAAGCTACGGCCTCAGAATGAACGTCTCCGGATGCTGAAATAAACATCATCAACGCTCCCAGAATAAGCAAAATAGCTAGAAAGCACTTCCCTTTCGTCCAATTTGGACACAGGGGCAAAACTATAATTTCAGGTAAAAGTGGGGTCCACGTGTTAATATTTTTGGGTGTAAAATGGAAAACTGGACTTAGGGTAATTTTTCTGGAATTTATCAGACCCTGGACCTATTTTAAAACACCTAAAAACTATTTATTTATTAATTATTATTTATTTAATTAAATATTAATATTATTATTATTATTATTATTATTATTATTATTATTATTATTATTATTATTATTAATATAATTTCAGCCCAGTCCGGCCCGCGGCCAGTTGGGCCGGCCCGGCCCAATTCCCCGAACCCAGCCCAGCCTTAGCGGGTCGGGTCGGATCCGCCCGAACCCGACCCGACCCGGTGCCCGGACCCGGACCCACTCCCCAGCCTCTCCCCTGTCTGACCCGCTCCCCTCCGCGTCCGGCGGCGCCGCCGCGCCACGCAGTCACCGCCTCCGCGCTGCCCGCGGCCACGCGCCCTCGCCTCCGCGCTGGCCGCCGCCTCCCTCGGCCCCGAGCCACCACCCTCTCCCATTATAAATCCCCCCCCGACTTCCTCTCTCCGGCAGCTTTCCGACCACCGCTCCGCCGTCGGCTCACCCCCGCTGCTCCGCCGTCCACCGCCACCCTCGCCCCGACCTCGCCCCGCCGTCCTCCTCCCTCCACGGCTCCGGCCTCTCCCTCGATCGACAGCAGCAGCAGCCAGCAGCGTCGGCGCCTCCGCCCGGCCGGCCGCCCAGCCGCGCCGCCCTCCGCCGCAGCACCCCAGCCCCCTCCGCCTCAGCCTGGCCAGCCCAGCCGCCGTCTCCGCCACTCGCCGGCCGGATTTTCCCTGAACCCTAACCCTAATTCGATTTCCCGTGTCCAACCGTGTCGGACACGTGTCGGACACGACTCGACCCTGATTTTCGGGTCCCCTTCAGGTGCGTGTAACTTTCGCCTCGTAGCTCCGCTTTCATTTCCGCAAATTGCGTTGCGAAGCCTGTATGACCCTCTCGGTGCCGGACAAACCGCTCGGGGCATCGCGTCCTGTGGTGATCGCACACCGCGATCCAAAAAACAGGAAAAACCAGACCCTGTTTCACCCCGGAACTGAGTACGCCCTGCCAAACGGGACGACTTGGTCGCGCGCGGTCTTCACAGATACGTGCGCAGCGTTGATACGGACGTGTGGGATTTCGCGGAAGCTGATTCGGGTGTGCGTGCACACCGGAATCAACGCGTATCCGCGGACATCGCCCCGTATCCGCCTTTTCTGCAATTCGCCCTAACTTCTTGTACACTCGTCGGATCGAGACGAAACTTGCGCCATCGGACTCGTAGCGATACGCTGGTCCTGTGACCCAAGTTTGGTTCGATTATGAGAACGTTGACGAAATCGCGTGTCGTGGGCCCCACAGGCTCCGCTCGACGGGCGATTTTGTGTTCGGCTCATCGGAATCCAAATCTGGAAGTTCCGTTGGGTTCGTATCAGCGTTCCTGACCTGTTGACACTAAGTTTGGTGAATTTGGAGACCTTTGACCCGGACACATTTTTCGGTGCAAAGCGGGCCCACCGGCGGACCCCGTTTTGACCCGAAACTGCCGTTTTTGCCCTTGTCTCCAAATTGGACCCAAGGACAGGCGTTTCTAGCTATTTGACACCTTCTGAGCGTGATGGTAATGTCTATTTCAGCTTTTGGACTCACCTCTGGAAATTCCCCCGAGATACAAACTGTAATTGGATCCAAACATCAGGCAAGTTCCTGCACTTCAAGTTTAACCTTTATATTGTGATAAATAAATTCCCTGCTTTATTAGTACCATTGATGATTATATGTAGAGTTAGAACACTGGATTTCATGTCTTGAATAATGTATTTCATGTCTTGCTTTTCGTGTCGGGCGGGAGAATACTAGGAGGCATGTAGTTTACCCTTTCCCCCTGTAATCACTGTGTGCCAGCTGTTGGTACGCGATTGTACCATCAGCCTTATACTTGATTATTCCCGTAATCATTGTGTACTAGTCGTCTATGACGGCCCTATTAGCCTTATAAACCCCTACATGCCAACTAGGTATTCTAAATACACAAGTTCACGCACATAAGTTTCTGTCTTGTTACAGTTATATTTCTTGTCACATTTTATTCCTGTTTTACTCGGATTTCTGGTTTATAGCAATCAATCATATTTTACTTCTAGTCTTGTTTTATAGCATTATTTCTCAGTTAATTTCACTACTTACTTACGCATATTCTCAACATAATGCTTAGTCAGTTATTTTCTACCTGTCACAAATATTTAGTTTAAATCTTGTTGTGCATTGTGTACTTTGCTCCTTTCCTGACTGGATCCGTTGTTTAGGCGATGACGAGAACCTTGCCCCCACCTATTATGGACCCTCTGAGACAGCAGGTGATACAGTTGCAGAGCTGGTTCCCACCCAGGAGACTACTCCTGCAGAGTAGTTAGCCTTAGTTATTTATTTCCTTTCATCTTAGTAATCGGGTTTGTCCCCGATATAATCTATGGTTCTGTAATAAACTCTGGATCTGATTATCATATTCTGGTTATAAAATCTTAGCATTCTTTTCCTGCTATTTTTCCTTGCCTATTTAATTTTTGTGAATGAGCTAGATTTATCACCGGTGATCATGCCCTAGACAGCGTACTACCGCCGACACTGCGGCGTAGGCTGGACGTACCCACGCACTCGTGCCCGAATTTCCGGGTGCGGGTTGTGACATGTTTTTGTGGTGGCCCATGCAGGTCAAACGACTAAATTGTTCGGTTTCAACTTAGGGACCGAACAGGCCTGCAATAAGATTGAGGATTTTAGGAAAAGCTCATCCACTTGATTGAATCGTTCTTGATATTCATATCGGCTTCGAATCATTTTATTGACTTGCATCCTGCCTTGATTCCTGTGCACCTTTATCGTTTATTTTTGGATGCAGAGTAAAGGATCTACGAGCAAGCGACGAAGTTCCTACAAGGTCACCACGATATGCTCTACCAGCATGACCGCGGAGAACGCGCAGACTCTTGGAGTAGTTAAAGCGCGTAAGTGATTTTTTTTAGCTGTCGTTTCTAGTATTGTTTAGCTCGTGCCTATTGGTTCATGACCTCAGCCCCAACCTAAAAATTTTAAACTTGCTAATAACCTGGTATGCTTTTATATTGATAACTAGAGATTGTAGAGTCTTTTGTTACTATGCTTATTGTAAGTTATTTTGTGAACTTAAATAATTTGTACCTTCTCTTCATCATCATCCAGCGCACTTAAATTTGATGTACTTAACTTATGCTGCTATTCTATAGCCTAGTTTTGCAAGCTTACACTTTATCGAGCTTGTTCATGACATATGTATTAGTGGGTCGACACACTAATACAATTGTCTATTCAGAATCAGTGTATTACGGTCTGATCAACCTTAGTGCATTTTGATTCGCCCTTCGCACCACCTTACATGGATTGAGATATATAGTTGCCTAGTATACTTGCCCTCTAGATATGTCCGAGCATAACTGTATTAATACGAGGATTACCAAGATAGGATTCAATCCACAAACCGCTTGACAATTCCCACTTGAATTCTTTAAAACGCCTTGACCCCGATACTTCTATTCTATCACCCCACCCTTGAACCCCGTATTATTGGTCTTCGTCTCCCCTATTTCGGAAAGACGAAATCTCGTGCTTGGTATAAGTTTGGTACATAGATAGTACTAGATATGCCACATAGGCCGATCACATACTTGAGGATTAAAATTGAGGACATATCATATGTGATATGATCGGCGTTGAAGTTCGAGGATTGAATGACATAAGTAAATATATTAAGGAATATTTTCTTAAGGTATATAGTCTTTTATGATGAATGGGTAAACTCTAAGTTGGGTAGCAATGCATTTGTCAACTCGAGAGGAATGTCCTTTGGATTGTGACCGAGTAAGGTTAGATTGGAAGAAGCAAGCCATTCTAATTTTGAAAATTTAGAGGGGTGACTAAGATGATTAATGAATTGATATCGAGGACCCAATAGTTGCATCTTAGGTACATGATAATGCAAGTAAAATCATCAATTTGAATTTAGAGGATATATAATTCAGACTTGAACATTGGTGGACTACACTTAAATTATTTTTTGAAGTTGGACTACCTAGTTAGAATATTGAGGACGTGAATGTAATTTAAAAGGTTGAAGCATACAAATACTATTGGACTCGAATCACTTCTAGAGGTAATTATGATAGTTAGAATCGTTAGGCAAATTCATAAGCGTGTGCAAATTCTTGAAGATGTTATATGGACTTAATTTAAATTTTTGCCTGTGGGTAATTTGAGGAAGTAAGAAGTGATAACCATAGGTTGAATTTTGATTGGAACAGTAGTCATCTTAACCTTGAAGTGATTGCAGTGGATATGATTAGGATTCTAATTATCGCAAGGAGATTGCGATTGACTTGCTTTATGTACATGAAGGGTTAACAGATTATGGCTTAATTTTGAATTTCGAGGACAAAATTTTTATAAGTTGGGTAGATTGTAAGCCCCTGATTTTTCAAAAAATATTAAATTGGGATTTTTCACAATTTTCTGGAATTTTCTGGGAATTTTCTGTAATTAAAATCAGGATTTTCAAATATTAAATGATTTTTAATAGATAATAAATGATATTAAAATATAATGAAAATAATATTTTTGGGTGTAAAATGGAAAACTGGACTTAGGATAATTTTTCTGGAATTTATCAGACCCTGGACCTATTTTAAAACACCTAAAAACTATTTATTTAATTATTTATTTATTTATTAATTATTATTTATTTAATTAAATATTAATATTATTATTATTATTATTATTATTATTATTAATATAATTTCAGCCCAGTCCGGCCCGCGGCCCGTTGGGCCGGCCCGGCCCAATTCCCAGAACCCAGCCCAGCCTTAGCGGGTCGGGTCGGATCCGCTCGAACCTGACCCGACCCGGTGCCCGGACCCGGACCCACTCCCCAGCCTCTCCCCCGTCTGACCCGCTCCCCTCCGAGTCCGGCGGCGCCGCCGCGCCACGCAGCCACCGCCTCCGCGCTGCCCGCGGCCACGCGCCCTCGCCTCCGCGCTGGCCGCCGCCTCCCTCGGCCCCGAGCCACTACCCTCTCCCATTATAAATCCCCCCCCCGACTTCCTCTCTCCGGCAGCTTTCCGACCACCGCTCCGCCGCCGGCTTACCCCCGCTGCTCCGCCGTCCACCGCCACCCTCGCCCCGACCTCGCCCCGCCGTCCTCCTCCCTCCACGGCTCCGGCCTCCCCCTCGATCGACAGCAGCATCAGCCAGCAGCGTCGGCGCCTCCGCCCGTGCCGGCCGCCCAGCCGCGCCGCCCTCCGCCGCAGCACCCCGGCCCCCTCCGCCTGAGCCTGGCCAGCCCAGCCGCCGTCTCCGCCCCTCGCCGGCCGGATTTTCCCTGAACCCTAACCCTAATTCGATTTCCCGTGTCCGACCGTGTCGGACACGTGTCGGACACGACTTGACCCTGATTTTCGGGTCCCCTTCAGGTGCGTGTAACTTTCGCCTCGTAGCTCCGTTTTCATTTCCACAAATTGCGTTGCGAAGCCTGTATGACCCTCTCGGTGCCGGACAAACCGCTCGGGGCATCGTGTCCTGTGGTGATCGCACACCGCGATCCAAAAAACAGGAAAAACCAGACCCTGTTTCACCCCGGAACTGAGTACGCCCCGCCAAACGGGACGACTTGGTCGCGCGCGGTCTTCACAGATACGTGCGCAGCGTTGATACGGACGTGTGGGATTTCGCGGAAGCTGATTCGGGTGTGCGTGCACACCGGAATCAACGCGTATCCGCGGACATCGCCCCGTATCCGCCTTTTCTGCAATTCGCCCTAACTTCTTGTACACTCGTCGGATCGAGACGAAACTTGCGCCATCGGACTCGTAGCGATACGCTGGTCCTGTGACCCAAGTTTGGTTCGATTCTGAGAACGTTGACGAAATCGCGTGTCGTGGGCCCCACAGGCTCCGCTCGACGGGCGATTTTGTGTTCGGCTCATCGGAATCCAAATCTGGAAGTTCCGTTGGGTTCGTATCAGCGTTCCTGACCTGTTGACACTAAGTTTGGTGAATTTGGAGACCTTTGACCCGGACACGTTTTTCGGTGCAAAGCGGGCCCACCGGCGGACCCCGTTTTGACCCGAAACTGCCGTTTTTGCCCTTGTCTCCAAATTGGACCCAAGGACAGGCGTTTCTAGCTATTTGACACCTTCTGAGCGTGATGGTAATGTCTATTTCAGCTTTTGGACTCACCTCTGGAAATTCCCCCGAGATACAAACTGTAATTGGATCCAAACATCAGGCAAGTACCTGCACTTCAAGTTTAACCTTTATATTGTGATAAATAAATTCCCTGCTTTATTAGTACCATTGATGATTATATGTAGAGTTAGAACACTGGATTTCATGTCTTGAATAATGTATTTCATGTCTTACTTTTCGTGTCGGACGGGAGAATACTAGGAGGCATGTAGTTTACCCTTTCCCCCTGTAATCATTGTGTGCCAGCTGTTGGTACGTGATTGTACCATCAGCCTTATACTTGATTATTCCCATAATCATTGTGTACTAGTCGTCTATGACGGCCCTATTAGCCTTATAAACCCCTACATGCCAACTAGGTATTCTAAATACACAAGTTCACGCACATAAGTTCCTGTCTTGTTATAGTTATATTTCTTGTCACATTTTATTCCTGTTTTACTCGGATTTCTGGTATATAGCAATCAATCATATTTTACTTCTAGTCTTGTTTTATAGCATTATTTCTCAGTTAATTTTACTACTTACTTACGCATATTCTCAACATAATGCTTAGTCAGTTATTTTCTACCTGTCACAAATATTTAGTTTAAATCTTGTTGTGCATTGTGTACTTTGCTCCTTTCCTGACTGGATCCGTTGTTTAGGCGATGACGAGAACCTTGCCCCCACCTATTATGGACCCTCTGAGACAGCAGGTGATACAGTTGCAGAGCCGGTTCCCACCCAGGAGACTACTCCTGCAGAGTAGTTAGCCTTAGTTATTTATTTCCTTTCATCTTAGTAATCGGGTTTGTCCCCGATATAATCTATGGTTCTGTAATAAACTCTGGATCTGATTATCATATTCTGGTTATAAAATCTTAGCATTCTTTTCCTGCTATTTTTCTTTGCCTATTTAATTTTTGTGAATGAGCTAGATTTATCACCGGTGATCATGCCCTAGACAGCGTACTACCGCCGACACTGCGGCGTAGGCTGGACGTACCCCCGATATTTTACTTTTAGTCGTTTGACCTGCATGGGCCACCACAAAAACGTGTCACGACCCGCACCCGGAAATTCGGGCGGCCCACTTTGCACCAAAAAATGTGCCAAGGGTAACAGTCTCTAAATGGGACAAATTATAGGTCAAACAAACTCTAGATGTCAATACGAACCCAACGGTATGTCCAAATGTGGATTCCGATGGGCCGAACATAATTTCGTCCAAAAGTCAACTGTGGGGCCCGCCAATTGGCGACTTGGTCAACTATCTCAGAATTGCGTGAAAATTGGGTCACAGGACCAGCGCGTTACCACGAGTCTAGTGGAGCAAGTTTCGTCGCAATCTGACGTGCGTGCACAAAATGCGCATGACTTCCACAAAAGTTGTGACACGGGGTGTGTCCGCTGATACGGGCTGACTCCGGCGCGCACACAAGTCCGAATCAGTTTCCGCAAATTTTTACGTGTCCGGTTACGCTGCGCGCACCGTTCGGTACACTTGGTTCACGGCGGGACAGTCCCGTTTGGCGGGGCGCGCTCCGTTTCACAACTTTTAAAAATCTGGAAAAGTGGATTCACGGGGTTTTCCGACGAATTAAATTCTGTCTACAACAGTTAATAATCTAGGGCTATTTAACAGAAATTAAACTAGGTCAAGTGGTCTACGCATACCAAAAAGAATCATCGGATTAAGATCTCTGTGGTGGGAGATACGAACTCTGAAACATGGGTGGTCACCGCAGTTTTCTGCGATCCCAGAATTCGGTCTGTTTCTGCCAACTTTGGCGCTATTTTTTCCTAGGGTTTCGTGTTGTTCGAGGTCTACTATCATACAGATATGGAAGAGGGTTAAGGGGTGAGCATACCGGTGAAGACGGGGTGGCGTTTGGTTGAGCGAGTCGACGGAAAACAACTCCGAAAAACAGGTACCTCGCTGTGGAATCTGCAGTGCGCGGGGTCGCGGTCGTCGGGATCGGTTTGGACGGCCTGGCGGGGTTCTCCGGCTGCGGTGGCGGCGCTCTCTAGGTCTAGATGGGAAGAGGGAGAGTCTGGATGATTAGGTTTAGAATTTAGAGAAATAAATGATATATATATATATATATATATATATATATATATATATATATATATATACAGGGAGAGGGGAGTTGGTATTCGCGGCCAAGGGGGTCGGGTTTGGACTACTTGCAAAGTTGCTCCTAAAGCAACTAGGTGCGGGTTGCTTGGGTTGTGTTGCTACTTAGGTTTGCTAGTAAGCAACTCAGCAAACGTGGGCTTTTTGCTACTTGGTTGATTAGTAATGAGTAGTGGCTGTAGGTAGTATTAGTAATAGATTTTTCTTTTCTTTTCTTTTTCTTTTCCCTTAAATATATATATATATATATATATATATATATATATATATATATATATATATATATATATATATATATATACATACATATATACTTATAGGAAAAATCTAGAATTATATTAATACATACAATTAAGCTAGCAACTGCTCAAGGGGTCTCCTACATGAAAAAAATTCGGAAAAAAAAATCATAATTGCTCCATAAATCCCCTAAATGCACACACACACACACACACACACACACACACACACACATATATATATATATATATATATATATATATATATATATATATATATATATATATATACATAGAAAAATTCTAAAAATATATTTGTGCACACCATTAAGCTAGCAACTGTCCGAAGGGTCTCCTATATAAAATAAATTCAGAAAAATCCTGATGGTCCCATAAATCCCCTAAGTGCACCAACACCTAAAATAAAAATTAATAAAAATTTATTTCTCCTAATTAGCCATTAATTACTTCAATTAAATTAATAATTAATAAAAAAAGATTTATACGGTTTTTAGGATTAGGGGTCTTACAAGAGTGAAATCGAGGAATTACCAATTGTAAGATAGATTCCCAATAAAAATATAATTGGACACGAACCGGACATGACCTCTAGCTCCAAGCTTCTCCTCCTTGTGCTTCTTGATTCTTCAAGCTTCAAGGCTCTAAGAGTGATGAATTTGAGAAGGAATTGGTGGTGAATTGTGTAGAAATTTAATGGAGGAAAAATAGGAAATTGGGGATCTAGAATTTGGATCAAAATTGAAATGCAAATGAGGAGAGAGAGAGAGGAGAACCCCCTCTTCATGTGGTCGACCACTTTCCCCTTCCTAAAGCAATATCAAAAGTCCAAGTTGCCCCTATATGTTGCACTATAAGGAATATTTAATGATGGATATATTTGGAAGTCTCTAACTAATTGTAATTACACTAATCCTTCTTAATTTAATTAGTGGAATGACTAATGGGCTTGGGTCCAAGTTGAGCTCACTATTTGTCATGACAAATTTAAATAGGTCCATATGTGACAAGTGTAATTATTGTCTAGTCTTTCTAACTAACTAATTAACACAAATCTCTAATGACTAATTAATACTAGGCATAATAATCATAGCTTATCTTAATTAAATAAAATATACAATCATCACACAATATTTAATATTATATTTCTAAAATTAAATATCCATGCCAAATTACCACTATCCCTAGCTGGAAAAGTGAGGATGACAAACCTACCCACCTTAGAAAAATTTTGTCCTCGAAATTAAGGAAGAAACTAACTACCAAAAGCAATCAATACAAGCAAGAAAGAACTATACCTCACGGATCAAACAAATAAGGATATCGCTCGCGCATCTCGGCCTCTCGCTCCCAGGTACTCTCTTCTGGTGAGTGGTGTCTCCACGCGACGCACACCAAAAAAATTGTCTGGTTTTGCAGCACCTTCTCCCTGAGGTCCAAAATCTCCACAGACTGCTATGGATAGTTGAGTGTCGGACCAACCTCGATCTCCGAGTGATCTAGTACATGGATAGGATCTGCCTCGTACCGTCTCAGCTACGATATATGGAACACGTTGTGCACTCCCTCTAATGCAGGCAGCAAGTCTAGTCTGTAAGCCACTACATCGACCCTCTCAAGAACACCGAAAGGTCCAATGAACCGTGGACTAAGCTTCCTGCCTCGACCAAAGCAAATCGTGCCTCGTGTCAGAAAAATTCTCAAGAAAACTAGATCACCAACCTCAAACTCCAATTATCTCCGGTGGCTATCGGTCCAATGCCACTGTCTGTCCCGCGTCACCCGAAGTCTATCTCTAATAAGCTTCACCTTCTCCGCTAGATCCACAACCATCTCTGGTCCCAATAAAGCCCTCTCACTAACATCATCCCATGATAATGGAGTGGGACATCTCCGTCCATACAACGCCTCAAATGGTGATATCTCGATACTGGCCTGGTAGCTGTTATTGTAAAAAAACTCTACCAAGTGAAGATGATCCTGCCAAGAACCTCCAAAATCCAAAACACAAGTGCGTAGCATATCCTTGAGAGACTGGATAGTCCTTTCTGATTGCCCGTCTGTTTGAGGGTGATATGTGGTACTGAACTTGAGCTGAGTGCTCAAGCTCGCCTGCAAACTCCTCAAAGAGTATGATGTAAAGCGACTATCCCGATCTGAGACTGTGCTCACAGGAACTCCATACAATCTGAATATCTAACGCACATACATCTTTGCGAGCTTCTCCGTAGACGTACTCACTTTAAATGGCAGAAAGTGGGATGATTTGGTCAACCTATCTACGATAACCCAAATTGCGTCTTTGCCTCCTGGAGAACGCAGAAGCCCTGAAATAAAGTTTATCGTCACATGCTCCCATTTCCACTCTGGAATGGGTAAAGGCTGAAGCAATCCGCCTGGCCTCTGTCTCTCTGCTTTACCTGCTGGCATACCAAGCATCTGGATACGAAGCTAGCTACCTCCCGCTTCGTACCATACCACCAAATATGCTTTTTCATGTCCCTATATATCTTGTTGGCACATAGATGCATAGAGTATTAAGATCGATGCGCCTCTTGAAGAATCTTCTCGCACAATACTCCACTCGGCACACATAATCTGGTACCGTGCCGCAATGATCCATCATTTACAATACTGAAGTCCTCTGCCCAACCTATTCGGACATGTGCTCTGATGCTCCTTAGAGACTCATCCTCGAACTGTATGGCTCTGATCCAATCTATCAACTTTGATTGTACCTAAAGTTCCCACATCTGTGCTGCAACTCTAGGAACTAATACCTCAATACCCAAGCTATCAAGATTGGCTAATAAATATCTGTCCCTCGTTAAATACATAGCCACTGGATACCTGCTCAAGGTATCTGCGACTACGTTGGCCTTCTCTGGATGGTACTGTAAAGCAATATCGAAGTCCTTCATCAACTCTAACCATCGTCTCTGCCTCATATTGAGCTTCTTTTGTGTAAACACATACTTCAAGATCTTATGATATGTAAAGATCTCTACTCGCTCTCCATACAAGTAGTGCTTCCACAGTTTAAGAGCAAAAATAACTACTGCCAACTCCAAGTCGTGGGTAGGGTAATTCTTCTCATGCGGCTGTAATTGCCTAGAAGCATAGGCAATCACCTTCCCATTCTGCTGCAACACACAACCCAAACCCTTACCCGATGCATCACTATATATAGAAAATTCTTCTGTCCTTGATGATAATATCAATATTGGAGCTGTAGTCAACCTCTTCTTTAGCTCTTCAAAAGTAGTATGACAATCCTCAGTCCTGACGAACTCTACGTCCTTCCTGGTTAGTCTAGTCATCGGCTCCGCAATCCTAGGAAAATCCTGAACAAATCTCTAATAATAGCCTTCCAGTCCAAGAAAACTCCTGATCTTCGCTACTGAACTCGGGGTAGACCACGACTCAACTGCTGAAATCTTCTTCGGGTCTACTGAGATTTTGTCTCTTGTAATCACATGTCCGAGGAATTCAACCTTATCAAGGAAGAACTCACACTTTGAAAGCTTGGCATATAGCTTCTCTTTCCTGAGGGTCTCCAGAACTATCCTCAAGTGTTTCTCATGCTCCTCCAGGATCTTCGAATATATCAATATATTATCAATAAATACCACCACAAACTGATCCAGGTACTGATGAAACACCTTATTCATCAGGTTCATGAATACTGTCGGAGCATTAGTCAACCCAAACGATATCACCAAGAACTCAAACTGCCCATACCAAGTCCTGAAAGTTATCTTTGGAATGTCTTCCTTCTTCACTTTTACCTGGTGGTGCCCTGACCTCAAGTTTATCTTTGAAAATACCTTTGCCCCATTCAGCTAATCGAAGAGATCGTCAATCCACGGCAACAGGTATTTGTTCTTGATAGTGAGGTTATTGAGTGCCCTGTAGTTGAGACACGAGCATACCGACCCATCCTTCTTTGGTACAAATAATATTGGAGCGCCCCATGGCGACGAACTGGACCTGATGAAGCCCTTATCCTATAATTTATCCACCTGCTTCTTCAATTCAGTCAGTTTGCTGTTGTTGACTCCATAGACGTGCTGAGATAACGGCTGTGCGCCTGGCACCAAGTCTATAAAGAACTTCATATCTCTATCTGGTGGCAAGCCTGGCAACTACTCCAAAAAAATGTCCATATACTCAGCAATCAATGGATGTGGTGGCTCCTGCTCTTTTACCAAAGCTCCACAGAAATCTTCTTTGCTCTGCTCTGCTGCTCCTCTGACGAACTAAAACTATGGCTCTCCTGGTGCCTGAAACAAAACTCTGCCTCCTCGACAATTGATACTAGCATGGTGCCTACTCAACCAATCCATCTCGAGTACTATATCGTATCTTGGAAGTGGCATTACGAGTAGACACACGCTCAACTCTCGGCCTCCCAAAGAAACTCTTTGATCAATGCAAACATCACTGACCAGGATAATGCCACCCCCGATTGTGATCTTGCAAGTTCTCGCCAACGGTTCAGCCTCTAGATTATGCTTCAAAGCAAAGGATACATAACAAAACTATGTGTAGAACCGGAATCAAATAAAGCATGAGCTGAAAAGAATCAAGTAAGACTTAACTTGCTATAACGTCTTCGACCGGCTTTGTCTCCTCTACGGTCAGGGCAAAAGCTCGCCCCTGGTGCTGCACGAACCTCTGCTACTGTGATGGCAAATGAGGTCCTCACTGCAGCCCCGCTGGGTGTCTCGTAGGTATTCTCTAAATCGGGGGTACATCCTGAGCTGTATGAGCTAACATCTTATGATAATCCCTTAGTTGGTGGTCTAATGAGCCACAAAACAAACACTGACCAAACCTCTTCCTGTAAACATCCCACCCATGCCCTGACTTCTTACAGAAGGGGCAAACACGAGTTGGCTGGGCTGGCCTATGCATCTGGTGCGTCTGCTATACTGGTGCTCTAATAGGCGCAAGGAACTGCTGTCACTGTTGCTGAAAATGGGGCATCTTGGCTGGACCCGCACTGCTGCTACCATCAAAGATATCTTGGTCCCTCTTGGGCCTCAAACTCAGGTCTCTCTCAACCTTGTGGGCCTCCCTCAAGATATATACGTACGTCTCATGGCTCGAGGAAATGAGATCCCTCACCTCCCAATTCAGGCCCTCTCTGAATCTACTCGCCCGGATCTCAGGATCCCTCATCATGTAGTCTGTATATCTACCCAGTCTGCCGACCTCTGTTGCATACTCCTCTACCGACATATTCCTCTGGTGAAGATTCTGGAACTGTCGCTCCAAATCAAGTCTCTCGGTGGGCGGGAATAACTTCTTTTTGAACAAGTCCTTGAACCCATCCCATGTCAGTCCCGTATCGATAATCTGTGGCTTCTTTCGGAACCAAGTACTGGCGATGTCCATCATCTGTAGTCCCGCTGCCTCCACCTTCAGATCCTCTGCAAGGCAGGATAAGCGTATGACATGCTCCATGTTCTCCAACCAGTCATCTGCATACATAATGCCCTTTGTCCCCTTGAAGGGCCGGAGATCCAACTTCTTAAAGTCCTGTATGGTACCAGGCCTAGGCTGTACCTCCTGTGGCTATGGTGGAGATGTCCTCTCTACTGCAGTAATGGCCACCTGGTGAGCATTCTCAATGCCTGTCTCATCACACCAGTCTGCCTGTGTTGTGCCTCAGCCTGGGCCCTCTGGGCCTCCATCATCTATTGAAATAGTACGAACAGTTAGGTAGCATTAACTGGCACTGGCGGTGAGGGTGGAAGTCCCTCAAAAATAGCTGTGTCTGCCCTCCGAATTGGGGGGAGGAGCACCCCCAAAGGCGGTTGTTGAGACCCCCACTTGAACCGGTGAGTCGACCCTCTCAACTGGGGAAGAAACAGTTGTAGCTGCCGCCCTCTCCTAAGTAGGCTGGGAAGTAGTTATGGAAGCTGTCGTTGTCCCCGAGCAAAATAATCTGATCTTCGGAGGCATCCTGAAGACAGATAGAAACAAAGAAGTCAATAATGAGCAAGATACGATATCATCAAAGAAGGATAGTAATATTTTAAAGAATCAATATTTAGAATGATAAAGGTTGAAAAATCGATAAATTAGAATATTTTCTAGTTGTGATTGAGTATACTCTCGTAATAGATCCTAATACTAAAGAAGGCTCGTAGCAATACTCTAGGTGAGCACTACTACGACATCGCACTAGTTGCGACCTCGAGGACCTGCATGGGCCACCAATAAAAATGTATCATGACACATACCTGGATATTTGGGCACGAGTACGTGGGTACGTCCTGCCTACACCACATCATCGGTGGTAGAATATTGTCTAAAGCAATATAACTATCTAAACATCTTACACAATATAATTATGATTACCTGTCATGCCGTCTCAACTCCAAATAGAGGAATAATATAATAGTATAATATTGGTAAACAATACTCAATCACAAAATCAAACTAAGGAGGATGAAAGTATGATACAAAATAAAAGAGAAATATGAGACACAAAATATCCTCAAGTCCAATACTATAAGTCTAGGCTCAACAACACTCAAAAATAATATATATATACATGCCATGAGTCCAAAATAAGACTAGTACAAGTCTAAAACTATATAACTAGGCCTCCTTGGTCACTAGTACTATGTCCTCCTGCTCTAGGGGAGTATCCTCTAGTCGCTCACCATCCTACGGACCGTAATAAGTGGGACACAGCTCCTCTAGCCAATCATCTAAAAAATATATCCAATTAGGAAAGGAGTGAAGTAAAAACTCTAAAAGCAACTCCAAATACATGGTAAAATATATATGACGAGTAATAGAAAAGGATACAAGATGCACAAGTATTAAGAAATATAAATACAGGTGAGAACAGAAAAATAATCACGATAAGGAACTGGAAAGTAATTACTGGTAATATGAAAATAAACTGCAAATAGAAGAACATGAATACTAGCTATGTGGTTTAGAGTGCAAGTTTGTTATGTGATCGGCTTAGGTTGCACATGAGGTAATTTGGTAACTCGATTGTAAGTGAGGTGTATAATCGACATACACATAAGATAAATAGGGCTTGATCAAATAACCAACTTCTACTCCCCCTCCCCAACCAATACTCATGGATCCAATCATGACACGTTACGCACATGAATATGGTATAGTCACACTAGCACATGAAATAGTGGGTGCACATGGAAATCAATACCCGATGCACATTGTCACTACCAAGTTCCGAAAACAGGGATATTTTTGACATTTTACAATATTTAATATTATGGTAGTTACAATTAATTAATTGTCTGATGGTATATTTGATTTAAATAATTATGTGTGATGTGTAATTAAATATAGTATTAGATGCAGTGTTCATTTATTTTTAGCTAGCAGAATTGACCTAGAAGCCCAGTAGACGAACACCTGTCCGAATTATAGAATTTTGGATTTAATTACTTTATCTAGAATTTATTATTGAAGATTGTGATTAATTACCATATTTTAATTAATTATTGCGCTTTGCCTTTGCTTCGATATTTGGAGCGCTACCCTGACTTTTGTCTTCCAACAAATTTCACAATCTTGCCCTAGACATGCCCGCCTTCCATTCTGCTATTTTTGCAACTCATAATTTTGCTCCCTGTGCATTATTTCTAGCCGCACAAAAATCGTCGCGGACGTTATTTAATAAATTCCTATTTTTGTATCGTTGTGCGTTCCAATCGAAAATTGGAGGCAATCTTGACCTATTTTTCGTGCGACCCAAATTAGGGTAATATTCTGTTCTGAGTCTTCTTCATTATTGGTATAGATGACCTGACCTGATTTTGGCCCCATGTACTCCTAATTAATTTTTGAACACAACTTGCATTTATTTTCTAATTAAATTGAGGATACTATTTTAACCGATATTGAAATCCTAATTTAATTCCAGTGCCCTGCTAATTGAGCCCATACCGATCATACAGCGTCCCTTGACCCTACAAAACACCGGACACCGAATCGCCCGCCAAATTTTCGTCATTTTATGTGTTTGTGCAATTTCCCGAATTTAAGGGGCTAAGTTGCAATTATTCAATTGTAGGTGTCATCACCCCATTGTCCAAGACCAAATGGAAAGATTATTTACTTGTGGACCAAAATGCATTTTTCCCCCACATGAAATTTCCTTCATGTTTAATCTGGACCACCCATTTAATTGGGTGCATCCTAACCCTTTATTTCACACCCTCTCT
Organism: Iris macrosiphon; assembly: GCA_036927795.1. Classification (NCBI taxonomy): domain Eukaryota; kingdom Viridiplantae; phylum Streptophyta; class Magnoliopsida; order Asparagales; family Iridaceae; genus Iris; species Iris macrosiphon. Next base: position 81,155,065 of record JAYESA010000015.1, on the reverse strand, counting down.
CCCTATATAATGTCACATCAACCCATTTCCCTAGAAAACCCTAATCCCCAAGCAAGCCCCCATATTTCTTCTCCAACGTATGAACTCTTTTCTCCTCTTCTTCTTTTCTCCTTCTTTCTTTCTCCTTCTTCTTAAATTTTTATTTGAATTCAAATAATAGATAGGGGAGGGAACACTGTTCCCTACTGTTCACCCTGAACCCGGCCGCTGCTCAGTCCGGTCCGGCGACTGAGCCGATCCCCCGGCGGCCACTGCTGCTCCTCTCTGCGGTGAGCTCCGGCGCCGGCGCTCCGCTGCTCGACCACCCGACCCTGCTCCAACTGTTCCCGGCCATTCCCTGTGCTCCGGTCGGCCAACCCCGGCACCGCCCCGCTCTCCACTCCTCCACGCACAGTCCGGCCCCCTCACGATCCTCTCCGGCGTGCTCCCAACATCACCGCCATCAGTCCCGCTGTGACCAACGCCACCACCACCTATTACATCCACCACCATCTCCATCAAGCCCGACTCCCTACTGCCTCCCCACTGATCAGCCGACTCCCTCCGACAGCCCAGTCCCCGACTCCCCTCCATCTCCTCCTTCATCACTCCGGCGCCGCCCGACCGCAGCCAAGCTTCATCCGGCGACGCTGTCAACTCCAGCCCGGCCTCTTCTCGAGATCCCGACAACCCCCACATGTACTCCGGCGGGCCGCTGCAGTCATCCACTGCCACCGCCATTATCACCACCACCGCCTCCACCATTCCATTTTCCACCCCTTGAGTAGCAACAATTGATCGTCGCTGAGGAGTACGAGCGTCGACGACCGCCAGCAACTACTATCCAACCATCCATTGGCGAGCAGACCAGTCGACGCGCTTCGAAACGACGACGTCCCCTCGCTTTGAGCATTCCCCTTATTTTCTTTGGTAAATGATCTACACTTTCTCTTCATTCTTAATAGCCTTCTATTAGGATACTTTGTTGCTCCATTTAGAACTATTAGTAGTTGCTTTGCTGGGTTATATATGTGTCTGTGGGTGATTTGATTTGGAGAGAATCAAATGAGCAGATAATGAGGGAAATGTTAGTATTTATATGAGAAGAAGAGGAATCTATGTATATAGAGTTGTCATTAAATACATGCATGGGTTGTGCAAGGGAAACGGGTTCAACGAGCGATCAATGGACTTGAATTAATGGTGTGTGAAGGAATGGTATATAGTAAATATATGAATGGTGGGTGCACATGGACTTGGTATAGAAAGGAGCTTGCATGAATGCAAAATAATTAAAGAAAAGAGCTGGGTTCGGATGGCTTGAACGAATGGAAGTTATTGTGTGAGTTAGCTAGGGATGAATAAATGGGATGCATGTGTGTGAATATAAGTAATTATCTAGCATTGAATTTGTGTGGGTGTTTCGGTTTCAACCTCAGATAGAAATGAAGGAGAATAAGAATAATGTGGTGAGGGGTGAATATATGTTTAACCAGGTATACGAATTTCGTTCTTACATGATAAATGTGGTGATGCAAATAGTGAATAAAATATTGTGTGTGTACGGGTGTTTCCACGGGGACAGTGGTAAAGGTTTATAATTAATGTGGGTATGTGTGTAGGTATTTAATGTATACTTATATGTATATACTAACATATTTATATGTACATTACGTATTTAATTAATGTTTAAAATGTATATGTGTATAGTATAGTATATGTTTAATATATATTGTATGTATTTGATAAATTGGTATATACATATTTAAATGATATATGTTGAATATTGTATTGTATTTTTCATATAGAAAATGTGTATCAAATATGTATAGTGTATATTTAATATATATATACATATATTTTGTATATGTATTTAATTTGATATATATATATATTGTAAGTACATATGTTAATTTAGATATGTATATTTATGTATCTAGCTACTAGGTGACCAGTATCATACCTAGAGTAGTCCCAATTTCAGTGTTTATAGACTGTGTGTTAGCGTAGCATCTGATGCAAATGTGGTTTGCTTTGTGATATGTTTATAGGAATGTTGGTTTACCCAGGGGATACTCTGGAACGGGACATCAATAATTACCAGCTAAGGACCCAAGGCGAGTACATTCTCTGATTAGTTTCTAATTTATGATATCTCCTATGTTTACTATATCTAGTATAAATATCCATGTTCTTGACACGTTGGTTACACGGATTAGTATACACGGATCTCGTCATGAGATGTTATTCCTTATTCATGGTGTAGCTTGTACAAGACTTGTTTCCTTGTTATCTTGTGCATGTACAGACACTGATTTTCGGGAAGATTTGCTACCTCCCTAGGGAATCCCGTGCCATAGCGTACCATGATTGGATCTACTATACCAGTCGGGGGTGGGGAGTATTTTAGTGTAGATATGTGATCATACCCAACTTTTCATGCATCATAGCTCACCCCACATCTCACGTCGGGTGTGGCCTGACCATCTCCGTGCCTCATAGCTGTTACGTATGATTAGCCTGACCTCTACATGCATCATAGCTAACCAACGGTTAGCCTGACCTTCATGAATCATAGCTAATCACATGTAACCAGCCTGATCAAGTTCCCAAGCCGATCACATGTTAAAGCTAGTACTCACACACTTAGTCATAGGTTTCTTGTTCATTGACATATTGTTTCTTTTCCTGCATTTACTTACAGTATTTCCAGTATTTCTCTCATTGTACATTTCTCGTGCCTATACATGCATCTGGTATGTTTCCATCTAGAACTGCTACATAGTTTATGTCATTTATATAGAACTGCTATTTAGAGATGTACTTTGCTCCTTCCTGACTGGAAAATATTTTTCCAGACTGTGACCTTAGTAGACTGGTTTCCGACACTTGGGGGATTGGATGTTACTGATTGCAGGTATGATTATTGTGTCATTAGACTTGTGTTGTATTCTTTTATTTCTTCATTTTCCTATCGTGCTGTAGTTGTGATTGAGTATTTCTAGATTTATTTTATGATATCCACGTCTCCTTATGGAGTTGGATACTAGCGTGAGATTATTTAGATAGTACTTGACCTAGACAGCGTTCTACCGCCGATGCTGCGGCGTAGGCTGGACGTACCCACGCTCTCGTGCCCCTAAACCGGGTGCGGGTCGTGACACGTTTTTAGTGGTGGCCCATGCAGGTCAGACTTCGCAAGTTGTGCGATGTCGTGGTAGTGTGACGTCTTCGTTGTACTACTGCGTGCCTGCTATAGGACATAGGACATAGGATACTAGGATGAGAGAGGATACTCAATCACAATTTATTTGAAAGATTTCCTGGGATGACCCCTTGAGAATCTTATTATAACTTCTAATTTTGAATCCTTCGTTTTGTTTCCGTCCGTCCTTACTCATTGATATTGAATTTGATTATTGTTGATCAATTATTAAAATTTGAATCTTGGTATCATTGTTGAGTTTGATTCTTGTTGACCAGTTGTTAAATTTAATTCTTGGTATCGTTGTTGAATTGATTTCATATCGAGATGAATTTTACGGGCTAAAATTTACGGTATCATCTGATGACATATGTTGATAAGGACAGTGAGAAAGGTATAACGTCTACTTTGGTTATAGACCCTAGAGTTTATCGCAGCCATATTAGCTGTGGTGACGAGAACGTAGGAACCTGACTTGGATGTACATACTATAGTTATGAAGCTTAGAATCTTTCGCAGCCATACCGGTTGGCGTGACGAAGATTCTAGATGACGTGATTATAAGTTGCATACCTTAGTTACGGAACCTGTCGTTTATCGCATCTATGCTTGCTGGCGTGGCGAGGATTCTGAGTGTCATGATTTCAGACAGACGTGTATGATTATCAGGTCGTATCTTAAATTGGTTCTTAAAGTATCATCTCAAGACTTATCTATTTATGTTATTCCAGGACTTTGTTCCATCGCTTCTTTTCTTTACTAGCAGTAAAGATACCTTCTGTCCTTAATCCAATTCCTTTTGAGCTTCTATTCCTTGAGGGTTCCTTGTTAAGTATGATAATTAGTGACTTGTAATTATGTCTGTGTCTTGAGTATTGGTATTGACTGAGTGTTGCTTGTGAGTTTGTAAGTGTTTCCTAGTTGGACATGTGAGCAGTAGGCCTTGATCTAGAATTAACCCATAGCATAGTACCTTGTAAACAATAGTTCTAGGATAAGGTCATTAGAGACTGTGAGTAGAAGGAGAGTATAGAGTATCAGTGATAGTTCAAGAGTTAGTATCAGAGCCAACATACCCGTCCTGGATAATCATGATTATGCAATTGGATGATCTACGTGAACAATTAAGTATCCAGGAATTGTATTAAGGATTTATGGAGCATGATGTTCAATTTGATGATTGATATCGGGAGTGTTAAAGGTAAGGAATTGTATATGCATAAAAGAGTTAATAAGCTGTCATGAGTGGAGAAATATCGGAATTAGTAATGAAATTGGTGAGGCATATCACAGATCAGTTTAACAGGCTGTAAAAGATTACAGGGAAATACATATACAACAATCGAGATGAGGAACCATACACATACCCACAAGATTAAAGAAACATGAGTGTTATGGTAGATACATGTAATCATGAGTTATAATGAGCTTGAAGAGATGATTCATTAATGAAGCTAGTAATATAATACCAAGAGTGCTAATGGTTCTATATCGAGGATTAGTCGAGAATGACGCTAATAACAGTAAGCACTCTGCGTGATGATAATCGGATGATATACCAGTTAAGATAGATTGAAAATTTTGGAAGAAAATACATGCGATGATAACTTTGAGCATTGGAGGTAATAGTGCAAGAGATTCGAGCGGTACAATTTTAGTACCCAATTATAGACACTAGATGCATTGAGTGCACCTTGAGTATCAGAGACCGTGAGCACTGATATGTACATTGTGGAGTTATAAATTAAAAGGTGGAAATAAGGTTTTATTTTTAGAATAATTGAGGAGTTGAGATTATGTCATTAAATTTTTGAGGATTTCAAATGTGAATTCAATAAACAAGGTTAAAGCTATAAGGATTTTAAAAGTGATTAAATTTTTCGATATTGAGTATCTGATTTTGAGGAGGTATACGCAATTATTTTTAAGTTGATCGAGAAGTTAAACCTTGACAATTATTTTGAGGATTAATTTTATGGTAGATGAGAGATATAAATATTAATATATGAGTAGATGATATACATGTGTAAGGATCTGATAACTTGAGCAGGATTGAGATGGCACCGCAGACTGACTTGGGTGTCCATCTAGAGTGTATTAGAAAGGGCTTAGCACTTAGTATGGTGTTGCACTTGACGTGTATTTGAGTGATAAGAATAGTATGAACAATTGTAGTAGGAACTGACAGAGAGTATGGTACTAAAAAGATAGAGGTATCAAACTTGGATGCATTATTGAACCATGGTTATATTGGAGAATCTTGGTATCAGATTTAGGTATTAATAAGCAGATGTATGCAATGAGGATGTAATCATGGATGTTGTGGACTAATGATTAATTGATATGAGTACCGGTGTACAGGAATATGAATTAGTTAGTGAATTTGCTAGAGCTAAGTGTATGTTAGAGATAGGAAATACTGCAGGTAATGTGTTAGCAGGTTCTTTCTTTTTCTCATGTTGTTTTTGTCTTCTGATTGATTGATTCCCTAGTACCGTGGGTTGTATTCGTGATTTTTCTTGTTAGGATATAGTTAGTAGTACACCCTGACAGAGAATGCAATACCATGATAAGACAGACCATAACCATGCATGTTTCCTCTAAGTTGTTTGTTATATGATTATGGGCAAAAAATTTCTTAGACCATGATCGTTGGGGTTTTGACCATAGCAAGGATCTATGACAAGGTTATGACTTGACAAAATGGGACAAGATGATTAGAAATTCAAGGATAAGCATTCATGAGTGGATATAACAGAATTGCTGGATCATTGGTTTTACAAGGATCGAGGTATGATTGAAATTTGAGGATAAACGCTAATTTAAATAAAGGATTAAAAATTTAACATGGCCAAAATTGATGATTGTAAATTTCAGGAAGGTTGATTGAGACATAAGTTATCATTACAAAATTGAGGAAAATTTGGAAAATTATCAGTATATATATTTGATTGCAATATAGTAATTTAAATTTTATTATTGCGGACGTTGCATTTGAAGGATCCATATGTGTCGTATTGTTAAGTATTTTGAGGAAAGAGGAGATCGAGGAATGAAATTTTTGATGGACTAATGTTTGAATTCAAAACTCGTGGGACGAGATTACAATTATATATGTGCATAGATTAAAATCAAATTTGAGGAGTGGATATTAAATTCCGAGTATTGAATTATTAACTAAAACTTTCGGGAAATTTTTGATAAAAATAGACCTTGATTTTATTTCGAGGATTTTTTTTCGGAATACAACAATTTCAGAATTTTTGAAAAGTCGTGAAAAGACATTGTGGATTATAACCTGATTTCATGGATGATGAATTTAAATTTTGAGAGAAATAATAATGTGTATGATAAACACTACTATGAGAATTTTAAATTTCGAGGACGAAATTCTTTTAAGGTGGATAGACTTGTCACTACCACATTCCGAAAACAGGGGTATTTTTGACATTTTACAATATTTAATATTATGGTAGTTACAATTAATTAATTGTCTGATAGTATATTTGATTTAAATAATTATGTGTGATGTGTAATTAAATATAGTATTAGATGCAGTGTTCATTTATTTTTAGCTAGCAGAATTGACCTAGAAGCCCAGTAGACGAACACCTGTCCGAATTATAGAATTTTGGATTTAATTACTTTATCTAGAATTTATTATTGAAGATTGTGATTAATTACCATATTTTAATTAATTATTGCGCTTTGCCTTTGCTTCGATATTTGGAGCGCTACCCTGACTTTTGTCTTCCAACAAATTTCACAATCTTGCCCTAGACATGCCCGCCTTCCATTCTGCTATTTTTGCAACTCATAATTTTGCTCCCTGTGCATTATTTCTAGCCGCACAAAAATCGTCGCGGACGTTATTTAATAAATTCCTATTTTTGTATCGTTGTGCGTTCCAATCGAAAATTGGAGGCAATCTTGACCTATTTTTCGTGCGACCCAAATTAGGGTAATATTCTGTTCTGAGTCTTCTTCATTATTGGTATAGATGACCTGACCTGATTTTGGCCCCATGTACTCCTAATTAATTTTTGAACACAACTTGCATTTATTTTCTAATTAAATTGAGGATACTATTTTAACCGATATTGAAATCCCAATTTAATTCCAGTGCCCTGCTAATTGAGCCCATACCGATCATACAGCGTCCCTTGACCCTACAAAACATCGGACACCGAATCGCCCGCCAAATTTTCGTCATTTTATGTGTTTGTGCAATTTCCCGAATTTAAGGGGCTAAGTTGCAATTATTCAATTGTAGGTGTCATCACCCCATTGTCCAAGACCAAATGGAAAGATTATTTACTTGTGGACCAAATTGCATTTTTTACCCACATGAAATTTTCTTCATGTTTAATCTGGACCACCCATTTAATTGGGTGCATCCTAACCCTTTATTTCACACCCTCTCTCCCTATATAATGTCACATCAACCCATTTCCCTAGAAAACCCTAATCCCCAAGCAAGCCCCCATATTTCTCCTCCAACGTATGAACTCTTTTCTCCTCTTCTTCTTTTCTCCTTCTTTCTTTCTCCTTCTTCTTAAATTTTCATTTGAATTCAAATAATAGATAGGGGAGGGAACACTGTTCCCTACTGTTCACCCTGAACCCGGCCGCTGCTCAGTCCGGTCCGGCGACTGAGCCGATCCCCCGGCGGCCACTGCTGCTCCTCTCTGCGGTGAGCTCCGGCGCCGGCGCTCCGCTGTTCGACCACCCGACCCCGCTCCAACTGTTCCCGGTATTCCCTGTGCTCCGGTCGGCCAACCCCGGCACCGCCCCGCTCTCCACTCCTCCACGCACAGTCCGGCCCCCTCACGATCCTCTCCGGCGTGCTCCCAACATCACCGCCATCAGTCCCGCTGTGACCAACGCCACCACCACCTATTACATCCACCACCATCTCCATCAAGCCCGACTCCCTACTGCCTCCCCACTGATCAGCCGACTCCCTCCGGCAGCCCAGTCCCCGACTCCCCTCCATCTCCTCCTTCATCACTCCGGCGCCGCCCGACCGCAGCCAAGCTTCATCCGGCGGCGCTGTCAACTCCAGCCCGGCCACTTCTCGAGATCCCGACAACCCCCACATGTACTCCGGCGGGCCGCTGCAGTCATCCACTGCCACCGCCATTATCACCACCACCGCCTCCACCATTCCATTTTCCACCCCTTGAGTAGCAACAATTGATCGTCGCTGAGGAGTACGAGCGTCGACGACCGCCAGCAACTACTATCCAACCATCCATTGGCGAGCAGACCAGTCGACGCGCTTCGAAACGACGACGTCCCCTCGCTTTGAGCATTCCCCTCATTTTCTTTGGTAAATGATCTACACTTTCTCTTCATTCTTAATAGCCTTCTATTAGGATACTTTGTTGCTCCATTTAGAACTATTAGTAGTTGCTTTGCTGGGTTATATATGTGTCTGTGGGTGATTTGATTTGGAGAGAATCAAATGAGCAGATGATGAGGGAAATGTTAGTATTTATATGAGAAGAAGAGGAATCTATGTATATAGAGTTGTCATTAAATACATGCATGGGTTGTGCAAGGGAAACGGGTTCAACGAGCGATCAATGGACTTGAATTAATGGTGTGTGAAAGGAATGGTATATAGTAAATATATGAATGGTGGGTGCACATGGACTTGGTATAGAAAGGAGCTTGCATGAATGCAAAATAATTAAAGAAAAGAGCTGGGTTCGGATGGCTTGAACGAATGGAAGTTATTGTGTGAGTTAGCTAGGGATGAATAAATGGGATGCATGTGTGTGAATATAAGTAATTATCTAGCATTGAATTTGTGTGGGTGTTTCGGTTTCAACCTCAGATAGAAATGAAGGAGAATAAGAATAATGTGGTGAGGGGTGAATATATGTTTAACCAGGTATACGAATTTCGTTCTTACATGATAAATGTGGTGATGCAAATAGTGAATAAAATATTGTGTGTGTACGGGTGTTTCCACGGGGACAGTGGTAAAGGTTTATAATTAATGTGGGTATGTGTGTAGGTATTTAATGTATACTTATATGTATATACTAACATATTTATATGTACATTACGTATTTAATTAATGTTTAAAATGTATATGTGTATAGTATATGTTTAATATATATTGTATGTATTTGATAAATTGGTATATACATATTTAAATGATATATGTTGAATATTGTATTGTATTTTTCATATGGAAAATGTGTATCAAATATGTATAGTGTATATTTAATATATATATACATATATTTTGTATATGTATTTAATTTGATATATATATATATATATTGTAAGTACATATGTTAATTTAGATATGTATATTTATGTATCTAGCTACTAGGTGACCAGTATCATACCTAGAGTAGTCCCAATTTCAGTGTTTATAGACTGTGTGTTAGCGTAGCATCTGATGCAAATGTGGTTTGCTTTGTGATATGTTTATAGGAATGTTGGTTTACCCAGGGGATACTCTGGAACGGGACATCAATAATTACCAGCTAAGGACCCAAGGCGAGTACATTCTCTGATTAGTTTCTAATTTATGATATCTCCTATGTTCACTGTATCTAGTGTAAATATCCATGTTCTTGACACGTTGGTTACACGGATTGGTATACACGGATCTCGTCATGAGATGTTATTCCTTATTCATGGTGTAGCTTGTACAAGACTTGTTTCCTTGTTATCTTGTGCATGTACAGACACTGATTTTTGGGGAGATTTGCTACCTCCCTAGGGAATCCCGTGCCATAGCGTACCATGATTGGATCTACTATACCAGTCGGGGGTGGGGAGTATTTTAGTGTAGATATGTGATCATACCCAACTTTTCATGCATCATAGCTCACCCCACATCTCACGTCGGGTGCGGCCTGACCATCTCCGTGCCTCATAGCTGTTACGTGTGATTAGCCTGACCTCTACATGCATCATAGCTAACCAACGGTTAGCTTGACCTTCGTGAATCATAGCTAATCACATGTAACCAGCCTGATCAAGTTCCCAAGCCGATCACATGTTAAAGCTAGTACTCACACACTTAGTCATAGGTTTCTTGCTCATTGACATATTGTTTCTTTTCCTGCATTTACTTACAGTATTTCCAGTATTTCTCCTATTGTACATTTCTCGTACCTATACATGCATCTGGTATGTTTCCATCTAGAACTGCTACATAGTTTATGTCATTTATATAGAACTGCTATTTAGAGATGTACTTTGCTCCTTCCTGACTGGAAAATATTTTTCCAGACAGTGACCTTAGTAGACTGGTTTCCGACACTTGGGGGATTGGATGTTACTGATTGCAGGTATGATTATTGTGTCATTAGACTTGCGTTGTATTCTTTTATTTCTTCATTTTCCTATCGTGCTGTAGTTGTGATTGAGTATTTCTAGATTTATTTTATGATATCCACGTCTCCTTATGGAGTTGGATACTAGCGTGAGATTGTTTAGATAGTACTTGACCTAGACAACGTTCTACCGCCGATGCTGCGGCTTAGGCTGGACGTACCCACGCTCTCGTGCCCCTAAACCGGGTACGGGTCGTGACACACATGATGAAATACATGTGAATGATTACCCGCTGAACACGGTAAGGGATAGCATCTCCTGACGGGATCCATATAGTACCAGTCCATATAACCAAATGTTAGTATCAAGTACGCAGTTCTAGAACAAGTGATATATACACTATCATGAAATAAAAACTAACAAAGAGATGTACTCGCCTGAGGTCCTAAGAAAGGTGTGTCTCTCGAGGCCCAAGCTGGTGTCACACAGTCCTATATATTAAGTATCAATATCATTTATGTGTAATGGATGATAAATGAGTTAAAATATACTAAAATATGATTTCTAGGCCATGTCTAGGTCATACTAGTTAAACTAGGTCAAACTAGGTTATTACCTTGGTTTCAAGTCCACACATAGCTTCTAGGTTGATTACAAGTTCATTCTAGGTAATACTAGGTCATACCTAGTTCTGGGTCCATAATTTGAAGGTATTAATTAAACTAACTAATAATCTTATAGTTATATCTATTATTAGTAAAACCTTAACTTATCAACACTCACCTATATCTCCCTGTATCTAAGCTAATTACCCATACTACAAGACACACCAAAACTTGACTTCAAAAACCCTTACCCACATACTCTAGCTAATTTACTAATTGATACCTCAACCCTAATCTTGCCACTAATACCCAATTGTAACTGATGCCAATTCTCCCTCACCCATCTTGTTGATACATCATACATAGTTTACATGTGTGCACACAAGCACACACTCCCCTCTAATTGTTCATAAGAACTCCCCCCTTACTACTCATATGAGTATATACATACCTTAATATAGGTACATCTATTATACTGACACTAGTTCCTACACTAGATATCAACTTCCTCGGATATGTATCAGTCATCAACTTCACCCCACTGCTACCTACCCGAGCCTAGTGCCACTGCATTTATGTTGCTGCTCCTAGCCGCTGCTCGATGCAATGCTGCTGCACATTGCTGCAAATATAACTGCTTGCACTGCACATTGCTTGTAACTGTTGTTGTTGTTGTACTACAATACAAATGTTATTGCTCGATGCAATACTGCTGCACATTGCTGCAGATGCAACTACCTGCACTGCATATTACTTGCAACTGCTGTTACTGTACTGCACTGCAAATGCTACTGCTGTACTACACAGCTGCAGCTCTCTTGCTGCTTGCTGCTGCACTGATGCAATCTATACTGCTTGCTTCTAGCTGCTAGGCAATGCTGCTCAATGCCAATGCTTACTGTAGTATGCAATGTTGCTGCTGCTACACTGCTATTGCAGTTGCTGATGCAGCTGCATAGCTCTTGCTGTTAATGCTCTTGCTGCTAAACTTGCTGCTACAGCTATGCTGCTGATACCACTAAATTTATGCAAACCCGACCACCCTATCTCACTACCTGTACATACTTGATACCTCTCAGGAACTGCTACTACTTGTACACCAAACTACACAACCACCACATCTATACACACCCAAAGTTGCACAACACTTAGACACACACATATATACATATACATATATATATACATATACATATACATATACATATATATATCACTATACATACACAAATAACTATACACACACACACACACACACACACACACACACACACACACACACATACATAGATTGAGGCATTTAAACAAATACCTATATTGCACCACTAAGATATCTATGATACTCAATTCATTGAGGTGCCAAACTCTCCATTAACCACAATTAATTATTCCCTTAAGATATATATATATATATATATATATATATATATATATATATATATATATATATATATATATATATATATATAACTATTAGAAGTTATTATACCATATAATGAAGAGAATTTATGTAAATTATCCAAAATTGGCCCCGTATAACACCATATCATAAAATACCGTGATACGGCCTATAAGTATCCATTTGTGGACACGTACCTAGTCCTATAACCCTGATCTAAGTCTAATTAGATCTAATTGGTCTTATGACACACAATTGATATGTCAAATTCGTAATTCTCCCAACATACACACAAATTACCTCATATATCTCACAATACAAAGCCAAATAACCGAGAACTTGTTCCTATAGGTAGTCCTATGCCATGGGATCTTTCCTAATGGTCAAATGAATGATTAAGAAGTCATAATGAGAGAGAAATTTAGGAATTATCAATTAGGAGATGGATTCCTAATAAAAATATAATTGGACACGATCCAGACACGATCTCTAGCTCCAAGCTTCTCCTCCTTGTGTTCATTGCCTTTTCAAGCTTCAAGGCTCCAAGAGTGATGAATTTGAGAAAGAATTGGTGGTGAATTATATAGAAATTTAATGGAGGGAAATTAGAAAATTGGAGATCTAGAATTTAGATCAAAATTAAAATACAAATGAGGAGAGAGGGAGAGGAGAACTCCCCTCTTCATGTGGCCGGCCCCTTCCCCCTTCCTCAAGCAATATCAAAAGTCTAAGTTGTCCCTACATGTTGCATTATGAGAAATAATTAAGGATGAATATATTTGGAAGTCTCTAACTAATTATAATTACACTAGTCATTCTTAATTTAATTAGTTGAAGGACTAATAGTTTTGGGTCCAAGTTGGGCTCACTATTTGTCATGACAAATTTAATATGTCCATATGTGACAAGTCTAATTATTGTCTAGTCTTTCTAACAAACTAATTAACACAAGTCTCTAATGACTAATTAATACTTGGCATAATAATCATAACTTATCTTAATTAAATAAAATATATAATCATCACACATTATTCGATATTATATTTCTAAAATTAAATATCCATGCCAAATTACCAAACTATACCTAGCTGAAAAAGTGAGGGTGACAAGTATTAATGAAGATGGAGTTGCTACAAAACAGCAATAGTTGGAATGCTTTGCACTATGCTGTGAAGACATATGATACTGGATACAATGGAGTATGGGGCTCAGTTATGGACTATATTTTTGAGGGTGTTCAGTCATTTGAACACATGATTAGGAGTGTTAGAGGTTGTGGGCTGTTGATTGCATGTATCTGTGCTCATTGAGGCATTGTGATATGCACATTATTATGCATAGTTGAGTGTGCGCGCAAGTGTCTGTGTGATGAGGGGAGTGTATCAAGTAAAAGGAAGTGAGGGGTTAGAGAGGGGCTAAGGTAGTAAAATAGTATAGAGACTTGAGTGTTAACTGGTATATAAGTGTACTGATACTTAGTATCAGAGGTACCTATGTAGGCTGAGCTAAGAGTGAAGGGGACCTGGGGATTTTAGTCCAGGTCTGGTGAATTGATGAGCTCGAGTAGTAGATGTAGACTTATATGTGATGGGGTATTCAAGTAATTGGGGTTCAGCAGTGTGTAAGATTGAAGGATGTTATGTTGGAAGCCTAACAAGGTGAGGGGTATTGTGTTGTGCACAGTTAGGATATCACAGAGGTGTTCAGGATATTGTGTTCATGTTTAGAAAGTCATAACTTGGTGTATCTTAGTCTCTTGAGGGGTTGAGTATGTGGTATAGTGAGGTAATATTGTAGACTAAGATAATTAGAGGCTTGGTAGTGGTTGTGTTAATTGAGCTGGGAGTGATACAAGGGTGGTATCAGTGAAGTCAAGTGTTAACTAGTATGCCAGTTAAGTAATGGGTATTGGTCAAATGTGAGTAATAGCATAGAGTATAAAATAATAACTAGAATTAGTTAAGTACTAACTAATATAGCTAAAATACTTTAGTACTAACTAGTATAGGCTAGGTAATAGCTAGTTGTAGACTATTATTGACTAATTGACCTTGTTAAGCCTAGAAAACCTAAGTATTGACCTAGTTTGACTTCCAAGACCTAGTTTTGGCCTAGAAATTATATTTCAACATAGATATTATTAATTATCATTCCAAATCACCTTTTGACATTATTATTCCATATTTAGGTCAGAGTGACTCCATCTTGGACATCGATCATCACATATTGCTCAGGACCACAGGCGAGTACATTCTCTAACAGTTTACGTTATTTTGATCATTAATATGATTCTAGTTTTAGTATATACTTGATTCCAACACAGTGGATGTATGGGCTAGTATCATAGATACCTGTCATAAGGAGTCGTGATTGGATCCATCATACTAGCTGGAGACAGAAAAATATTAGCAAGTTATATGATCATACCCCACCTTACATGCATCATAGCTCACCCCACATATCACGTAGGGTGTAGCCTGACCATATTACATGCCTCATAGCCTATTGTATATGATTAGCCTGACCTTTGCTCACATCATAGCTAACTAGATGGTTAACCTGACCTCACATGTATCATAACTAATCATATATAACAAGCCTGATCTAGTCCCAAGCCGATCACATAACAAACTAATATTTTAAGTCACTTAGCCAGTATTTTTATTCCTTTTTTCCAGTTCATTCAGTGCTAGTATTCATTTATCTGCTTTTACTGCTGGTTATTTTTATATGATTATTACATGTCTCTCATGATTTCCTTACATTCCAGTATTTTATTCCATCATGTATTTTCTTACACTACTTTATAGTTTTTATCAATATAATTAGAATTGTTGTTATTGTTTGTGCTTCGCTCCAATCCTGACTGGATAACATTTTTCAGAGGACTTTTGTCCTATTTTTTATGGACTAGGAGTGGATGAGGGTTATATCCAGGATCTTCCGGAGGAGCCACTTTCCATAGAGGAGACACCACATATAGTTGCATAGTTAGAATTTAGTTTATTTGTGTTTGGATTGTTCCAAGCTTTGAGATATTCAGAGTTGTATTATTTAAGGCTTATGTTGTATATGAGTTAGCTAGACTCTTAGACTTATTGTTATTATTTAAGATATTTATTTCTAGACTTATGTTGGAACTTCTTTTATATCATTTTTTATATCTTTATCGTGCCATTCATCTTCCTATAGTTATCATTGTGGTTGAGTAGACATTATATTATATTTATCTTGTCCTTCTTATGGGTTGAGATCATTGACATGTTATTTTATTGTGAGTTGTGTTAGTTATATTGAGACCTAGACAACGTTCTACCGTAGATGTTGCGGTGTAGGCTGGACGTACCTATGACTCATGCCCAATTTTCGGGTACGGGTCATGACACATTTTAGTTATGGCCCATACAGGTCGAGAAGAGTAAGATTAGGTTATAACTTGTACGATATCGTAGTAGTGCTCAGACATAGAGTATTATTACGAGCCAGATATAGGGTATTGGATGAGAGTAGGCTCAACCACAATAAGAATATTTAATTCTTAATCTATTTATTTTGATATTCTTGTCATTCTGAATAATTGCTTTCTTTAAATTTTACTGTCCTTCTTTGATGATATTATATATTTTGCCTTAATTGACTTCTTCTTGTTTCGATCTGTCTTTAGGATACCGTCAAAGAATAGATAGCAGAGATCAGGACCCGCAGCTTCCGAGAGGTCTTCCACCTCTTGACCTGCCATCCAGACAGGTAGAGTTGCTCCTTCTACTTCACCTATTCATATAGGAGTTTTCACAGCCGTCAGGGGTCCTCCTCCCCCACCTGTCCGGAGGGGTGTCCCGGCTGTTTCGGAGGACCTTCCACCACGACCACATATTTTATTTCTGGGAGGTGTGCATGCTGATGGGGCATATATATTTGCCTTGATCCAGGGAATGGTGGATGCTCAAAGGATGTCGGCAGAGGCTCAGCGAGTTCAGGCTGAGGCGCAGAAGGTGCAGGCAGAGGCGCACCAAGCGCAGACTGAGCTGATGAGGGAGAACAAGGAGAATGCTCACCAGGTGGCTCTCTAAGAAGTGGAGAGAGTCGCATAGTAGCACCCTGGCCAGCCGCAACACCAAAGGCCAGACACTGTAGTAGACTTCAAGAGGATGATACCTAGGGTGTTCAAGGGTATCGAGGGGATACTCTACGCCGAAGACTGGTTGGGGGATATAGAAAGGAACTTGCATTTGGCTCAGATTTCCGAGAGCCTGCAGATCGAGGCCGCCAGCAGCCAAATGTCCGATATCGCGTTCACTTGGTATCGCACGGAGCTGAGAGTTACTGCTAAAGGAATTATTTGGGAGGCTTTCAAGGAGATTTTCAAAGAGATTTTCAAGGAGAAGTTCTTTCCCTACGTGGCCCTGGGAGCCTTGGAGAGTCAGTTCCATGACTTGGTCCAAGAGAACATGTCGGTCGATGGGTACGCCGTAGAGTTTTTCTGCTTGAGTCATTCTATACAATCTACGATTCGGGACCTAGGAGATCGAGCCCAAAAGTTCAGGAAGGGACTGATGAGAGATATCAAGTCTCGTACTTCTGGACGTCGTACTGCCACCTTTGAGGGCATTCTGATAGATGCCCAGATTGCTGAGGATGATCTGTACCTCAGGCCCAAGAGAGGATACAACATTTCTAGAGGAATGAGTGGTTGTGCGGGACCAGCCAAGCGTCCCCACTTTCAGCAACAGTAAAGGCCGTATCAGCACCAGGCACCAGCTCGAGGACATATCCAGCAGCAGCCGTAGAGGCAGACCCAGCCCGCTGTCCAATGTGCGTACTATGGGAAGGAGAAACACCCGAGAGATATTTACAGGAAGAGGATGGGTACATGCTTGTCATGTAGATTGTCAGTGCACCAGATGAAGGATTGCCCGTCTATTCAGACTCGTCCATGTCAAGGTGGAGCAGCCGCTCAGAGGGGACCTGCTAGAGTACCTACCGCACCGGAAGGCCAGTAGAGGGGACCTCCACTCCCACTACAGTAGCAGAGGTTTGCCCAACACTAGTAGCAGAGAGAGGTGCACCCCAGGGGTGAGCATATGTCATGATGGTCGAGGAGGTCGAGCCAGCAGGATACGTGATATCAAGTTTAGTTCTTCTCGATTCCATTCCAGTATTTGAATTATTCTATTCTGGCACTTTTTATTATTTCGTATATGTATCTTATGATCTCAAGCATCATTTAGAGGTAGAACCCTTATATAGGACTTGCAAGATCATGACTGGGGGAGTCATTTTCCTAGTCAGTAATTTTTGTAAGGATCAGAGAGTTTTATTGGGAGGCCAAGAGTTGAGTGTGTGCTTACTCGTAATGCCACTTCCTGGATACGATATTGTTGTAAACCCCCTCGACCAAAAATTAGGGTTAATTAACTTAAATAGTATAATTAGGGTTAACTAGATATAATTAACATTTATTATATAGTATTATAATATCTGTGCAGTAATTTGTTATTTAGGACACTACCCTAGCTGTTACCCTAAAACAAATTCTATATACTTGGTCTAGACATGCTAACCTATCATAATGAACCTTGAGCAACCCCCGGATACTGATTTTTATGCCTGATTTTAGTCGCACAAAAGTCGTTACAAACGTCCGTACATAAATTAGATAAATTGCATATTTACGTTCGCTGTCCGTTCCATTCGAAATTGAGACCCAACCTCAACCAGTTTTGACCAACCCCGATCATAAAATTATTATACTCTGAGCCTACCACACAAATGACGCTTATGCAGCCCAAATTTAGACCCCCAATATTTATTAAATTAATTTAGAGGCACCCGGTGCATTAATTAAGAATTAATTAATGTAGTGACCTAACCTCATTTAAATTAGACCCAACTCCAACCCAAACCCACACACCCACCCACAAGCCTCATACAAAGCACCATACACCATCCTAGCCCAATGTAAAACACCAAACATGGTATTTTGTTACATCAAATCCCCAATTCCAGAATTAGTACAAATTCCAAATTGTTCAGGGGCCTTTGTGCAAAATTGCAATGAGGTGCCCCCTCTCATTGGTCCAACCACATGGAGAAAGAGCCTACATTCCTTGACCGGTTACCATGTATTCCCCCCCCCCCATTTTTTATGTACTTGTATCACTTTTGGAGGGCACATCATGACCCTTCATTTGAAATGGTTAATTCCTAGCCCTCCCCTCATCATGATGAGGCCTCCCCAACTCCCCAAAAATTACACACAGCTGGCCCTAATCCCTAGGCAGCCCCCCTCTCTCTCTCCTACATATATATCACATTACATCTCATTAATTGCACAGAACCCAAGAAATACTCTACACAAAACCCTAAGTTCCCTAAACTTCACCAACAGCCCGACCCCTGCCCATCACCCCGTCGCCCTCTTTCGGCAAGCCACCGACTCCGGCCACCCCCGCAACCACCCGGTCCCCTTCGGCGACCTCTCCCCTACCTCCAGCCACCGCCACCTGCCTCCTAGCCGCCTACAGCCACCGCCAGAACTACCCTCCTCAACCCGAGCTCCTCACTCCCCCGAGCCAACCCGACCACCCGACCTCCCTTTTCTCCGCCGCCATAGCAAGCCGGCCGCCCAACTCCACCGACCTCTTCCCCGACCGACCACCTCCATTCCCGCCAACTCCCAGCGCCGGTCGACGCCGCAGCTGGCCGCCCTCGCCCCCACAGCACAGGCAACCCCTAGCCGCTGCTACTGTTGCCGAACACCCCGAGCCCTGCCGGAGATCCGTCCGGCCACCCCCGCCGTCGACGGCCAGCCACCGGATCCCCCTCGGCCTGAGCATCGTTTAGGTACAGTATTTTATGTATTAATACTAGTATTTATATACGTATTTAGGGTTGCATTGGTTATGTACATGTATATATATAGTTTCTGTATTTATTTCTGTATTTAAATACGTATTCAGTATAGTATATATATTATACTGTAGTATTTATGTATATAAATATGTGTATATACTGTATTACTATATTCTGAGTATATCTTATATATAATAGAAATATATATGTATGTATTTCATAATAAAATGTATGTATATACCTAGTATATATATATACTTGAGTCTAAATACTTTTTATTTATTAAATACCTAATATGTATATGTATATATATATATATATAAATGTATATATTTCAAATAAGTTTTATGTATTAGTATATTACATAATTATTATATGTATGTGTGTATGTATGTATGTATGTATGTATGTATGTATGTATGTATGTATGTCTGTATAATTGTAATATATTTGGAATATTATACAGTTAATATATATGGATATATATTCTGTATTTTATTATATTATATGTAGTATGTTATTTATTGGTATTAAATACATTATACCAATTATTAACATATATATATATATATATATATATATATATATATATATATATATATATATATATATATATATATATATATATATATATATATATATATATATATATATATATGTGTATTTAGTAATTAGAATATTAAATATATATATGAAAATATTTATAAATATAATTATACTTGTGTATTAATGTAATAAATATTAGTGTATATTGTATATAAGTACACTTCCTATTCTTGTACACATAAATGTATATGTATATATAAATAACTGTTGTATATATGTACTTATATATATAAATGCTTATATAAATATATGTAAATATATGTCTATGTATTAAATTATATATATGGTATTATGTGTTTATATATATTTATTGAATATGTGTATATGTACATAATTATTGGTGTATTACTAAATAATACATAGGTGCTATTTTTAAATGTACTATTAAACATACATATTATTTTAATATATTTAAATATGTATTAGTGTACATATATATATATATATATATATATATATATATATATATATATATATATATATATATATATATATATATATATATTTATATTTGTAATAGCTACATATAAATATATGTACTAAGGGGTCCCACTAATTGTACAGTCCAGACCCGGTGTCAGTTATTGCTGTAAGTAGTGTGTCTTGGTCGTGCTATTATAGCGACTGATGTTGACATTATTATATCATATATAGGACTGCTGGACCGTACAGCCGAGGCATCAGGAGCAGGACATTGGCTTTCGCAGCTACCCGGGACAGGCAAGTATACCTTGCTGGATTACTGTTTAAATTAAATGATAAATGTTACAATATACATAAACTGTGTGCGTCCGAGATTGACTCGGGTGCAGTCGACAATGCGTCGATAAGTAGTGTACTTGACCTAGTTGCTAGCTGACTCACCTACTACTGTGAAGATATTCTGATATCTTCCTAGACCATGACACTATACACGTATTACGATGTTACTTTTATATTGGGATGCGGGTCCGCGTACCCGATTCGCTATCGGTGCGTACGACATACATAACGGACTAGCACGTAATCTAGAGTAATATAATTAGATGTGACTTGGCATATAGATGCGGGATACTCACGTCGTGTATTCGACTTGTGTATCCACATTGGGCGGGGAGGACAACTGATAAACGTATGGAATACACACATCGGACTTCGAGGTATCCAACGGAGCCACAAACCCGATGACTTCTTATATTCAGACACCGCGCTCTTCGGAGTGTTACGGACGTATATACATTGCAGATACCTCATTCTTCAGAATGATGGACGTTATATGATCAGATACCATGCTCTTCGTAGTATGGACGTTATGCCTACACCTACCTATACGTTCCGAGGTTGTCCTTACCTTGCATTCACTTAGATGGTTAACAACCCCTTTATTTTATTCAGTACTATATCTGGCATGCATTTTGTATCTTGTTATGTCCCTCTGAGGACCTGGTTCTCTTCCAGATCTGGACGAGGCATACTTCCCTACTGTCTACGGACCAGGTGTGGAGACGAGGTACGCCCTAGAGGAGGAGCTAGAGGTCCTTCCATCGGAGTTTCCCTGATAATCTTGGTAGGCCTTCCGCCTAGGATTGGAGCTTCTTATCTAGTTAGCAGTTGTTTCAGTCACACTCTTACTTCAGTCTTCAGTACTCTATTTTCATCATTTGTAGTGGGTTTGTTCCCACCGGACATATTTCGGTTTATACTATGACATTCGACTATGTCTTATATTCCAGTCTTTCATTTCAGTATTTTACTTGCTATATTTGTGGATGAGATTAGACACTGCCTGTTGTTGATATTAGACTTGTTAGATTTAGGACAGCGTAGCACGCTTCGCTATGATCCATTAAAATTTAGATATCCTCGGAGACGTGTCCGCTGGCCAATGCCACGTGGCCTGGTTCCATATATTTTGGGACTGGGGCGTGACATGGTTTTAGTGGTGGCCCATGCAGGTCTGTCAAACATTAAATGTTTATCGCTTGTGGTATGGTAACGTGCCCAGCGAGCCTGCCATAGGATAGAAATTACTAGGTCTCATCCACTTGATTACGCCTTCGAACCTCTTTCGTATTTTAAAAATATCTGCATCCTGTTTGATTGATTCTGTACTCTTTTAATGACGTTCTATCTCTTACAGCGAGATAAACCTACATAGCAGACGTGAGATACTTGGTGCCATAGTGCCACCCGCTACCGCACAGAGGGAGGATACGTCCCAGGGGCCACCCAGAGAACAGCCTCAGCCCCAAGCATAGGTGATCCCCCAGGCCCCGATGATGCACTGGCATCAGATCTCTCCCGACGAGAGGATGCAGCAGCCAGAGGGCCAGACATCACAGACGATCCCGAGGTTGCACTTCGAGGGACAGACCTCGAGGGCAACACTGATGCCGCAGTTCGAGAGGCCGGCACCCGAGGAGACACCAAGGAGACAGCCGGAGGTACCACTACCACCACCTCCGCCATTTCCACCTCAGATGCCACCAGCGGAGGGACAGCCCCAGATGATGCAGTTCTTCCAAACGATGATGCAGGCACAGTGGCATCAGACGGAGACCCTGAGACAGGGCCTGATGGCAGTACTGGAGAGGGCACCTGCCCAAGCAGCAGCACCAGCACCTACACCTGTCCAGTAAGTGGGCACTGTACGAGGCTTCCGACAGATGGGCTCGGGAACCTTCTCGGGCAAGGAGACTGCAGAGGAGATCTCAGACTAGGTCTCCAACACTAAGATGCTGTTAGAGGGTTCGCAGCTACACCCCGACCTCTGGATGACCACATTGAGGGCCCAACTCACCGGCAACGCCCATCACTGGTGGGATTCTATGGAGCGCAGCGTCGGCAGGGCGCAGACTTGGGAGGAATTTCTGGAATACTTCAATGCAAAGTATTTCCCCGCTATGGTGAGGAACGCCCTGTACTCCCAGTTCCTGCACATGGAGCAAGGGAACTTGACCGTGGACGCCTACGACGGGGAGTTCAGTAGACTCAGCCGATTCGGTGCAGCCCTGATCCCCAACGACCTGGAGAAGGCCAGGAGATTCCACCATGGCCTCTCGTTCGAGCTGCAGAGGTACACCACTACCCAGGCGAGGATCTCTTATGAAGAGGTCCTATCAGAGGCGAGGATCCAGGAGGCCATAGGCGGAGGAGCGAGACGTTCCAGCATGAACGTACCAGCCAGAGCCCAGTACGGAGTAGGAGGGCCGATCCGCCGTCCAGGAGCGCAGGCGCAGCAGAGGACGGCGTCGTACCAGCAGAAGGAGCTCCCAACTTGTCACTTTTGTGGCAAGAAGGGACACATCATCAGAGACTACCGAAAGAAGCTCGGGCTCTGCATGGTCTGTGGAGCGAGCCAGCACCTTGCCAGGGACTGCCCGTAGCGCAGAGATACAGCCCCGCAGACCGGGCAGAGGCCAGCAGCACCACCCTTGAGGATACTACCCCCAGCAGGAGGTCAACGTCCACCAGCTACCGGAGGACATCAGAGAGGACCACCCTTGGTCCCACAGGAGGCACATTTCAACCAGGCCTGACAGCAGGCAGGAGGACAGAGGGACGGGCAAGCCTTTGCTTTAGCTACCATCGAGGAGGAACTAGAAGGGGAGGCGATCACAGGTACAATTTTAGTTGCATCATTACCTGCAACTGCACTGTTTGATTCTGGAGCTACACTGTCATTCATATCTAGTAGCTTCGTAGCAATGCATAGAGTAACAACTTCCCCCTTACCTAAGAGTTGGAAGATACTTACCGGAGGAGGCATCGTACAGGTTACCAGAACCATTAGAACGTGCTCGGTAGTAGTTTGTGGTAGAGAGATGAGAGCGCGATTGTTGGTACTCCCAATGCCAACTTTCGACGTTATTTTGGGCATGGACTGGTTAAGCCAGTACAATATCGTACTAGATTGTCGGAAGGGTAGCGTTACTTTTAGACTGCCAGGACACCCGGAGTTCGAGTACATGCGAGGCACCATCGACGAGGAGTAGGACACGCAGCTGGAGCTTACATGGCGATGGAGACGGCACCCCCATAAATTATTGCAGAGTTCGAGGATGTTTTCCCGGAGGAGTTGCCAGGCCTACCGCTTGATAGAGAGGTGGAGTTCACCATTGAGCTAGTACCTGGAGCAGCACCGGTATCATCAAATGTGTACCGGTTGGCGAAGAAGGAGCTTGACGAGCTGAAGCTACAGTTAGAGGAGTTGCAGATCAAGGGATTCGTCCGTCCTAGTGCATCACCCTGGGGAGCACCAGTGTTGTTTGTACCAAAGAAGGACGGGACGTTCCGGATGTGCATTGATTACAGAGCCCTTAATGCTCTGACTATCAAGAACAAGTACCCTCTACCGCGGATCGACGATCTGTTCGACCAGCTGACAGGAGCAGTAGTGTTCACGAAGATCGACTTGAGATCGGGCTATCATCAGGTGAAGGTGCAAAGGGAAGACATTCCAAAGACAGCATTTAGGACTCGTTATGGTCACTACGAGTTCTTAGTGATGCCTTTTGGATTAAAAAATATGCCTGCTGTGTTTATGAACCTGATGAACAGAGTCTTTCACCAGTATCTGGACCCGTTCGTGGTAGTCTTCATCGACGACATCTTAGTGTATTCGAAGAGCCACGAGGAGCACGGAGAGCACTTGAGGCTAGTGCTAGAGACGCTGAGACGTGAAAGGCTTTATGCCAAGCTGAGCAAGTACAAGTTTCTCCTAGATCGTGTCGCATTTCTTGGACACGTTATCTCAGGAGATGGCATTTCAGTAGATCCCACGAAGATTTCATCAGTAGAGACGTGGCCGACCCCTACCAACGTCTCGAAGGTGAGGAGTTTCCTAGGACTTGTCGGATATTACCGGAGGTTCGTATAGAACTTTGTAAGGATCGCAGAGCCGATGACCTGCTTGAACCGCAAGGATCAGGAGTTCACCTAGATAGAGGAGTGTCATACGGAATTCAATGAGCTGAAGAAGCGTCTGACTACAACACCCATCTTGACCATACCTTCTGGACCCGGAGGATTCGTGATCTATAGCGATGCGTCCGGGAAAGGATTAGGATGCGTCTTGATGAAGGACTTCGATATTTTATTGCAGTACCACCAAGGGAAGGCTAACATAGTCGCCGATGCCTTGAGCAGGTATCCGATGGCTATGTAGTTGGCGACGGACAGACACTTGTTGGCAGATCTTGAGAGCTTGGAAATTGAGTGCTAGTTCTTAGTATTGAGATTCAGATGTAGGGATTGCAGATACAGTCTGAGCTGATGGACAGAATCAGAGCTATGTAGTATAATGATGAGGCTCTAAGGAGTATCAGGGTGCAGGTTTAGATAGGATTATCAGAGGACTTCACTATTGCTGATGATAGATCACTGAGGCAC
Source organism: Iris macrosiphon (assembly GCA_036927795.1). Taxonomy (NCBI): domain Eukaryota; kingdom Viridiplantae; phylum Streptophyta; class Magnoliopsida; order Asparagales; family Iridaceae; genus Iris; species Iris macrosiphon. The sequence continues at coordinate 81,129,744 of JAYESA010000015.1, read as the reverse complement.
GGTACTAGGATATGTGTGCCGAGTGAAGAGCTGCGCGAGAAGGTTTTGTAGGAGACGCATCGCTCTCAGTACTTGAAGCATCCAGGTGCCAACACGATGTATCGAGACCTTAGGGAGCACGTATGGTGGTATGGTTTGAAGTAGGAGGTGGCTCACTTCGTATTCAAGTGTTTAGTGTGCCAGCAGGTAAATGTGGATAGACAGAGGCCAGGTAGATTGCTTCAGCCTTTATCCATCACATAGTGGAAGTGGAAGCATGTGACTATGAATTTTGTTTCAGGGATTTCGAGTTCTCCAGGAAAAAAAGATGCAATTTGGGTCATCATAGACAGGTTGACCAAATCAGCCCACTTCTTACCATTCAAGGTGGGTACATCTATGGAGAAACTAGCGAAGATGTATGTGTGGTAGATTGTCAGGTTACATAGATTTCCTGTGAGCATCATCTCAGATCGGTATAGTGGTTTTACTTTCCACTTCAGGAGGAGTCTGCAGGTTAGCTTGGGCACTCAGCTCAAGTTCAGTACCGCATAACACCCCCAGACAGATGGGCAGTCGGAGAGGACTATTCAGACTCTCGAGGATATGCTTCGTACTTGTGTTCTGGATCTTGGAGGTTCTTAGGAGGATCATCTGCACCTGGTAGAGTTTTTTTACAACAACAGTTACTAGGCCAGCATTGAGATATCACCATTCAAGACTCTATATGGACGGAGATGTCTCACTCCGTTATCTTGGGATAATATAGGTGAGAGAGCCTTGTTGGGACCAGAGATGGTCGTGGATGTAGCAGATAAGGTGAAGCTCATCAGAGGTAGACTTCGAGTGGCGCATGACAGACAGCGGCATTGGGCCGACAGCCACGGGAGACCCTTGGAGTTTGAGGTATAGGTTTTGTTGTAATTGCTTATGATTGCTTTATTTTAGATTGTGTGTTAAGTCTATGTTTGTTCTAGGTTGGCAATTTGGTGTTCTTGCAGATTTCTCTGACACGCGACATGATTCTCTTTGGTGGAGGCGGAAAGCTTAGTCCACGGTATATCGGACCTTTCAGTATTTTTGCGAGGGTCGGTGCAATGGCCTACAAACTAGACTTGTCGCGTGCACTAGAGGGAGTATATAACATATTTTATGTGTTACAGCTGAGATGGTACATGGCAAACCCTAGTCACATACTAGATCACTCGAAGATCAAGGTTGGTCCGACTCTCAGCTATCTAAAGCAGCCAGTAGAAATTTTGGATCGAAGGGAGAAGGTATTGTAGAATCAGACTATTCCTTTGGTTCCTGTCGTGTGGAGACATCAATCTCCAGGTGAGTCAACCTGGGAGAGGGAGGATGAAATACGTGAGCAGTACCCATATTTCTTCGAGGCTTGAGGTATTGTTCTTATTATTCTGATTGTGTTCTTGTGCTAGTTTAGTTTAATTTCGAGGATAAAATTATTTTAAGGAGGGTAGACTTGTCACTACTACATTTCTAGAATAAGGGTATTTTTATCATTTGTAATATTATATATATATATATATATATATATATTGTGTTTATGGTTTATATAATGTGTGATGTCTATGATGTAATTATTAATAACATGGGTTAGTGGACTAGACTTGATGTGACCTTGGACTCAGTATTAGACTAGTCATTTTGGACTCAACTAGTCATTTTTCTTCATTAATTAGAAACTAGTTAAACCCATCATTAGGAATGAAATCCCACTAATTAAATAAATTTTCATGACAACCATAGAGGGCATATTGGACATTGTGCATTAGCTAGACCTAGGGTTCACTTGGACGGCCCTATATAGGAGAGGAGGAAGCCTCTCTCTAGTGCATTTATTATTCATGAGAAAACCTAAGTGAGTTCTTCCACAAACCTCTTCATTTCTCCTTCAAATTTTAGTAAATTAATCTCAAATCCCTCTCATTTCCCTCATCTAAGAGGCCTAAAAGCTTATATTCCCAGAAGCATTAGAAAAAAAAAGTGTTGCTAGAAAATTCTTGGCTTTGTATTGGGAATCCATCTCCCAATAGGTGAATTCTAAATTCTGTCTTTTAAATTCTGTTTTATTTATTTTGTGGACCATTAGGAGCCCACCCATGGTTTAGGAATACCCACAAGGGGAGAGAATGAGTCTCTATTGGTTTTTAATGAAGTTGTGTTCATAATTGGGGTTTTGTGTTTATGGGTGTATTTTCCTCTATATTTTATGACAACTAATCATATTAGATATATATATATATATAGGTAGATTTGATATGTATATATATATTATTAGTTGCACATTAGGGAATGTGGCATGTAGATTGATTGTGTATCATACTTGTGCACCATAGGTGCTTGATAAAATATCTAGTATATATATATATATATATTTGTCGATACCATGGTATATTGACAATTGTGTGTGTGTGTGGTGAACATACAAGTGAGGGGAAGTATCGGGCCTGTGGTGCATGTGTGCACAGGCAAGCTGTGCACATGATTGTTGTATGGGGTTTACACATGTGTCAGTGTATAAGTGGATGTGGTTTTAGTTTTAGTGTATATGTTGTGCTAATGTGCACAAGTGACAAGTGAGTTTTGGGTATGGTTGTTCAGTTCAAAGGAACTGTGTTGTGATTATGTTACGGGGGAAATTAACCTCTATGCACAACAGTGTTATGCTCGGGTTGCTTGGATCATGTGGGGATAAATATATGAGTTGGAGAATGTATCCTAAGAACATTTGAGGTGTTCCCTGAGATCAGTGTGCACAGACATTTAGTGATGAGTGAGGGTGAGTCCCAAAGCAAGTATCAGTAAAGATGGAGTTGCTGCAACACAACAACAGTTGGAATAGTTTGCACCATGCTGTGAAGATATGTTATACTGGATGCAGTGGACTATGGGGCTCAGTTATGGACTGTATTTTTTAGGGTGTTCAGTCATTTGAACACATGATTAGGAGTGTTAGAGGTTGTGGGTTGTTGATTGCATGTAGAAGTGCTCATTGAAGTATTGTGCTATGCACATTGTTATGCACAGTTGAGTGTGCACTATGCACATTATAGAGGGGATGCTGTAAGTTGTAAGGGTTAGTGCATGTGTCTGTGTGATGAGGAGAGTGTATCAAGTAAAGGGAAGGGAGGGGTTAGAGAGCGGCTCATATAGTGTAATAGTGTAGAGACTTGAGTGTTAATCGGTATATAAGTGTACTGATACTTAGTATCAGAGGTACCTATATAGGCTAAACTGAGAGTGAAGGGGACCTGGGGATTTCAGTCCAGGTCTGGTGAATTGAGGAGCTCGAGTAGTAGATGTAGACATATATGTGATGGGTGTTCAAGTAATTGGGGGTTAGCAGAATGTAAGGTCGAAGGATGTTATGTTGGAAGCTTAACAAGGTGAGGGTTACTGTGCTGTGCACAGTTGGGATATCACATAGGTGTTAGGGATATTGTGTTCAGGTTTAGAAAGTCAGAACTTGGTGTATCCTAGTGTCTTGAGGGGTTGCGTGTATGGTGTAGTATGGTAATGTTGTAGACTAAGATAATTTGATGATTGGTAGTGGTTGTGTTAATTGAGCTGGGAGTGATACAAGGGTGGTATCAGTGAAGTCAAGTGTTAACTAGGTGCCAGTTAAGTAGTGGGTATTGGTCAAGTGTGAGTAATAGCATATAGTATAAAATAGTAACTAGAATTAGTTAAGTACTAACTAATATAGCTAAAATACTTCAATACTAACTAGTATAATCTAGGTAATAAATAGTAGTAGATTATTATTGACTAATTGACCTTGTTAAGCGTAGAAAATCTAAGTATTGACCTAGTTTGACTTCCAAGACCAAGTTTTGGCCTATAAATCGTATTTCCACATAGATATATTTAGTTATCACTCAAAATCACCTTTTGACATTATTATTTCATATTTAGGTCAGAGTGACTCCATCTTGGACATCGATCCTCATGTATTGCTAAAGACCACAGGCAAGTACATTCTCAGACAGTTTTCGTTATTTTGATCATTACTGACTCTAGTTATAATGTATACTTGATTCTGATACAGTGGATGCATGGGCTTGTAAACACCCGGATTTTTCAGAAATTAATATATAAAATTATGGATTTTTTTCTTTTTTTTAAACTAACTAAAATTAATGTTTTTGGAATTAAATAAATTTTATGATTTTATTAAATATTAAAATATTATGAAAATGATATTTTTGAGTGTAAAATAAATAATTAGTCATAGTATAATTTTTTTGAAATTTATTGGACACAAAAACTATTTTTTAAAGACCTAAAAACATTGTTTTTAATAAAACCAAAATAAACCGGTTTAAACCAATATAAATCGAACTGAACCGAACCTATAGTAAACCCACCCTATTGGATCAGGTCAAATCTGGACCCGAATCCAAAACCCGACCCGAGCCCGAACCCAATACCCGCTACAGTTACTACCCCGAATCCCCCGACTTCCCTAACCGCCGAACCCGACGCCTCCCGGTAACCGCCCAACGACCGCCCCTTCTCCTCCTCACCCGCCGAGACCCCTCGCCTCCCGCAACCGTCGACCACTCCCCTCCCCGTACCGGTCCCCATCATGCCCTATAAAAAACTCCAAGCCGACCCCTCTCCACCACTCCTGGACGCCAACCGACCTTGACCCACGGACGGCCACCCCGAGCTCCCCGGCGACGTCTCCGCCCAGAATCCCGGCGATCCTGAAGACCAGGAGCCGCAGCAGCGCCGCCGCTGACGTGCGTCGCGCCACCCCGCGTACATGACGTATACTCGATTTTGACTCCACGTTCCGATAAGTTTTTCTCTCTCCTTGTCGCATCATTTTTCAAACAGTCTGCTGCAACATGTTCGCTATGTGACCCCCTCGAACCCCGTGCAATTAGACTGGGGTATCGCGTCTTATTCGGTCGTAAATCGTGACGCAAAAACAGAAAAATTTACCCCAATTTTGTAAATTAAAAATTTGTCCCGAACTCACAAGTTTACGGTCATTTAAATTCTAACCTGTTTAATAATTCAAAATTTTCCTTGAACAGTAATTTAGACCGTATAACCAAGTTTTAAAATCCTCTATTAGTTTAATTTAATGTGATGTAGATTATAATTTATTCGAGGATGAAATTGAGGAAAAACTTGGTTATTTAAAAATCCAAAATTTCTCGGAACTGGGTGCGTTCCGCTAAACGAGGCAACTTGGTCGTGTGCAAATTTTACTGAAATGTGCGCACCATCAATACGGACGTGTGAGATTTTACGGAAGTTGATTTGGATGTGCATTCACATCGGAATCAATGCGTATCCGTCAAAATTGCCCCGTATCGGGCCTATTCTAAAATTTGTTGTAACTTTGTATGTGCTTGTTGTTTCACAAAAAAACTTGCGCCATCGGACTCGTAGCATTTTGCTGGTTCTGTGACCCAAGTTTGGTTCGATTCTGAGAACGTTGATAAAATCCCGTATCGTGGGCCCCACGGCTCCACTTGATGGGCGATTTTGTGATCGGCTCATCGGAATCCAGTTCTGGACATTCGCTGGGTTCGTATCGTCGTTCTGGACTTGTAGACACTAAGTTTGATGAATTTGGAGAACTTTTATCTCTGGCACATTTTTCGATGCGAAGTGGGCCACATGTGGAATCCGCTTTGACCAGAAACTATCAAGTTTGCCCATGTGTCCAAATTGGACTTATGGGTAGGTAATCCTAGCTATTTCATATCTTCTGAGAATGATGGTAATGTCTATTTCAGCATCCGGAGGAGTACTTGAAGATCTTGCTGTGACCGAAGCAACTGTTGGAAACCAAACCCCAGGCAAGTGTACCTTGCCAATCTTGCAGTACTTGCTTTATATAATTCTTGATTTATGTTTATGTTGTATCTACTTAAACTAGGACCATGTGACATTGCTTAACGTCCAAATAATATTTGGGTGTCAACACCGTACGCGAAGTTGTGTAACGTCACCAAAAGATTGATATCGCGACCCTATATATTTTTGTTCTTTCATTATCAAGTACGTCATACCATAGGACACCTGACACTATTCATGAGACAAAATCTTCCTGAGTCATTCATGGTGATTTTGTATAGGCTACATGATTCGTGACATAGACTTTATATATATGCATAGCTATCATTATGACTTGCTGCATTAGATATGATCTTGCGTGTTATGAACATGAGACATCGTGGACATGAGACGTGTGATTACATTGGGTGGGAAGAGACACACAGGCTACAGGCTGATTTTATATATATATTTATTATTACGAGGCCATTGACTCTACATCATAGCTAGGCACATTACGTGATATTAGTGCTACCGGCTCCCCGACACAGAGCTTGTAGTGGTCTCAGCCTGAGTACTAGTGATGCTCTCACTGGCATATCACATAGCTGGTTACATAGTTTACCATATTGATACATTATTATTGCACTGTATTTATTTTGGTTTGAGTTATTCTTGTAGCTTGCTATGTCCCATGAGCACCTGGATACGGAGTATCTCCCCAGGTAAAGCAGAGGAGATCTATCCCGAGGTATACGGGACAGGAGCAGAAGCAGAAGCAGGAGCAACACCGATACCCGAGGACGAGGTGATGGCCGAGGATTTCTCCTGAGTATCTGCTTTATCTATACTCAGTCTTTGCTGTTGTTAGACTCTTTTATTTCTTGTCTATTAAAATATTGTATCAAACTTATTATCGGGTTGTTCCTCGAGATACTTTATTGAGACTTGATATTGGTTTATATTTTATTACGCTGATATTGATAATATTTATCTTCCATGGATGAGATTAGAATCTGACATATTTCGTAGACCCTTATTATTGTTTTACAACTTAAGTACACTCTAACAGGTCCATTAAATTAGGATTGCCCATTGGAGTGTGCTGCTGTCCATTGCCACGTGGCTAGTCCCTCGGTATTTTGGGACTGGGGCGTGACATAGTTTTTGTGGTGGCCCATGCAGGTCAACGACTAAATTGTTTCTGTTTCAACTTAGGAATCGAGCAAGCCTGTGATAAGGAAAGGATTAGTTATAGGATCTCATCCACTTGATTGAATCGTTCTTGATCTCTATATCGGATTCGAATTAATTTCTTGACATCCATCCTGCCTTGATTCCTCTGTGCGCCTTTTATAGTTTATTTTGGATGCAGAGTAATGGATCCACCAGCAAGCAATGAGACTCCCGCAGGAACACCACAAGTGACAGTTGTCACCTACGATGATGGAGTGACACCAATAGGTGGAGGTATATCCGCACAACAAAGCAGTCAAGCAAATCAACATGCCTCTAGATTCCGGCGAGACGATATTCTACCCCCGCCAGAGTTTACTCCACTGATGCCTAGTTTTCCACAAGGGCAGCCTATGGACGGACATCAGATGTTCCAAATGACCTATGCAATGATGCAAGCCCAACAGCAGATTTATCAAGAGGCTTAGTGTCACGAGGCAGAGAACCTAAGAAACAATATAGTAACCATACTGGAGCAGGCGAATCCATCAGCTAGATGGCCATCGACGGGCTCTATCACCAATTTTTGTTAACTGAAGCCCCGTACCTTTTTAGGTAAGGAAGAGCCCACTGAAGTTCATGAGTGGCTCACGAACACGCGACCCCAATTAGAAGCAGCTAAGCTTCCAAGGGAACGTTGGATGACTGCCGTCCGGATGCAGGTGACAAGCAATGCACATCACTGGTGGCTATCTAAGGAGAGACGACTCGGACCAGACCGAGTCACTTGGGAGGAGTTCTCTAGACTCTTTCAGGAGATGTACATTCTATCTATTGCTCGATCAAAACTTCGTGACAAGTTCAATCGCCTCACTCAAGACAATATGACAGTGGAAGGGTATAATGCGAATTTCATTCGTCTGAGTCGCTTTGCCCCAACCCTGATCCCAACAGAAGAGGAGAAGGCTGAGAAGTTCTTCGATAGACTAAACTTTAAGCTACAGAGACAGATTGGCTCTGTTGCACCTACTTTATACACGAACGTCCTTGTTGTAGCCCGACGTATGTAGCGTGTCACCAGGAGAGAATCCAGCCTGAAGCGGCCATTCACGTTAGCACCAGCCAGAGCACCATATAGAGAAGCTGCAAAGAGACCTCACATACACCAACCACCACAGAGAGCTGTATCCAAATCCCTAATACTTTCTACTTGTCACTACTGTGGCAAGGTAGGCCATATTGAGAAGGAGTGTAGACGTAAATTGGGATTATGTTTAGCTTGCGGATCCAGTCAGCATTCAGTGAGGAAATGCCCTTAGCGTCGAAAAAGAGCTCCGATAGTAAACCAACAAGCTTTACCAGCACCAGGAGGATATCAACCGAGGCCACCATTAGCATCATGGGTAGCACTTTTTCAGCAGGCCCAACAACAGCAGAGGGCACCACCACAAGGACGCGGGCAAGCTTTTGCGATAACAATGGAGGACGCGCAGACTCGTGGAGTAGAAAATACGCGTAAGATTTAAATTTTTCATAGCTATCTATTCCTAGTAATGCTATAGCACGTGCCTGTTAATTTTATTCCCTAGCCTAAGCCTAGTATTATGAACTTGTTAGTAATTGATACCCAAGTTTTGTTAAGCTGTAGTTTTCCTTGCTCTAATCAGATTCCCTTACTCTTGAATTACTTATCTAGGAAAATATTTTTCCTATGTGTTCTGCTTGACCCTTACATTTTCTCTCGATTTCTCCTTGATCATGATTCTTTATCCTTTTTGTCGTAATTCCAACATATCTTGCAACCGTGTCATCTCTTCTGACAGGCTATATTTTTTTAATTGTGAGGATGCAATTCTTTTAAGGAGGGTAGATTATAAAACCCAGATTTTTCAGAAATTAAAATATGAATTTATGGATTTTTTCTATTTTTTAACTAATTAAAATCAATGTTTTATGGAATAAAATAAATTTTGTGATTTTATTAAATATTAAAATATTATGCAAATAATATTTTTGAGTGTAAAATAAATAATTAGTCATAGTGTAATTTTTTTGGAATTTATTGGACCAAAAAACAATTTTTTAAAGACCTAAAAATATTGTTTTTAATAAAACCAAAATAAACTGGTGTAAACCAATATAATCCGAGCCGAACCTATACTAAACCCACCCTATTGGATCGGGTCGGATCTGGACCCGAATCCAAAATCTGACCCGAACCCAATACCTGCTACAGTAACTACCCCGAATCCCCCGACTTCCCTAACCGCCGAACCCGACGCCTCCCAGTAACTCCCCTACGGCCGCCCCTTCGCCTCCTCACCCGCCGAGACCCCTCGCCTCTCGCAACCATCAACGCCTCCCCTCCCTATATCGGTCCCCGCCGTGCCCTATAAAAAACCCCAAGCCGACCCCTATCCACCACTCTCGGACGCCAACCGACCTCGACCCACGGACGGCTACCTCGAGCTCCCCGGCGATGTCTCTGCCCAGAATCCCGGCAACCCTGAAGACCAGTAGCCACAGCAGCGCCACCGCCGACGTGCGCCGCGCCACCCCCATATACGACATATAGTCGATTCTGATTCCACGTTCCGATGAGTTTTTCTCTCTCCTCGTCGCGTCATTTTTCGATCGGTCTGCTGCAACATGTTCACTACGTGACCCCCTCGAACCCCGTGCAATTAGACTGGGGTATCGCGTCCTGTGTCGGTCGCAAATCGCGACACAAAAACAGGAAAATTTACCCCAATTTTTGTAAATTAGAAATTGGTTCCGAACTCAGAAGTTCACGGCCGTTTAAATCCCAACTTGTTTAATAATTCAGAAATTTGCTTGAACTGTAATTTAGACCGTATAACCAAGTTTTAAAACCCTGTATTAGTTTAATTTAATGTGATGTAGATTGTAATCTATTCGAGGGTAAAATTGACCAAAAACTTGGTTATTTAAAAACCTAAATTTTCTCGAAACTGGGTGCGTCCCGCGAAACGACTTTGTCATGTACGAATTTTATCGAAAGGTGTGCACCGTCAATACGGACGTATGGGATTTTACGGAAGTTGATTTGGATATGCGTGCACACCGAAATCAACGCGTATTCGTCGAAATTGCCCCATATCGAGCCTGTTCTGAAACTCGTTATAACTTTGTGTGTGCTCGTCATTTCATAACGAAAATTGTGCCATCGGACTCGTAGCATTTTGCTGATCCTGTGACCCAAGTTTGGTTCGATTCTGAGAACGTTGACAAAATCCCCTATCGTAGGCCCCACGACTCTACTAGACGGGCAATTTTATGATCGGCTCATCGGAATCCACTTCTGGATATTTCGTTGGGTTCGTATCGTTGTTCTGGACTTATAGACACTAAGTTTAATGAATTTGGGGAACTTTTATCTCTGGCACATTTTTCGGTACGAAGTGGGCCACATGTAGACCCCGCTTTGACCAGAAACTGTCAAGTTTGCCCATGTGTCCAAATTGTATTTATGGGTAGGCAATCCTATCTATTTCATATCTTCTAAGAATGATGGTAATGTCTATTTCAGCATCCGGAGGAGTACTTGAAGATCTTGCTGTGACCGAAGCAACTGTTGGAAACCAAACTCCAGGCAAGTGTACCTTGCCAATCTTGCAGCACTTGCTTTATATAATTCTTGATTTATGTTTATGTTGTATCTACTTAACCTAGGAACGTGTGACATTCCTTAACGTCTGAATAATATTCGGATGTCAACGACGTACGCAGAGTTGTGTAACGTTACCTAGAGATTGATATCGCGACCCTATACATTTTCGTGCTTTCATTATCAAATACGTCATACCATATGACACCTGACAGTATTCATGAGACAAAATCTTCCTGAGTCATTCATGGTGATTCTGTATAGGCTACAGGATTCGTGACATAGACTTTATATATATGCATAGCTATCATTATGACTTGCTGCATTAGATATGATCTTGCGTGTTATGGACATGAGGCGTCATGGACATGAGACGTGTGATTACATTGGGTGGGGAGAGACACACATGCTACAAGCTAATTATATATATATATATATATATATATTATTATTATTATGAGGTCGTAGACTCTACATTAGAGCTAGGCACATTACGTGATATTACTACTACCGGCTCCCCGACACAGAGCTTGTAGTGGTCTCAGCCTGAGTACTAGTGATGCTCTCACTTGCATATCATATAGCTGGTTACATAGTTTACCCTTTTGATATATTTATTATTGTACTGCATTTATTTTGGCTTGAGTTATTCTTGTACCTTGCTATGTCCCCTGAGGACCTGGATTCGGATTATGTCCCCAGGTATAGCAGAGGAGATCTATTCTGAGGTATACGAGACAGGAGCAGAAGCAGAAGCAAGAGCAACACCGATACCCGAGGACGTGGTGATGGCCGAGGATTTCTCCTGAGTATCTGCTTTATCTATACTCAGTCTTTGCTGTTGTTAGACTCTTTTATTTCTTGTTTATTGAACTGTTATATCAGACTTATTATCGGGTTATTCCCCGAGATACTTTATTGAGACTTGATGTTGGTTTATATTTGATTATGCTGATATTGATCATATTTATCTTCCATGGATGAGATTAGAATGTGACATGTTTCGTAGACCCTTATTGTTGTTTTACAGCTTAAGTACACTCTAACGGGTCTATTAAATTGGGTTTGCCCATTGGAGTGTGCTGCTGGCCATTGCCACGTGGCTAGTCCCTCGGTATTTTGGGACTGGGGCGTGACAGGGCTAATATCTTAGATACCTGTCATGAGGAGTCGTGATTGGATCCATCGTACTAGCTAGGGACGAAAAAATATTAACAAGTTATATGATCATACCCCACCTTACATCCATCATAGCTCACCCCACATATCACGTAGGGTGTAGCCTGACCATATTACATGTCTCATAGCCTGGTGTATATGATTAGCCTAACCCTTGCTCGCATCAAAACTAACCAGATGGTTAGCCTGACCTCACATGTATCATAGTTAATCATATATAACAAGCCTAATCTAGTCCCAAGCTGATCACATAGCAAACTATTATTTCAAGGCACTTAGCAAGTATTTCTATTCTTTTATTCCAGTTTATTCATTGCTAGTATTTATTTATCTTCTTTCACTGCTAGTTATTTCTATATAATGATTACATGTCCCTCCAGATTTTCTTACATTCCAGTATTTTATTCCATCATGTATTTTCTTACACTGCTTTATAGTTTTTATTAATATAATTATAATTGTTGTTAGTGTTTGTGTTTCACTCCAATCCTGACTAGATAACATTTTTTAGAGGACTTAGATGACTTTTGTCCTACTTTTTATGGACCAGGAGTGGATAAGGATTATATCCAGGAGCTTTCGGAGGAGCCACTTCCTATAGAGGAGACACTATCCATAGTTGCCTAGTTAGCATCTAGTTTTTTTGCATTTGGATTGTTCCAAACTTTGAGATATTCTGAGTTGTATTATTTGAGACATGTTGTATTTGAGTTAGCTAGACTCTTAGACTTATTGTTATTATTTTAGATATTTATTTCTAGACTTATGTTGGAACTTCTTTTATATCATTTTTTATATATTTATCGTGCCATTCATCTTCTTATAGTTATCATTATGGTTGAGTAGATATTATATTATATTCATCTTGTCCTCCTTATGGAGTTGAGATTATTGACAGGTTATTTCATTGTGAGTTATGTTAGTTATATTGAGACCTAGACAGCGTTCTACCGCCGATGCTGCAGCGTAGGCTGGACATACCCACGACTCATGCCCAATTTTCGGGTATGGGTCATGACAAATTCATTGCATCCTAGAGTGTAAATTTGTTAAGTATCATAAGTTATCTAGAAATATAGATAAGGAATACATATATAATATAAACATAGATACCTATATAAATATAGTTATAGATATATACTACTATTACCAATGGACTTTAGTTATAAAATGAGATATAGGTTATATGTCATATCTACTAGGTAATGAAAAACCATTCAACCTAACTAGTACCAACCCAATTGAGATAGGAACTGACCTAAAAATCTAATAACTAATTAGATAGGTTTGTTATTGCTTTGAATTTAACTATTGATCCTGTAAACTCATAATATAGGCCACTTGGGCTTCGATACGGATTCAGACTCGTATCATCAGTTCTGGGCTACATGCGAGTACATTCTCTGATTGTTTTCATTACTTGATAGCTTCTATAACACTTGTTTTAGTAATATTTTACTTTATTCTTGACATGTTGGTTACACAGATTGATATTATATGGATTCATTATCATGAGATACATAGTTTTAAGCTTATTGACTTTTCTGGAGTAATGTATTATTGTACTAATGTTACTGGACTATTAACTTTTCTTGGACTATTGTGATTCTTTGTGTCGGAACTCGGATCCATAAGTACTAGTCGGGCGGAGAAATACCTAGAAGACGTATGAACTACCCTATCTATCCCATGGTCTTACTGGAATAATAACAGCTACGCACTACATGTGTGGCTTGTCGGATTTATCCCTTAGTCATTCACATATCCACTTGTTATTTTAAAATACTTAGATAGATGCAATCTCTCTTGATTCACTTTATACTTGTTGTTATATGCTATACTTATTTGTGTTTACTGGTTTCACTTTACTTGATATGTCATAATTGTCGTACTGATCTATTTCACTCTGCTTACAGTACCATGATTATATTTCTACCTGTTTATCATGTATTTTTATTATTATTTCTAGTTTTATAGTCTCTATCATGTATTATAATTGCTTTCAGTATTTGTACTCGTTCCATCTTGACTGGATAATATTTTTAGGTGATTGTTTGGAGGATTGGTGTTCTACTTACTATGGGCCACAAGAGGTTGGTATAGATGAGATTGATCCTCTCTTTTCTGAGGATCAGGGGTTGATTGCAGGAGAGACCCAGTCCAAGATCATCTAGTTAGTTAGCTTCCATATTCTAGTTTTTGTTACCGAATTTTTCTTCAGAAACCTTTGTGATAAATTTGGGATTTTAGACTTGTTTGGGTTTTGTGTTGACTTTGGGACTCGTGACATTGTTTCTCTTCTCGTTATATTCTATCGTGCTTTATCTTCCTTAGATATTGCGATTGAGTATTATCATTGATTATTACCTGTCCTCCCTTAGAGAAGTTGAGATATTACTGCGTAAGCTTATGGATTATATTTATGAGATATTAGACAACATTCTATCGTCAACATTGTGGCGTAGGTTAGACGTACCCACGACTCATATCCGAATTTCTTGGTGCGAGTCGTGACAACCAGTATAGCTTCGGGATTTCAAAAGATTGTGTCAGTTCAGAAATCGAAGAAGATTTGATAGCCTGTTAGCAAAGCCTCTATGTTCCTGCATCCTATGTACCGGACAATCCAATGGTAGTGTATGCCAAAACCTATGCGCGAACTTGATTTCTTTTCTCATGCTTCTTTCAAAGTATTTTGAACTTGTTCAAGTTTCGAAAATTTTGAAGGGGTCTTGTAAAAGCATAGAAAAATTGGGTCCATGAGCATAACGACTATGCACCAAGCTACTCAAACATGATAGTTTGAACTAGTGAAGTTGGCACTTGGTACAAAGAACTTCAATATTTTGTAAAGAAGACCATGCGCTATGCGCTAGAAGTTATTGATGACCATGATTCTTCGGAAGTCTATGTGGCAATGGCCTTAGGCCCATGCTGCTTTGTGTCATAGGCCAGTCTGACAAATGCATTAAAAGTTGTACTACTCCATAACTCGTACAGATGACAGTTACACAAAATGAGGATGGTTACGTCAGCATAATAATTACATTTTGTTTAGCAATGCCACATGGAATTATGCAACATGAATCATTGATGTTCTTTTTCTTCTCATCTTATGCGACAGAGAAGTGACTATGCGGTAGAACCATTAAGAAGCTAAGGAGATTATGCACATTTAATGCACATATGTTTAATTTTGTATTTAAAGTGCATACATTGTAATTAACAATCGCCGTATTAATATGAGGTTTTAAACTGTTGTAATGCATGACACATGTCAGATAGACAGTGATATGGCATACGTTCAGATCTGCTTCATGTATTGTAGTTATTGTAGAATTCTATGCTTTATCCAGTATGCATAAGCAGTTCTTATGTGCTGTCACGACCCGCACCCGGAATTGGGGCACAAGTACGCAGGTACGTCCAGCCTACGCCGCAACATCGGCGGTAGAACGCTGTCTAGGTCATGATTCTATCTAAGCAATCTCACACAAGCATCCAATCTCCATAAGGAGGCACGGATGACGCAATATAAATGAACAACATACTCAATCACATAACTACAGCACGATAAGATATCGAACAAACAAAATTAAAATACAACACAAGTCTAAATGTAAATAATCTAACTCAACAAATATCCATGTCTCAACAAGAATGCCGGAGACAAATCCGGTACCAATGATCTACTAAAAGAACTAACTAGATAACTAGTGATTCCGGTTAGACCTCCCGAAATCACAACTGAACTACCAAGTCCAAGTCTGCAGCTACTCACCATATAGTCCATAAAGTGTTGGATACCAGTCCTCTAAGGCATAGTTTGGAAAAATGTTTCCAATCAGGAAGGAGCAAAGTATAATCTCAAATAACAGTTCCATTTAATTGATAAGGACTATAAAGCAATACACAGATGATGCTATATACTGAGAGAAGACAGTGAAATAAATGCAATGGCAAAATAAGAGACATGCAATGTAAAGAGACAGGCAATATAGGCAATGTAATACAGTCAGTGCATATGTGAAATGAAGAGAACCTGGTACAATATCATATACGAGTGATGTAGTATATGATCTAAAATAGAGAACTGTAATCTATTCTAAGTGTTTCAAAATATGATCGGCTTGGGAACATGTACGAGAGCTATATGGCCTGGCTAATCATATGTGAGGAGCATGATTAACACTTACATTGTTCTATACTTGTATAATAGGGTTATGATCACCTTTCTTACTAACTACTTTCCCGCCCCCAACTACTACTGTGGATCCAATCATGACACATCACGATACACAAGCAATTTTCAATCTATCATGTACAAGGTCTAAATATCAATGTCGTGTACAATGTCAATACGATAATCAATGTAACATCTCATGACTAAATATCCAATCTATATACTAGTCCGTGTAGCACAGTGTCAAGGATCAGATATAACATTTCTAGATACTGGAATTATAGAAATTATTAAACAATTGGAAATTATCAGAGAATGTACTTGCCTTGGGTCCTTAGCTGGTAATACCAATGTCCTGTTCCAGAGTATCGCCTGGATGATCCAACAGTCCTATAGACATATCATAAATGTAACATTTGTATCAGATGCTACACTAACACACAATCAAAATATATCGAACTCAGGGGCTATGCCAAGTATGGCACTAGTCAACTAGGGTCAAGTGCGTCAAGTTGCACGGGCGTCGCGTCTGTGGTTGCTGGGCAAGACAGACGATCAAAATGATACGGGGCTTGCCAGTACGTCAGTATGCGCGTGGCAGTCAACTAACAGTTCACAGGGTCATAGGTCCATGTAAATACGGGGTATCCGTAATTACACTTGCGTCGCCTAGTACCTATATATACATATTACCAATAATTAAATTAATACATATTTATGGGTATACCAATAATATATACAAATATGTATAATTGTATATACACTGAATTATATGCTGTATATATATATATATATATATATATATATATATATATATATATATATATATATATATATATATATATATATATATATATATATATATATATCAATATGTTGAAAATATATATGCCACATTTATATATATATACTACAACCAATATTTGTATAAAAAAGAAAATATATACTGAATATATATATATATATATATATATATATATATATATATATATATATATATATACTAAGTAAAATATACATATACTATATTTATATTTATATATATATATATACCAAATCTTAATACATTTACCATATACGTATATATGTGCATATATATATATATATACCAATTTACAATTTTATATATGCTACATATATATACATACCAAAATAATACACACATATATATGTATATACATATACCAAAATACGTATTTTATTACATATATTCTATATGAAAATATACCCAAATAATACATATATGTATAAGAATACATATACACTAAGTATTATACTAATACATAGGTATATGATACTTAAAGAAAGAGGGAAGAGGGAGAGGGAGCTCACGGTGGAGGGTGGTGGTTCCGATGGTGGTGGTTCGTCTGGCCGGGTGGGGATGGCCGAACAGGCTTCTGATGGTGTAGTCGGAGGAGGAGAGGAGGAAGCCGGGGATGGTAATGTACTGGTGGTGGTGATAGGTGATGAGGATGGTGGTGGTAGTAGTTATGGTGGGGGTGAACGGAGGAGGGAAGAGCAGAGGATCTCGTTGGGAAACGAAGACGAGGGTGGTGGTAGGCTCGATGTGGAGCTGGCCGGAGGAAAGAGCCGAAGGAGGTGAAGAACGGGTGAGCGGCTGAGGTCGGGTGCTTGGTCGAGATGCAGTGGCGGCGGGAGGAGCTGGAGGGAATGCAGCAGGGAGCTGCGGGGCTGTGCCGGAGTGCAGGTCGACTTGGGGTGGTTGTTCGGGGAGTGGAGTCGAGGAAGGAGCAGTGGGGAGCTGCGGTCGGGAGCTGGCCGGTGGATGTGTCGTGTGGGCTGTGGGTGGCTAGTCGGCCGGGTGTAGGGAAGAAAGGCTCGCCGGGGGAGTTGTCGGACTGAACGGAAGAAGAGGGGTGGAGCTTCGGGTGAGCTTGGCCGCCTGGAAAGGAGCTGCGGGCCGCCGGGGAGATGCAGCGAGGAACAATGGACAGGGTTGGGTGAATAGTGGGTGAGTTTCCCCCCTTTGTAAAATTCAAAACAAAGGAGAGGAAGAAGAAGGTAGATGAAGAAGAAAAAAAGAGAAGAAGAAAGGAAAAAATGAAGAAATGTTAGGTGGCTATGGTTGAGTGAGGGGAGGATGATGGGGGCTTACCTAGGTTTGGGGATTAGGTCTAGGTTGGGAAGAGGGTGTGATAAGACATTAAATAGGATGGTGAGTGGAAAAATGAGTGGTCTTGATGCACCCCTCTTGAATGGGTGGTCAGGAATTGACATGAAAGAATTCTTCATATAAGGATGAGGGTTGTTGACTAGTAAAAATTAGGGCTTCTCCATTGGGTTGAACCAATGGGGTATTGACACCTAATGCAATATTTGCAAATTAGCCCCCTTAAATTTAGGTATTTGCACAGACACATAAAATGATAAAAAATTGGTGGGCGATTTGGTGTTTGGTATTTTGTAGGATGAGGGGGAAGTTGTGTGTGTTGTATGGGCTTAATTAGTAGGGTACTGAAATTAAATCGGGATTAACGGAATTAGTCAAAATGGTATCATCAATTTAATTAGAAATAAATGCAAGCTGTGTTCTAAAATTAATTATGAGTACATGGGGCCAAAATTAGGTCGGGTCACAAATATCATTAGTAAAGAAGACTCAGAACAGAATATTACCCTAATTTGGGTTGCACGAAAATGGGTCAAGATTGCCTCCAATTTCGATTGGAACGCACAACGATACAAAGTTGGAATTTATCTAGAAATTAAATAAACGTCCACGACGAATATTGTGCGGCTAAAATGAAGCACAAGAGAGCATAATTATGAGTTGCAAAAAGGTCAGAATGGAAGGCAGGCATGTCTAGGGCAAGGTTATAAAATTTGTTGGAAGGCAAAAGCCAGGGTAGCGCTCCAAATATCGAAGCAACGGTAATGTGCAACAATTAAATAAATTACGGTAATTAATTACTACCTCCAACAATTAAATTCTAAATAAAATAATTAAATCCAAAATACCATAATTCGGTCAGGTGTTCGTCTAGTGGGCTTCTAGGTCAAGTCTACCAGCTCAAACATTAATGAACACTGTATATATATAATATATTTAAATACACATCTCATGCAATTATTTAATTTAAATACACATATCGAGAAATCATTTAATATAAAACCCATAATATTAGTAGTATATAAAAAGTCAAAAATACCCCTATTTTTGGAATGTGGTAGTGACAAGTCTACCCTCCTTAAAAGAATTTCGTCCACGAAATTTAAAATCCTCATAGTAGTGTTTATTTATTATATTATTTTCCATCAATAGTTAAATTCACCAACCCACATAATCCTGAAATAATCCACCTTGTCATTTCACGATTTTCAAAAATTTTGAAATTATTGTACTCCTGAAAAATCCTCGAAATAAAATCAGTTTCCATTTTTCTCACAATTTCCTCCGAATTTTTAAGTTAAAAATTAAATACTCGAAATTTAATATCTGCTCCTCAAATTTAATTTCAATCAATGTATATATAAAAAATCTAAATCTCGTCCCAAAAAGTCTGAATCCAAACACTAATCCATCAATGATCTTATTCCTTATTTTTTTTCCACAAAACTCAAACAATGCGATACTTATGGATTCTTCAAATGCAATATTTATCATATAAAATTTTAAATTCATATCTCGCAATCAAATATATATAATGATAATATTCCAAATTTCCTTAAGTTCTTAATGATAATTTATATCGTAATCAATAATCAGCAATCCTACCATATTAAATTCTTAACCTCTCATTTAAATTAATTTTATCCTTAAATTTTAATGATAATTTAATCATATCTCAATCTTGATAAAATCGATGATTCGTCAATTCTGCCATATTAAATCCTTAACTCTTTATTTAAATTAATGCTTATCCTCCAAAATTTTAAGCATCTTGTCTCTCCTTGTCAAGTCATAACCTTTTCATAAATCTACTATGGTCAACCCCAATAATCATGGTCTAAAAAAATTATACCTACAGTCATGCAATCTAAGAAAAATATGTACGGTCATGTGTCCTTTGTCATGGTATTGCAGTCTCTGTCAGGATGTACTACTAACTATATTTTAATAAGAAAATCATGCATACAACTACGGTACTAGGGAATCAGTCAATCAATCAAATAGAAAGGAACAGAAGGAAGGAAAGAACAGAACCTGCTAACACATTACCTGCAGTATCGATCTCCTCGACCGTCATCGCAAATGCCCCACCCTGCTGGGGTGGTTCCCTTCGCGGGTGCTGAGCAATATACGGTTCCACAGGTAGCCTAACTGGACCTCTATAATTTGGAGCTGCGCGCTGGCCGGAAGATAAGGGGCTAGGAGACAATCCCTCACTCGATGTCCCGCAGCGCCAGTGCAAACAAAGTCCTAGCCTCGTTCTACAGCTCTCCCAAAGGTGACCTGGCTTCTTACAGAAATGACAAGTCTGCTGTGTCTCTCTCGGAGGCTGCTGCTGATCCTACTGAACACGAACTAGTGCATGGTACTGCTGTTGATGCTGAAACGCCCATGGATGTTGCTGAATATGAACTGGTGCCTGGTACTGCTGTTGATGCTGAAACTCCCATGGATGTTGTTGAATATGAACTGGTGCCTGGCACTGCTGTTGATACTAAAATGCCCATGGTTGTTGCTGAATATGAGGACGCTTGGCCGTTCCTGCGCTACCATTCGTATCTCCAGAAATAATGTGACTCCTCTTGGGCCTGAGATCCAGATCCTCTTCTGCAATCTGGGCATCTATCAAGATACCCTCAAAGGTAGTGGTACGACGACCAGAAGTGCGCGACCTAATCTCTCTCATCATTCGCTTTCTAAATTTTCGGGATCTCCTGGGTCCCGAATCATAGACGATGCAATATCATCAAGGAAGGATAGTATAGTTCTAAAGAAGCAACATTCAGAAGGAATAAGGATAACAAGATAAATAGATTAGAAATATTCCTAGTTGTGATTGCATAGGTTAAAGATGCATCCAAGGTTTGATACCTCTATCCCTTTAGGTACCACATTTCTACTACAAGCACACTCACTGCTAGCTTTCTTACCTACTACAATTGTTGATACTAGTTGCTCTTATCACTCAAGTGCATATCAAATGCAACACACCATACTAAGTACTGCTCTCTCTAATACAACCCTAGATGGACACCCAAGTCAGTTGCAGTGCAATCTCAATCATGCTTAAGCCAACAGGCCCTTACACATGCACCTCATCTACTTATATACTAATATATCTCTCCCACTATAAAATTTTATCCTCAAAATAAAATCCTCAAAACTAACTCCTCGAATAATTTAAAGTAAAATGCATATACTCTCCTCAAGGTTAAATATTCAATACTGAAACAAAAATTTAATCACTTCTAAAAATCCTTACAGCTTTGTCTAGGTTCATTGAATTGAATCTGAATTCCTCAAAAATAAAATTTTAATAACATAATATCTTAACTTCTCAAAATTCTTAAAAATTAAAATTCATTTTCAATCTTCAAATTATAATTTAAATCCACATCTTGTAGTCCAATAGCCCTAGTGTTAATCTTTCTCACTGTCCTCATCGACATGTGTCATCAGATAATACCATAAATTAGTCCGTAAATTCATCTTGATATGAAATCAAACTCTATAATGACAATAAGATCTTAATTTACTAACTGATCAACAAGAATCAAATTCAATATCAACAAGTGAGAATGGACAGAAACAAGGGAAATGTTTTAAATTGGAAATTATAATGAGATTCTTAGGGGTCATCCCAGGAATCTCTCAAGGAATTGTGACTGAGTATCCGCTCTCATCCAAGTATCCTATGTCATATATCCTATTGCAGGCACGCAGTAGTGTAACAAAGTTGCCACACTACCACGACATCGCACAGCTTGCGAAGTCTGACCTGCATGGGCCACCACTAAAAACGTGTCATGACCCGCACCCGGAATTGGGGCACGAGTACGCGGGTACGTCCAGCCTACGCCGCAGCATCGGTGGTAGAACGCTGTCTAGGTCATGATTCTATCTAAGCAATCTCACACAAGTATCCAATCTCCATAAGGAGGCACGGATGACGCAATATAAATGAACAACATACTCAATCACATAACTACAGCACGATAAGATATCGAACAAACAAAATTAAAATACAACACAAGTCTAAATATAAATAATCTAACTCAACAAATATCCATGTCTCAACAAGAATGCCGGAGACAAATCCGGTACCAATGATCTACTAAAAGAACTAACTAGATAACTAGGGATTCAGGCTAGACCTCCCAGAATCACAACTGAACTACCAAGTCCAAGTCTGCAGCTACTCACCATATGGTCCATAAAGTGTTGGATACCGGTGCTCTAAGGCATAGTCTGGAAAAATATTTCCAGTTAGGAAGGAGCAAAGTACAATCTCAAATAACAGTTCCATTTAATTGATAAGGACTATAAAGCAATAAATAGATGATGCTATATACTGAGAGAAGACAGTGAAATAAATGTAATGGCAAAATAAGAGACAGGCAATGTAAAGAGACAGGCAATATAGGCAATGTAATACAGTCAGTGTATATGTGAAATGAAGAGAACCAGGTACAATATCATATACGGGTGATGTAGTATATGATCTAAAATAGAGAACTGTAATCTATTCTAAGTGTTTGAAATAGTAGTTTCGAAATGTGATCGGCTTGGGAACATGTACGAGAGCTATATGGCCTGGCTAATCATATGTGAGGAGCATAATTAACACTTACATTGTTCTATACTTGTATAATAGGGTTATGATCACATTTCTTACTAACTACTTCCCTGCCCCCAACTAGTATTGTGGATCCAGTCATGACACGTCACGATACACGAGCAATTTTTAATCTATCATGTACAAGGTCTAAATATCAATGTCATGTACAATGTCAATACGATAATCAATGTAACATCTCATGACTAAAGATCCAATCTATATACTAGTCCATGTAGCACAGTGTCAAGGATCAGATGTAACATTTCTAGATACTGGAATTATATAAATTATCAAACAATTAAAAATTATCAGAGAATGTACTTGTCTTGGGTCCTTAGCTGGTAATACCAATGTCCTGTTCCAGAGTATCGCCTGGATGATCCAACAGTCCTACAGACATATCATAAATGTAATATTTGTATCAGATTCTACACTAACACACAATCAAAATACATCGAACTCAGGGGCTATGCCAGGTATGGCACTAGTCAACTAGGGTCAAGTGCGTCAAGTTGCACGGGCGTAGCGTCTGTGGTTGCTGGGCAAGACAGACGATCAAAATGATACGGGGCTTGCCAGTACGTCAGTGTACGCGTGGCAGTCAACTAACAGTTCATAGGGTCATAGGTCTATGTAAATATGGGGTATCCGTAATTACACTTGGGTCGCCTAGTACCTATATATACATATTACCAATAATTAAATTAATACATATTTATGGGTATACCAATAATATATACAAATATGTATAATTGTATATACACTGAATTATATGCTGTATGTATATATATATATATATATATCAATATGTTGAAAATATATATGCCACATTTATATATATACTACAACCAATATTTGTATAAAAAAGAAAATATATACTGAATATATATATATATATATATATATATATATATATATATATATATATATATATATATATATATATATATATATATATATATACCAAGTAAAATATACGTATACTATATTTATATATATATATATACCAAATCTTAATACATTTACCATATTCGTATATATGTGCATATATATATATACCAATTTACAATTTTATATATGCTACATATATATACATACCAAAATAATACATAAATATATGTATATACATATACCAAAATATGTATTTTATTACATATATTCTATATGAAAATATACCCAAATAATACATATATGTATAAGAATACATATACACTAAGTATTATACTAATACATAGGTATATGATACTTAAAGAAAGAGGAAAGAGGGAGAGGGAGATCACGGTGGTGGGTGGTGGTTCCGATGGTGGTGGTTCGTCTGGCCGGGTGGGGATGGCCGGACAGGCTTCTGATGGTGTAGTCGGAGGAGGAGAGGAGGAAGCTGGGGATGGTAGTGTACTGGTGGTGGTGATAGGTGATGAGGATGGTGGTAGTAGTAGTTCTGGTGGTGGTGAACGGAGGAGGGAAGAGCAGAAGATCTCGTCGAGAAACGAAGACGAGGGTGGTGGTAGGCTCGATGTGGAGCTGGCCGGAGGAAAGAGCCGAAGGAGGTGAAGAACGGGTGAGCGGCTGAGGTCGGGTGCTTGGTCGAGATGCAGTGGCGGCGGGAGGAGCTGGAGGGAATGCAGCAGGGAGCTGCGGGGCTGTGCCGGAGTGCAGGCCGGCTCGGGGTGTCTGTTCGGGGAGTGGAGTCGAGGAAGGAGCAGTTGGGAGCTGCGGTCGGGAGTTGGCCGGTGGATGTGTCGTGTGGGCTGTAGGTGGCGAGTCGGCCGGGTGTAGGGAGGAAAGGATCGCCGGGGGAGTTGTCGGACTGAACGGAAGAAGAGGGGCGGAGGTTCGGGTGAACTTGGTCGCCGGGGAAGGAGCTGCGGGCCGCCGGGGAGATGCAGTGAGGAACAGTGGACAGGGTTGGTTGAACAGTGGGTGAGTTTCCCCCCTTTGTAAAATTCAAAACAAAGGAGAGGAAGAAGAAGGAAGAAGAAAAAGAAGAAAAGAGAAGAAGAAAGCAAAAAATAAAGAAATGGAGGGTGGCTACGGTTGAGTGAGAGGAGGATGATGGGGGCTTCCCTAGGTTTGGGGATTAGGTCTAGGTTGGGAAGAGGTTGTGATGGGACATTAAATATGATGGTGAGTGGAAAAATGAGTAGTCCTTATGCACCCCTCTTGAATGGGTGGTCAGGATTTGACATGAAAAAAGTCTTCATGTTAGGATGAGGGTTGTTGACTAGTCAAAATTAGGGCTTCTCTATTGGGTTGAACCAATGGGGTGTTGACACCTAATTCAATATTTGTAAATTAGCCCCCTTAAATTTGGGTATTCGCACAGACACATAAAATGATAAAAAATTGGTGGGCGATTTGGTGTTTGGTATTTTGTAGGATGAGGGGGGAGTTGTGTGTGTTGTATGGGCTTAATTAGTAGGGTACTGGAATTAAATCGGGATTAACGGAATTAGTCAAAATGGTATCATCAATTTAATTAGAAATAAATGCAAGCTGTGTTCTAAAATTAATTATGAGTACATGGGGCCAAAATTAGGTCGGGTCACAAATATCATTAGTAAAGAAGACTCAGAACAGAATATTACCCTAATTTGGGTTGCACGAAAATGGGTCAAGATTGCCTCCAATTTCGATTGGAACGCACAACGATACAATGTTGGAATTTATCTAGAAATTAAATAAATGTCCGCGACGAATATTGTGCGGCTAAAATGAAGCACAAGAGAGCATAATTATGAGTTGCAAAAATGTCAGAATGGAAGGCAGGCATGTCTAGGGTAAGGTTGTGAAATTTGTTGGAAGGCAAAAGCCAGGATAGCGCTCCAAATTTCGAAGCAACAGTAAGGTGCAACAATTAAATAAATTACGGTAATTAATTACTACCTCCAACAATTAAATTCTAAATAAAATAATTCAATACATAATCCCATAATTTGGTTAGGTGTTCGTCTAGTGGGCTTCTAGGTCAAGTCTACCAGCTCAAACATTAATGAACACTGTATATATAATATATTTAAATACACATCTCATGCAATTATTTAATTTAAATACACATATCGAGAAATCATTTAATATAAAAACCATAATTTAGTAGTATATAAAAAGTCGAAAATACCCCTATTTTTGGAATGTGGTAGTGACATGTGCATAGGACAAAAAGTAGTGACTTTCACATTCTATGAGCACATAGTCATTATAGTAAGAATGACTATAAACAGCTGGGACATGTGCTTCCAAAACCATCTTTTTGCATCTAGTAAGATCAAAAGAGTCCAATTTCTATCCAAGTATGACAGTGAGCCAGAGTTAGCGAGTTTCTCCTCTAATTTTTATGGTCGGATCGAACGGAGTAAAGAAATCAGAGTCAAGACTTGATCTCCAACGTCATATTTTTTTAGATCTTTTATACTTAGAATTTTAGTACGAAATTCTTTGTATTTGTTTTGTGAAAAAGCAATAAGGAACATTTTTTTCTATAGAAACACTTTATTGTCACTGTATGCTTCTATATTATCTTTTTATATCTGTATTAATTGTATGCTTATTTTTATACTTGTATACTGGTTTTTGTTCACCTTAGATAACTTTCTTTGTGGTACTTGCTATCTGGGTTAACCCCACTAGTTTTGTATGGCCATATCTCGTAGTAGAATCAAATGATCTTTTGTACCTCCAGCTTGATAGTGAGCATCAGGAGGACCATCGAACACCAGATTAGGTTTTATTTCTTTTCACCTACTGATCATCTATATATATATATTTGTGGCATTTAGCAACTGAGAACGGGTTTAGCTCATATTTTGGACTTTACTTCTTGCCTAGGGCAATCATGATACGTATATATCTAGACTACATCTAAAAATGATTATGTTTTATACCATATACTCTTGCTAGTCCATTTTGTATTACTAGATTCATAATCATCTATGTATCTATATTTGGACACTTTACTATTTTATGTTTGATGATCATACATCTTGTATCTTATTATTTACTTGTGATTGAGACACCTAGTATTACTTGACCTAGTATTGATCGTTGAATTGTAGGATAACCCCATGTCTTTTACACTCATGGTCGTATCTTGGGGTACGGAGTACTCTGATATACATAGCTGGATTTATACCATCCAAGCTCTCTAGTATTCTTAATCTGCGGATGACAGATAAAAAGGTTTTACTTGGCACTTAGCTACTGTATCACATTATTTTATTTAATAGAAGTTGCATTCATATATTGGTCTTGGACAACTTATGCACAAGGTATAATCTCTCGATCGAATACTGGAAAACCGTGATCCTATCGGCCTATGAGAGAATGGGACACCCTAAGTCTTCTATGTCCTCGCGATCAGATAGTATCATGTCTATTAGAGAGATGGTCTTATATGTTCCAACTTTTAATTATGAGAATTCACCCATGGACCATCATGTAGTTAGGTCGCATGCTAGGGATAACATTATTACGAGCTTAATAGTTTGATGCAGAGACGTATATAAAACTACTTATATGCAAAATTTTATAATCCATGTTTATTATAGTGATGGATAGTCGATCGTGGGTACGAATCACTACATAAGTGGTATTATATCGTTTTATGTTTCCTATTATGAATTGTTCCTAAGAAACATATTGCATTAAGTATATTGGTGCTATCATGTTAATAAGAGAGAATTTGTACTAAGTAAAATATTGACGTCATGTTTGTAAGAATAAATATATTTTAAGATAAATGTTGTGTTGTTAAAGATAGAAAGAAATAATTATTATGCATAAAATTATCTCTAATGCTTGAATGAATGAAAGAAGAAAATACAGCTTTTGAAAAGGAAATATGACTCTTGATTTGTATTGGTATGAAATAAAAGTAGGTAAAAGATAGAAAGACCATAGTTAAAAGAAATATTTATCACATGATTCCTTAGTGACTATTTTCAGTTGACTGTACTTTTGGTCGCAATCCTAGAGGATCGATAAGTCGCATTAGACATGATGTCGTACAAGTCTAAGTTGTGGTTGCACAAGGCGTGGACTTTCATATTAAAAATAGAATGAAGAGATAATGAAGCAGTGAACAATTTATGTACAAAACCAAATAATAACAATGAGACAGGAACAAAATAACTTCTTTTTATTGATAACTTGAAATGAGATTACAAAAGACCTTCTGGCCAGCTCAAAATGCCAAACTTAGCTTACAACCTTTGAAACAAATTATAATATCTTCATTCCAATCATTACATACCTTTGGACAACTTAAGCTTGTACGACATCACGTCTAGTGGCGACTTATCGATCCTTCAGGATTACGGCGTGACATGTGTTGCTTTTGGGCCACCAATAGTCAATGAGACTTAGGATCATGTCTCTATTGTGACGTAGAAAATGTTTCCCGTCAATATGATAAAATTCAAAGGATTACACCAAGGATGCTTGTTTGCTAGTCAAAGTTTATTCATCGTACTTGTTCTAGTACCGCATGTGCCATACTCTCGGGATCTTAAGTCTCCACTATAATTGTATACTTATATATAATATATATCTTATTTATTGTTAGATAGGTGAAAAATATATAATAATATAATTAACATAATTAAAATTAAGGAAAATATCAAGCTAGATATATGGCTCTGGCGCTACTAGATAATGACGTTAGTTGCGGGCCCACCTGGAATACATCTATCATTTTGGCCAGCTATTTGTAAAAGAATCGACATTAAAATAATTTAGATTAGGTTTAGGGTTGGTGTTAAGTTATAGGGTTTTAGGGTCTTATGGTTAGGTTACATTTATGGTTAGGATTAGGTTTAGGTTTATAGTTAGGGTTAGGGTTAGGGTTAGAGTTGATGGTTAAGGTTATAAGGTTAGATTGAGGATTAGGGTTTGGATTTTAAGTTTAGTGTTAGGGTTTGTATTTTAGGATTAGAATTAGGATTTGAGGGTTACAATTAGGGTTAGGTTCAAATCTTAAGTTTATAATTATGGTTAGGATTATGATCAGGGTTAGGGTTTAAGTAATAAGATTATGATTATATATAGACTATCTAATTAAATAAATAAACATAAAATTAACTAACTATTTACAAATAACTAATTTAATTAAATAAATAAATATAAATTTAATGTTTGTTAATGCTCCTGCTGATATTCCTCTCTTTCTCTCTCTCTCTCTCTTTGTCACTTTCATATTTCTAGATGAGGATATTTTGGTCAGTTAGCCTATTTATTAATTAGTAATTTAAATATTTATAGGATGTGTTACTAATTAATTATATTATGTAGTGCTATTTAATTAGTTGTTAGTGGGCTAGCCTATGTTTATTTAGACTTGTCATTAGTGGACCCATTGGATTGTCATGATACATTGAGTCCAACATTAGACTATGCCCAATTAGACCATTTCTTTAATTAGTTAAGGAGATTAACTTAATTCTTATTAGTTTAGATACTTTCCAATATAGCCCTTCCTAATTATCCCTCATAATTAACTAGTGGGGGTACATTAGAAAATTGATGTTGCTTAGGCAAGGGGAAAGAGGGGGCCGGCCGCCTATAGGGTTTTTTTTTTACTCTCTCTTCTCTTTATTTCATTTAATTTCAATCTAGATCCCCAATTTAGTTCATCCCTAATTCACTTCATCCCTCCACCAAATTCAACCCAATTCACACCCATTCTCTCTCAATTTTATCATCTAAGAAGCATTAAAGCTTGGATTGCAAGGAGCACTTGAAGAAGGAGGAATTGGCAAGAAAATTATGTCCTAATTGTATCCATTGAGCATTTCATCGAGAATCCATCTCCCAATAGGTAAATTCTGAATCCACTCCTTAATTTAGACTCTAATTTATGTATTTAACCATTAGGAATTATCTATTGGCTTAGGGCTACTCATAGGATCAAGAACTAGGTTCATATGACTTGTATTATGGAATCTATATGGTAATTTGTGTTCAATTAGGATAAATTATGAAATTGACACATAAAGTGTGTGTCATGAGACTAATTAGATTTAATTAGACTTAGATCAGGGTTGTGGGACTAGGTACGTGTCCACAATTGGACACGAGTAGAGCGTATCATACTATTTTGTGATACGATGTGATACAGGACTCATTTTTGGAGGATTTGTGTAAATGCTCTTCAATTCCTATTGTAACAAGTTGCATTAGTTAGAAAATAGTGTATTTGATATGTAGGAATATTTATTATGGTGTATTGTAACTTTTGACTCTCATTTGGGTACAGATCATGGAATTCCTAATTATGCACGGTGTTTGTCGAATTGGCTATTAGCTAGTGTATATACTAATATATATATATATATATATATATATATATATATATATATATATATATGAGTCATTATTATATTTAGATATATATACCTATGTGTATGTGTGGATATATATTAGATGTGTGTGTACACTTTGTGTGCATGTGGCAGTGAAGTATATGTGTAGATGTGCATATGGCAGTGGTATTTGTGTGATGGTGGTGCTCATATGTAGTTATTCTGTACAGTCCAGGTGAGAGAGGGGGGAGTTTGAGTTCAATAAGCATAGCAGTAGCAATAGCAGTAGAAGTAGCAATAATTGTAGTAGTAGCAACAAGCAGCAGCAGTAGCAATAGCAATAAGAAGTGACAGTCGTAATAGCAGTAGCAACAAGCAATAGCAGTAACAATAAGCAGTAGCGGTAACAATAAGCAGTGGCAGTAGAAATAGCAGTAGCAGTTAGCATAAGGGGGAGAATATAGGCCTGTGATCACCTTGAACTTGTGGTGCATCAGTTCATAACTGATGAAGAAGGTTATCCTCAGTTCAGTCTGTAGACTAGTTGGAGACTGATGCACATTACAGTGTATCAAGTACAGTATACAGGCATGTGCACTCGAGATGAGGCACTGCCAGTACAATATGTGTAAAACAACAGTAACAATAAGGTTAGTAAGGGAGCTCGAGCAGGCTTGTAGCAGCAATAATAGTTGCTGTGTGCTTATTTAGAGCATCAACAACATCAATAATTGAGAGCTGAATGTGGGGTATTGAGCAGTAGCACTTGCAACTATACTGCAGAATTGACCAGTGTGTGTGTGAATGCTCGAGAGGTTAGGGTATACCAGGTCAAGAGGAATGTGTAGTTAGGTATAGGTGTCAAGGAACTTAGCACCACTAAATTCTGATTATGCCTGATATCAATATCCATATATTATGTGATTAGTTATGTTAGGAGTATTTAATGTTGAGTATCATGATAATGACTGATACTAAGTAATCTGAGCATTTAATAGTTTGTGTGTGTGTGAGGGTGGAATAAGTGAGTGTTCAGTAGGTGGATGAGTATTGGTTAGAGACCAATATAAGTTTCAGGTATTAGGGGGAATGAGTATTAAGTATCTCAAGATACTTAAGCTAAGGGCATCAAGGTAAGGTGTTAGTTGGTTGGTATCAAGTATAGTGTTAGACCTTAAGGAAAGGGTAAGTTTAAGGTATGGTATAAAGTATCTGATATTAGTTAATTAACTAGTATTACCTTATTACCTAGTATAATTAACACGCTCAAATTATTGACTTAGAAATCTAGGTAATGATCTAGTATAGCTAGTATAAACTAGTGTTAGCTAGTTAGTGGATAATATAGACTATTTAACTTAGTATGGACCTAATTTAGCTGGAAATGGCCTAGAAGAGCATATTTAATGCATTTTAGTTCATTATAACTTTATTATACCCCTTTGACATGCCATTCATATATCTGTGTATAATACCAGCTCGGATACCGAGATATATATTTTGCTCAGGACCACATGCAAGTACATTCTCGGATAGTTTTTTTATTTAATAGACTCTATGTTTCATGTATTTAGTATTGAGATATTTGATTCTTGACACAATGGTTTCACGGATTGGTATATGTGGATCTTGGTCATGAGATGTTATTGTTGTGGTTACTTAGTGATCGTCGTATCATGCTTTGTGATTACTCAGTGATTACCGTGATATCTTAGTGATTATATAGACCGTGATCATAATTCATGATATTATAGACCGTGTAGTGTGATATACGTGTCATGATTTGGATCCGTATACTAGTCGGGGGTTGGGGAAGTATTAGTGGATATATGATCATACCTTATAGACCGTGATTTAGTGTAGCCCATGATAGTTATCATGCAACTCACGCGTGATCACACTAGCTCACCTTTTATATATAGCCCGTGTTAGGCCCAAGCCGATCATATTATCTTGCTAATATTTATATACATTATTTTTTTTATTCAAGTTTATTACATTATTGTTCCTCACCATATTGTTCTCAGTTCTTGCCATTATTTTCCATGATGCTCTTTCTCGTGATATATGCTATTTCAGTTACTTTCATCATTTATTTTTATTGCTATTGTTGTTTTATAGTTTCTGTCAATTATTGGAACTGCTATTTGGGTTGTATTTTGCTCCAATCCCGACTGGATATATTTTTCAGATGATTCATTAGAGGACTGGTATCCTATGCACTACGGGCCACATGATGGCGAGGCAGTTGAGTTATCACCCGTATAGCCAATTGATTTAGTATCAGTAGTTGATGAGGCATAGTTAGTTATTCATGATATTGTATATGTCAGTTAGACTTTGGTATTGTATTATTATTTGATATCTTGTGTTGGAATTAGACTTGGACTTGTGATATATTGTGACTTTATTTTTCCTTCTATTTCATATCGTGCCCTATCTTTCTCTAGTTTGTTATTGTAATTTGAGTATTTTTTACTATTATCATATTGTCCTCCATTTGGAGTTTAGATAGCATGACAGGTACATTATATATATTGTGTGAGATGTTTAGATAGTATTGTTGACCTAGATAATGTTCTACCGTCGATGCTACGGCATAAGCTAGACATACCCACGTACTCGTTCCCCTATACCGGGTGCGGGTCGTGACTCTCTCTCTCTCTCTCTCTCTCTCTCTCTCTCTCTTTTAGCTCTTTCTTTTATTCTTTCCTCTATATTCTGGTCCTTCCATCACTTTATACCCCCTATATATAGGAGCCAATATAGTTTTAGGGGACGTTTGATGCATATGTAATTTTTTTAGTCTTGGACAAATTTAGGGTAGAAAATATATTCCCATGTTTGTTTAGGCTATAAAAATTTATTCTCAAAAATTGTGAATATCCAGATAAATAATTTACCCATAAAATATGTGAATTCTATCCAACAAGAATGGGTAGGTAAATTTTTTTTGTCAAGAAAAAAAAATTATTTTTGTTTTTAATACCCTTTTTAGTTTTTTTTCTTGGTTTTCTAATTTTTTTAACCTTTTAATTTTTTAAAGATTCTTTTCCCTTTATTTGTTTTTTCATTCTTTAAAGTTTTTTTTTTTGTTTTGTATTTATTTTGTATTTAAGATTTTGTTTCCTTTATTTATTTTTATTTTTTTAAGAATCATTTTTAGATTTATTTTTCATTTTTTTATTTGTTTAAGAATTTTTTTTTGTCTTTTTTGGTTTAATCTCAATACTTGTTATCCTTTTTCAGTTTTTTTTATCTTTTTTTATTTTTTCTCGAAAATATTTATATAGTCACCAAACATGGAAATATAACTTTTCAAGAAATTTAATTACTGGGAATATGATTTACGAAAATATAATTTTTTGACTATATAGTATTTTGCGTACCAAACACTCCCTTAGGAGTTGATGTCTAGTATATAACGATAATCAATAATTCTGCCAGTTTAACTGAACGACTGTTTCTTTCCCAATCTTTTTCCCCTCTTTGGCTAATTTAATTAAACTAAGGGGTATTTACACTAACCTCCTAACATATATATGAGGTTAGTGTAATTATTTTCAAAATAAGGAGATTGGTTTAATAAAGCTAAAACATAATATGTGGGGTCATGGTCTGTAGGTTACGATGGAGGGATCCCGTGAGGTTAGGTTCGGTTCGAATATCCCCTTGGAAACTTAATTCATAACCTGATGAAAAGTATCTTCCATTAATGTAAGTTTAAGAAACTTTTGTTTAACAACCAACAAAAAGTATAAAGAAATCCTAGACAGAAAATCTAAGTACAATATTTTTGATCTGGGAAACGTGACGATGGAGATCGAGTACTACAACGACTCCTTTACTCCGTGGATGGTCCAACGAGGGAATGAGGATGCTCTCTTCTCTTTTCTCTCTCTTGAGCCTGTATGCACGTACGTGGCTAGCCGGGGGGTATGGTCTCTGAAAAGAGGGACTTGGGAACGTCCAAGTTCCTCCTATTTATAGCCATCATGCTGATGGAATATAGGTGCCGCATATGCCTCTGTTTGGTGGCCTTAGGGGCTCCTTCAACAGAATGCGGTTGCAACTGTAGCCGCATACTACGGGCAGGCTGCTACGTAGCCTCAGTTGGGATATGATGTTGATAAGATCCCGGGATTATTTTTAACTCTGTTGTATGTGTGACTCGGTCAGTTGGACACGTAATCAGCACTAACTATGTGAAGATCCTTTCGGTTGTAATGGAAAGATCTTACAAGCTGAGAGACGCATGGTAACATGGACGCATAGAGTCATGGCCGCATACGTTCTCTCCTTTGGCCTTTGTCTTATAGAAACTTAGGTCGCATAACGTTATGGCCGCATGCAAGCTCTCGCCTGGCCTTGGTCGATTGGACACTTTGGCCGTATAATGACAAGGTCGCATAGCGTCTTGGCTGCATATGTGCTCTCCTTTGGCCTTGGTATTATGGAAACATCGGCCACATGGCGTTGTGGCCGCATGCAAGCTCTTATCTGACCTTGGTCTTATGGAAACTTCGGTCGTATGTCGTTGTGGCTGCACGCAAGCTCTCGTCTGGCCTTGGTCATTTGGACACTTCTGTCGCATGTCATTATGGCCGCATGCGAGCTCTCGTCTGGCCTTGGTCGAATGGATACTTTGGCCGCATAATGACAAGGTCGCATAGGGCCGTAGCCACATATGAGGGAACACGTGGCATGGCACATCTGAAAAAGTTATTAATGGAATAATGTGACTTTTTATCTTTTTATGAGCCGCCACCTCTCTCACGATTCTCGAGGCACTCTAGGTGATAAGTGGTATGTTAGAACTTCTGACAGGCATTGAATGTCGTGTCAGGAAATCTCATGCGGCCCCTTACTTCATGGCTGTTCATGACGCATGGGATTTTCTAATACGGCCTCCAATTCCTTGGTTGTTCGGACCGCATGTGCTCTATTTGGCTCCTCTGCGGACTGCTTTCACTTTCAGGGTGCATGGTGTCACGCTCCAGTCCCAAAATATATAGGACTAGGAATACGTAAGCATGCCAGTCGTATGTATATGAAGACTCAAATATGGAAACCATAACACATACGTACGCTGTATGATGAATATTAACTCATATGTGGTATATCTATATTGTCACAAGTCATAGGGTATAACTAGATCTCATCCACAGAATCAAATAACCAATCAACTATATAACTGAATCAAATATAAAATGCTTGATAAGAACAAGTAGTTGGGTGGAGACAAATACACTACCAAACTAGAATATAAGAGGAACAAAAATAAGTACATCTAATGAACAATGAGACTCAAAGAGAGACCTCCTCGAAAGAGAATAAAGTAGCAAGTCTTGATCCGTGCTCCTGCAAATAGTCATGATCGTCTACACCTGGAAAGGGACCAGGTCCTCAGAGGGACGTAACAAGATACATAGAAGCATGCCAATTGAATACAGTAAACATGCATAATAGGTAGAAAATATATAAGTATGCTGTACAAGACAATCTATATGAATGCATAATGAGGACAACTTTTCGACGTATGGGCATGGGTAGGCTACTCGATCTAATCTTATAACTCACACACACTGTCACCCCCAAATTTTAGATTAGGGGTATTTTCGTTTTTTCATAAATTAATGTATAAATGATTGCATAATATTTAATTATAATAAATTATCGTGATTTTTATTTAATTGTTGGACACTTTTGTGCAAAAGTGCATTAAGATGTCCATCCCGTTGGACACGACACGTAAATAAACCCAATTCTCCTTATGTGTATTTTTCCAAAATTTTTAGGAGTGTGTAATTCAACACCAAGCTCCTTAAGACCATGGCCCTCCAAACCTTGAACCAATTGAACCCTAGCCCTTCATTTTGAACCCATTTGCATTATGGCCCTTGAAATCCTACATGAGAAGCCCAATTCCTAGAGGGGTTTACCAGTCAAACCAATTCTAGGTCACCTACACTCTACCTCATATAAATAATTCTTTTTCCTTTTGTTTTCTTCCTAAAAACTAAACCTAGAGATAACTACCCAGCCGACAATCTCCATCCCCTTTCTCCCTTCAGCCCTGCCGACCGGAGACCCGAGCCCCCCGCCCCGCCAGTCTTCGCCGGAGTTCGCCATCCCCTAATAGAAGTCTCCTCCAGCCGCCTCGACTAAGAATCTCGTCGACCGGAATCCCACTGCTCTTCCCCGCCTCCATACGATTTCTCCCTGCCGACTACACCCGACCAGATCCTCCGCCTGGCCGC
Source organism: Iris macrosiphon (assembly GCA_036927795.1). Lineage (NCBI taxonomy): Eukaryota > Viridiplantae > Streptophyta > Magnoliopsida > Asparagales > Iridaceae > Iris > Iris macrosiphon. The sequence goes on along the minus strand of JAYESA010000015.1, from coordinate 81,093,478 downwards.
AGTCCCGCCACCGTTCCCTCCTAGACTCGTCGTTCTTCTCCTCCCCGACCTCGTTGACCTGCCACCCCCGCTGTTCCTACCCAAACCTCGTCGACCGGAGTCGAACAACCCGCAGTACCCCGAGCCCCTCAAACGACCGGAGCAACCCCCTCGACCCGCCGTTCTCCACGTCCACTGAGTCGTCCGTCGGAAACCGGCCATTCCCCATGTGAATGTCGTCAACATCTCCACCATGATAATTACCTTCACCTTGACTAATACCATCACCTTGACTAATACCATCACCTTCCTCCACGAGAACCACCTGTCATTGCCTCTCCGGCCAATATTACCACCACCATTGTCACCTGAACCACCACCACCACTCTACACCACCTCGTCGTTCCCTTCAACTCACTGGACCCGCAGCCGCTGCACTCGACCAGTCCCCGCAGTACCTCGTCGACTCTCCTCCCCGTCCTTGTCGCCGACCTCGCTGAACCATCGTCGTTGCAATCACCATCGCCTTCGTCGTCGTCACCACCAAGTCGATCTTGTGCCCGTGCGCAGGTGTGTACCTATCCTCCTCCTTCATGGTGTAGTACATATATCTATTAGTATGTGTATAGTATATAATTGGTATGTATGTATATGTATACATATATATATAGTATAAATTTAATTAGTATATTATTATTAATATAAGTTAATATTAATATTGGTATATATATATATATATATGTATATAGTATATATATTTATTTAGTATATGTTTAGTATGTATATAATTGATATATATATTGTAGGTATATTGTAAGTAGTAATGTATATGATAGTTAAAATAATATGCATGTATATTATGTGTACTAGGTGACCCTAATATAATTACGGATACCCCATAACTACCTTGACCTGTGCCCTTGTAGTATGATAGCAGACTGCCATATGTACACGGACGTACTGGCAAGACCCGTATCACTGACTGTCTGATTGCACAGCATTACAGACACGACACCCGTGCAATTTGACGCACACTTGACCCTAGTTGACCAGTGCCCTGCGTCCAGTATTTTTATGACTGTGTATTAGAGTAATGTCTGATGCAATATTGTATTATATGTTGTCTTTAGGACTGTTGGATTTTCAGACAAGATTCGGAAACAGGCATTGGTATTGCCAGCAGCAGGACCCCAGGCGAGTACATTCTCTGACAGTTTCTATTCTGTTGATTATCTCTATAACTGTTGTTGTATAGCGTACATGACTCTGACACTATTGTTTACACGAGTTGGCATCATTGAGACCTGTCACAAGGAGTCATGATTGGAATCCATCGTGCTAGCTGGAGATAAATGGGAAAATATTAGTAGCTTATGTGATCATACCCAACTTTACATGCATCATAGCTCACCCACACCTCACGTCGGTGCAGCCTTACCCTTACATGCCTCATCGCTGTTACATATGGTTAGCCGGACTTGTTGGGGATGAACGCTAATCAATGTAATGAGTCATATAGTCCTAAGCCGATCACATGATATGCTAATGTTTCACACACTTGGTTAGATGTTCTTGACATGCATCTCTAGTATATTGATCTAGCATCTCTACATGTTTTAGTTATTGTTCTTGTACACACTTACATACCAGTTCATTGTTCTTGCGTGTACTTGTATTTCTATTTCATTGCTAGATGTACATTGATGATGACATGCTCCAGTATTCCATTATTCCAGTATTTCTATTTCTAGTACATCCATGCTCGTCAGTATTTCTTATTGCCAGTATTCCTATCTGTCTTGTATTTCTTTACACTGTGCTATAGATTTTGTCAATATATGTGGAACTGTTGTTAGAGGTGTATTTCGTTCCAATCCTGACTGGATATTTTTTCCAGACTGTGACATAGAGGACTTGTTTCTAGCATACTTGGAGACTGGATGTTATTGATTGCAGGTTAGATTATTTATTATTGTTTAGAGTTGTCTCATATTTTATTTGTTTGCTTCGATATCTCATCGTGCTTTAGCTTATGTGATTGAATATATTTCGTATTAAATTGTGATATCTGTGCCTCCTTATGGAGTTGGATATTCATGTGAGATTGATTAGATAGTTACATGACCTAGACAGCGTTCTACCGCCGATGCTGCGGCGTAGGTTGGACGTACCCACGCTCTCATGCCCCTATACCGGGTGCGGGTCGTGACACGTTTTTAGTGGTGGCCCATGCAGGTCAGACTTCGCAAGTTGTGCGATATCGTGGTAGTGCGACGTCTTAGTTGTACTACTGCGTGCCTGCTATAGAATATAGGACATAGGATACTAGGACAAGAGCGGATACTCAATCACAAAATTCTTGAGAGATTCCTGGGATGACCCTTGAGAATCTTATTATAATTTCTAATTTAAATCTTTTTCCTTCTCCCATCCGTTCTCGCTTGTTGTTATTGAACTTGATTCTTGTTGATCAGTTATTAAATTAAAATCTCGGTATCATTGTTGAGCTTAATTCTTGTTAACCAGTTGTTAAATTTAATTCTTGGTATCGTTGTTGAGTTGATTTCATATTGAGATGAATTTTACGGGCTAAAATTTATGGTATCATCTGATGACATATATTGATGAGGACAGTGAGAAAGGTAAAATGTCTACTTTGGTTATGGAACCTAGAGTTTATCGCAGCCATATTAGCTGTCGTGACGAGAACGTAGGAACCTGACTTGGATGTACATACTTTAGTTATGAAATTTAGAATTTCTCGCAGCCATACCGGTTGGCGTGGTGAAGATTCTAGATGACATGATTATAGAGTTGCATACCTTAGTTACGGAACCTGTCGTTTATCGCATCTATGCTTACTGGCGTGGCGACGATTCTGAGTGTCATGATTTCTGACAGACGTGTATGATTATCAGGTTGTATCTTAAAATGGTTCTTAAAGTATCATCTCAAGACTTATCTATTTTCGTTATTACATGACTTTGTTTCATCGCTTTTTTTCTTTACTAGCAGTAAAGATACCTTCAGTCCTTAATCCAGTTCTTTTGAGCCTTATTTCTTTAAGGATCCTTGTTAGTGTGAAATTAGTGACTTGCAATTTTGTTTGTGTCTTGTATTAGTGTTGACTGAGTGTGACTTATGAGTTTGTAAGTGTTTCTTAGTTGGACATGGGAGCAATAGGCATTAATCTAGAGATACCCATAGCATAGTACCTCGTAGCAATAGTTCTATGATAGGTGTTATTATAATTAGTATTGGTATTATAGAAAGAGGAGTAAGAGTATCAGTGAAGGTTCCAAGAGTTGTATCAAAATCAGCATGCCAGTCCTGGATAGTTATTAAATTATGTAATTGGATGATCTATGTAAACAATTAAGTATCAAGGAATTGTGTTAAAGATTTATGGAGCATGATGTTCAATTTGATGATTGATACTAGGTGTATCAAGAGTAAAGAAATGTATATGCATAAAGGGTTTTAATGAGATGCCATGAGTAGAGAAATATCAAGATTGGTAATGAAAGTTGTGAAATGTATCACAGATTAGTTTAACAGGCTGTAAAAAGGTTTAAGAGATATGCTTATACATCAATCGAGATATGGAACCATATGCCTGCCCTTGAGATTGAAGTAAAGCATGGGTATTATAGAAAGTGCAAGTGATCGTGAGTTCTAATAAGTTTGATGAGATAATCTAATGATGAAGCTAGTGTTACCATACCAATAGTGATAGTGATTCTATATCAAAGATTTGTTGAGCAAGGTGCTAATGACAGTAAGTACTTCATGTGATGATAATTAGATTGGTGTACCAGTTAATATAGATAGAAAATTATTGGAGAAAATATGTGTGATGATAACTTTTATTATTGGAAGTAATAGTGCAAGTAATCCAGGCAGTGCAATATTCAGTACACAGATGAGAGTTGTAGATAATTGATGTAATTGTGTGCACCTTGAGTATTAGAGACTGTGAGCATATACGTGTACTTAGATGCTTGTGGATTAAATTTATAATTTGAAGAGTGGAAATGAATTCCAATTTTAAAAAAAAAAATTTGAGGAGTTGAGTTTTTATGTTATTAAATTTTGAGGTTTCAAAGTCGATTCAATAAACATAGTCAAAGCTATAAAAATTTTTGGAAGTGATTAAAATTTTATTTTGAATATTTAACTTTTGAGAAATTTATATACATTTTATTTTAAATTGTTCGAGAAGTTAAATTTTGAGGATAAGATTTACGATGGGTAAGAAATGTGTATTAGTGGATGATATGCATGTGTAAGGATCTGTTGACTTGAGCATGATTGAGATGGCACTGCAAACTGACTTGGGTGTCCATCTAGAGTTGTATTAGAGAGAGCAGTACTTAGTATGGTGTGTTGCACTTAGTGTGCACTTGAGTGATAAGAACAACTAGTATAAACAGTTGTAGTAGGTAAGAGAGCTAGCAGTGAGTATGCTTGTAGTAGAAACAGTGGTACCTAAAAGGATACATGTATCAAACTTGGGATGCATTATTGAACTATGGTTGTGCTAGAGGTTCTTGGTATCAGATTTTGGCGTTAAAAGACAGATATGTGTAATATGGATATCTTGTGGACTAGTGATTAGTTGATATGGGTAACAGTGTATAGGGACAGGAATTTGTGAATAAATGTGCCAGAGTTAAGTGTATGATAGAGGTTGTAGATATCCAAGTAATGGGTTAGAAGACTGTATTCTTTTCTTCCCTTCTGTTCCTTTCCGTCTGTTGATTGATTAATTTATTCTTTAGTACCATAGCTTGTATCAAAGATCTTCTTGCTAGGATATAGTTAGTAGTAAACCTCGACAAAGACTGTAATACCTTGACAAAAGAGACTATGACCATGTGTGTTTCATCTAGATTGCATATTTTATCTAGATTGCGTGTTGTATTGCGTGTTGTATGACTATAGGTAGGATACTCTTAGACTTTGTTTGTTGAGGCTTGACCGTAGTGAAGATTAATGAAGAGGTTATGATTAGACAGAGAGAGAGAGACAAGGTACCTTAAATTTCGAGGATAAATATTTATTTAAATAAAGAGAGTTGAGAATTTAATATGACAGAATTGACGATTTGTTAACTCATAAATTGTTATGAAGATTGTGGTATGATGGAATGTCACTAACATTTGAGGAATTAAGGAGATTATCATTATATTCATTGGCCTGCAAGTTATGAACTTATATTGAATGTGGTATTTGAAGATTTTATATCTATTACATTATTGAGTATTGTGTGGAAAAAAGAGATCGAGGATTAAGATCACTAATGGGCTAGTGTTCGATTTTAAATTTTGGAATGAGGATTTAAATTTTATGAACATGCATCAATTGGATTTAAATTAAAGGATTGGATAGTAAAATTTGTGTTTAGTGATTTACTCAAAATTTGAGGAGTAAGACGATTAATGGGTTAGTGTTTGAATACAAACTTTTGGATGAGACTTTAAATTTTATAAATGTGCATTGATTGGACTTAAAATTAGAGGATTGGATATTAAATTTTTGGTAATTAATTACTAACATCAAATTTTGGGGAGATTGTAATACGAAAGGAGTTCATTTTTTTAAATTTGAGGATTTTTCAGAAATATGATATCTATAGAATTATGAAAGTTTTGAAATAACAATGTGGGATTACTTCATGATTATGGGGTTCAATAAATTTGAGTTTTGATGGAAAATAAAATAATATAATGAGTAAAATACGACTGTTGAGGATCTTAAATTTCGAGGACGAAATTCTTTTAAGGAGGGTAGACTTGTCACCCCCAAATTTCAGATTAGGGATATTTTCGTCTTTTCATAAATTAATGTATAAATGATTGCATAATATTTAATTATAATTAATTATCGTGATTTTTATTTAATTGTTGGGCACTTTTGTGCAAAAGTGCATTAAGGTGTCCATCCCGTTGGACACGACACGTAAATAAACCCAATTCTCCTTATGTGTATTTTTCCAAAATTTTTAGGAGTGTGTAATTCAACACCAAGCTCCTTAAGACCATGGCCCTCCAAACCTTGAACCAATTGAACCCTAGCCCTTCATTTTGAACCATTTGCATCATGGCCCTTGAAATCCTATATGAGAAGCCCAATTCCTAGAGGGGTTGACCAGTCAAACCAATTCTAGGTCACCTACACTCTACCTCATATAAATAATTCTTTTCCTTTTGTTTTCTTCCTAAAAACTAAACCTAGAGATAACTACCCAGCCGGCAATCTCCATCCCCTTCCTCCCTTCAGCCCTGCCGACCGGAGACCCGAGCCCGCCGTCGGAGTTCGCCATCCCCTAATAGAAGTCTCCTCCAGCCGCCTCGACCAAGAATCTCGTCGACCGGAATCCCACTGCTCTTCCCCGCCTCCATACGATTTCTTCCTGCCGACTGCACCCGACCATATCCTCCGCCTGGCCGCAGTCCCGCCACCGTTCCCTCCTCGACTCGTCGTTCTTCTCCTCCCCGACCTCGTTGACCTGCCACCCCCGCTGTTCCTACCTGAACCTCGTCAACCGGAGTCGAACAACCCGCAGCACCCCGAGCCCCTCAACCGACCGGAGCAACCCCCTCGACCCGCCGTTCTCCACGTCCACCGAGTCGTCCGTCGGAAACCGGCCATTCCCCACCTGAATGTCATCAACATCTCCACCATGATAATTACCTTCACCTTGACTAATACCATCACCTCCCTCCACGAGAACCACCTGTCATTCCCTCTTCGGCCAATATTACCACCACCATTGTCACCTGAACCACCACCACCACTCTACACCACCTCGCCGTTCCCTTCAACTCGCTGGACCCGCAGCCGCTGCACTCGACCAGTCCCCTCAGTCCCTCGTCGACTCTCCTCCCCGTCCTCGTCGCCGACCTCGCTGAACCATCGTCGTTGCCATCATCATCGCCTTCATCGTCGTCACCACCAAGCCGATCTTGTGCTCGTGCGCAGGTGTGTACCTGTCCTCCTCCTTCATGGTGTAAGTACATATATCTATTAGTATGTGTATAGTATATAATTGGTATGTATGTATATGTATACATATATATATAGTATAAATTTAATTAGTATATTAGTATTAATATAAGTTAATATTAATATTGGTATATATATATATGTGTATATAGTATATATATTTATTTAGTATATGTTTAGTATGTATATAATTGATATATATATTGTAGGTATATTGTAAGTAGTAATGTATATGATAGTTAAAATAATATGCATATATATTATGTGTACTAGGTGACCCTAATATAATTACGGATACCCCGTAACTACCTTGACCTATGCCCATGTAGTATTATAGCAGACTGCCATATGTACACGGACGTACTGGCAAGACCCGTATCACTGACTATCTGATTGCACAGCATTACAGACACGACACCTGTGCAATTTGACGCACACTTGACCCTAGTTGACCAATGCCCTGCGTCCAGTATTTTTATGACTGTGTGTTTGAGTAATGTCTGATGCAATATTGTATTATATGTTGTCTTTAGGACTGTTGGATTTTCAGACAAGATTCGGAAACAGGCATTGGTATTGCCAGCAGCAGGACCCCAGATGAGTACATTCTCTGACAGTTTCCATTCTGTTGATTATCTCTATAACTCTTGTTGTATAGCGTACATGACTCTGACACTATTGTTTACACGAGTTGGCATCATTGAGACCTGTCACGAGGAGTCGTGATTGGAATCCATCGTGCTAGCTGGGGATAAATAGAGAAATATTAGTAGCTTATGTGATCATACCCAACTTTACATGCATCATAGCTCACCCACACCTCACGTCGGTACAGCCTTACCCTTACATGCCTCATCGTTGTTACATATGGTTAGCCGGACTTATTGGGGATGAACGCTAATCAATATAATGAGTCATATAGTCCCAAGCCGATCACATGATATGCTAATGTTTCACACACTTGGTTAGAAGTTCTTGACATGCATCTCTAGTATATTGATCTAGCATCTCTACATGTTTTAGTTATAGTTCTTGTACACACTTACATACCAGTTCATTGTTCTTGCGTGTACTTGTATTTCTATTTCATTGCTAGATGTACATTGATGATGACATGCTCCAGTATTCCATTATTCCATTATTTCTATTTCTAGTACATCCATGCTCGTCAGTATTTCTTATTGCCACTATTCCTATCTGTCTTGTGTTCCTTTACACTGTGCTATAGATTTTGTCAATATATGTGTAACTGTTGTTAGAGGTGTATTTCGTTCCAATCCTGACTGGATATTTTTTCCAGACTGTGACATAGAGGACTTGTTTCCAGCATACTTGGAGACTGGATGTTATTGATTGCAGGTTAGATTATTTATTGTTGTTTAAACTTGTCTCATATTTTATTTGTTTGCTTCGATATCTCATCGTGCTTTAGCTTATGTGATTGAGTATATTCCGTATTAAATTATGATATCTGTGCCTCCTTATGGAGTTGGATATTCATGTGAGATTGATTAGATAGTTACATAACCTAGACAGCGTTCTACCGCCGATGGTGCGGCGTAGGCTGGACGTACCCACGCTCTCATGCCCCTATATCGGGTGCGGGTCGTGACACACACGTCAGGGACATCATCAGCCGTCATACCGCGAATGTAGTGGCCATCGTGACACCATCAGCCGACATACCACGAGGGTAGCGACCATCGGACACGAGTACCATAGTGCGTGCTAGTTACTATGGTTTACCAGAGTGGTTATAGCCCATACGCCTACTAATTATCCTCCCCTCCCATGATACTATGTGTCAAGTGTGTGTCAACATATATATAGTATATAATTATGACTGAAATAGAACACATATATAATGAATATATAAAAATATGATAAGCATGCAAAGTAATATAAGCAATTTGGCAAGGTATCTTGCCTGGTCTGAAAAAGAATGAAGTCCCAACTCAAGGCGTCGTCCGATCTACCCAAACAAGTTAGGTTACAAAAGTGGATGAATAGGTTCCTCTATTTTAATCTATTTTAAATCTGAATAAAATAACCTAAAATAGTATTTTAATTTTATTATAATCTGATTTTATTATTAAACCCTAATTTTGGTCCAAAGAAAGTAAACTTTACGGATTTGTGATCTGTGGCACACAAATCGAGGCAATCCGTTGACCAAAAAGTCAACTGACTCAAATCATTGATTTGTGTGTATAATTCTATAGATTTTAGTGCTACATGAACACCGGAATCAACGGTTTCATAAAATCATAGGTCGGTAAAGAGTTATGTCCACAATGGGCACAGATGATAATTTTTGGTGGTTTCTTATTTACCTCTACGTTGCACAAATTTTACAATAAAATAAACTTACATGTTAAATTCTAGAAATATTATTTTATATAAGTTCATCATGTAAACTTTTCGAAACTTCAAACGGTTCATAATTCTGAATTCGGGATCTCCCGAAATCTCGAAAATACGGAAATGCATCTCATTTCGGATAGCAGGCACTTTTAGAATTTTCTGGAAAAATAGGTTCATAAATTATTAAAATAATTTATATAATCAGAAAACTAACCATGATATAGTTCTAACAAAAAAAATGGAACGCGTTTGGAGTCCGGAACTAGGAGATATCTTTATTTTAAGTCGTCATAACTACTAGAAAATGAGGCTGAATTTATGATGAATTTTGACTATTTTTTGACGAAAAAGTGGGCAATTTGGGGAAAAAAAATGAAGGATGAGGTATTTATAATGGTGGACACTACTTAATTGAATACGACTAGGATTTTCTAATTTGGATATGATTAGGATGAGTTTAAATAAGGATAGGATATGCATGGAGTTGCTTTTCTAGTAGGCTCAAGATTTGAATTAATTTAAAATAGAGTTTGAGTTTATCTCAATAATTTATAATCTTAAATAGAATTAAAGATAGTACAAATAATTTATATATAATTTTATTAATATCTATTAACACTAAATTAGCATCTATCTAATATTAAGACTATATAGAACCAAATAAATCCTAAATAATTTTAAAAATCCAAATAAATTTCTTAAAATTCTAAATAAATTACATAAAATTATAATTAAATATTTTAACCCAAAATAAATATTTGGTAGGAACAATATGCAAGTATGATCTCATAGTAAATTATGCAAGTCCTAGAAATTTATGTTTTCTATGTTTTAATTACCCTAAAATTGTAGAAAAATTCCAAAAATCTAAAAAAGCCTAAAAATGATTCTAAATAATTATTTATATAAGTAAATATATCAAGAAATTTATTTTCTAATTAACTAAGAGAATACTCTAAAGAAATTTAACATCTATAATAAATATAATAATATAAAATACACACAAAATACCTATTTTGGTTTAGGGGGTTTACATATGGGCTCTATGCGGCCGGCATGGCTTTCATATTTTTCATGCTTCTACAAGACCACCTTCAAAGTTTCCAAAATAACAATTTTAGCTTTGAAAAAGAAGCATGGTCGAGCACTTTCGGCCGTATGGTTTTGATGCAGCATTGGCACGTTGCCGCATAGGCGCTTCGGCCAGGCAGTCAAATCATTAAATGCCAAGATTTGGCTTGATCTTCGAGAAAATTTCTTGGGACTCTGAGTCATCAATAGTTTTTGAGGAGATAAATTTGGATCACGCAAATCGAGATATCATATTTATCCTCATAACTGCTTAGTTCATCGCCTCGATCTTCTCACGCACCCTAGTAGCCTATAAATAGGCGGGCTAGGGAGGAAAGATAACTTTGTCTCTCGTCTTCTCCCTCTTTTGTGAAAGAAGATGCCGAGGGCTACTTTCTATCTCGCCGAGGGGTTCATCGCCTCGATCTTCTCAAGGGGTAGGGGTGTGTCATGATGGCAGGGACATAGAGACACAAGTATACGTACTCGTAATGTGGATAAGAAATTATCTAGAACACGCGCAGGCCCCCATAAAGTTTTGCCGCATGGATGAGCAATCATCTGCAATATGCGCGGGCCTATCTGTGGCTTGGCCGCATGGATGGGGAATCAGTCCATCTGTAGTTTGGCTGCATAGATAAAAACTTATCTGCAACATGTACGCAGATCCTATTTGTGGCTTGGCCGCATGGATGGAAACTTATCTGTTATATGCTTGCAGATCCTATTTGTGGCTTGGCCGCATGGATGAGAACTTATCTGCAACATACACGCAAAGCCAATCTATAGATTGGCTGCATGGATGAGGAATCAGTCTATCTGTAGCTTGACCGCATAGATGAGGAATCTGTTCATCTTTAGCTTGGCCGCATGGATGAGACCTCATCTTGCTCATGCTTGTAGAGATAGCTATCACAAAATATTCCCTCATGTATGTGGCTGTGACCTGGAAGCGGCATGCGGCCGCTTTACACTTTTGCAATCTTCGTTGAGATTGATATGTGTTCTTTTTATGCAGGTTTTACTATCCTTCCTGGTGACCATGTTGGAGCATAGAAGGATATCATAGAACTCATCATTCGAAGAGAATGCCATCCTTATGCGGCGGTTTGCCAAGAACTGATCCAGGAGATGAGGGTGAACATCCTGTGTCATACGCGAAGCTATCCCTGTTTATGTGGTGTGCTAGCTGCATTTCTCTCTTTTATGCGACTTGCTACTGGCCGGGGGCCTGAGGTGTCGATGACAGGATTTGGATTGATTGTCATTCCTGTCTTCAGTCTTCCCGCTTAGTCGAAGAACGCTTGATCTTGCCTCTCCTTTGCTATCCACCAGTATGGATTCATTTCCATATACTGAGGTTTGTACTGTGGAGGGATAACCCGGAGTCATTGAGTTCTGTTGTTGGCTCCACTTGTGTCAGTAGCAACAATAGCACAGAGGGACGCCTCTAATAAAAAATGTTCGTATCAGCGAGACTTCATAAAAATCCTTAAAAATGAGTTCCCACTCATGACCTTGAATACTAATAAAAAATCCTTAAAATAGATTTTTATCATATGTACTCATGATCTTGAATATTAATCAATAAGTCTTATTTTCTAGAATTTCTTCTTGTATTTGTCATATTATATTTGGTAGACTATGGGTATTGTATTAGAGGTAATATGGACATAATACAATACAGAAGTTATCAAGGATATCCTACTGGAGGATCTTTGGTCGACCTATTACTTCTTGCGCATTTGGATGCAAGTAATAGATTCGAGTCAAGCCCTACCAGAGGTGATATAGACTTAACACCGCTGGCGTACTTATATTTAAGTACGGGTGATAAGTTTAGATGACGACTGACATCAGAGGTATTATGGACGTGATAATCGATAGTCATACAGAGATGTTTGCTCAGAGGTAATATGGACATGGCAAACCCAACTGGGGAGAACGGTTAGGACAGTAGTTCAGAGGTGATGTGGACATAAACTAATACCCAAGGGAGCTGATTATGAGTGGTCTACCCAAAAGTGTGGATAGACCTGAAGGTGGCTCCACTGGGGAGATTTTGAGGATCCATTGTCTATTGCATATTCAAGATTCCTAAATACAGATAATGGCTTTTATCAAGATTTTGTGGAAAAGAAGTGTATATTGTGCATACACACTTGTTGGGGATGAACAATGGGGAATGTACCCTATACATCTTGGTTGTCCAGCTGATAATAAAGGAAGTACAAGTCTAGCTTAGACATAGTACTTTTTGAGGAACTTGTCGTTGATAGGCATAATGAGCAAGTCTCCATTGAGTTTTGTGAACCGGTAGGCACCGTTGGAGAACACGGATTCCAGGATAAATGATCCCTCCTATTTAGGTTAAAATTTACCAGACATCTTGTGGGTCATAATCATCGGCCTTTACTGTCAATATGAGGTCACCCACTTGGTAAGTTTTCTCCTTGACCCGTTTGTTGAAGGCTCGTGAGAGGTGTGCTTGGTATAGCTCAATGTACTGTTGATCTAAGAGACATTTCTCATCGAGTGCTTCTAACCCTTGTAACTGTCGGCAGTGATTGTCGTCAACGGTCAATTTGTTGGAAAGAGCCATTTGGAGCGACAAAATTTGGATCTCGAGTGGGAGTACCGCTTCTCTTCCGTAAACCAAGGAGAATAGCGTACTGCCAGTAGGTGTTCAGACCATTGTGCGATAGGCCCAGATACATTCACCAAGTTTCTCATTCTAGTCGCGCTTATTGGATGACACGAACTTCTTGAGGAGCTTGATGATTGTTTTGTTGAATTCCGCTGGGGAGTTTTTGTAGATTTATCATCCTTGGCGTACTTAAAGCGTATGGATGACAAGTTAAAAAACTGACACCATCAGAGGTATTATGGACGTGACGGTAGACAGGAATATTTTCTCAGAGGTAATATGGACATAAAAAATTCTTGGGTTATAGACTTATTACCCGTGGCGTACCTTAAGTACGAAAAATAAGCTAAAATGATTGGCACTATCAGGGGTTATACGAACGTAATAGTAGAAAGTCAATTAGCAGAACGTTACTCAGAGGTAATATGGACATGTCAAAGTTCTAAAAATTGGGATTCCGTTAGAAGTATCTTACGCAGAGGTGATGTGGACATGGTAAAATAAACTTCTGTGGGGACAAAGAAATACATGACAGAGGTAATATAGACGTAACCATATTATTGTGGTGATAGATTCACTATACTGAGGAGAATGACATGATTACAGCTCAGAGGTAATAAGGACATAAACTGTTGCTTGGGGGTGATCCCACCTTACTTGGGGGAGCATTTTTGATCTAGACTGGGATCGTAAATGAGATAGCTTGGAAGCGACTAGGCTTTTAGGACACATTTTTTTGATGGAGGGAATCGAGTTTGGGTGGCCTCAACGAGAATGTTTCGCTAGACTTGAGAACTGCTCTACTGGAGAATTATTTGTGGATCCATTATCTGTTGCTTATTCAGGACCCCTAAACATAGTTATTAGATTTTGCAAAAAATTATGGAGGGACATAAATCCCCTTACGTATTTGCACTTGCTGGAGATAACAAAATATTAACACTGTACATTTTGAATGAATCTGCTGGGAAGTACCAGCTTAGATGTAGTACTTGTTGAGGAACTTATCTTTGATCGACTTCATTAGCAAATCTTCGTTAGGCTTTGCGAGCATGTATGCACTGTTGAATTGAGGAGACGTTGTCCTTGATAAGGCATCGGATTAGGAAAACACTGTCCTTGTTGGTTTGAGAATACAATGTCCTCAATTAAGAGTTTAGATATGCTCTTATTTATTGGCAGAGTCTGGAGCTCGAACTTTACGGACTACAGTCTTGCTGGATCGACAATGCGTGCTAGCACTTTCGTATCCCATCCCACTGCGAGTGATGTTGTAATAGTTGTCGGATTGTAAAGGAATATGTCATCCTTTACCAAAATTTAGATCTTTAGCCTTCTAGAGATCATATCCCATCTTCTACATGAGGCAGAGTGATTGTTGGCTTTAATAATAAAACTGTGGTAGCTCATTATTTATTGCACCAGATACTACCGATGCTTTGGCTTGTGACAAATAGGGGAGTATGGTGTAAAGGAATATTATCTCGTATACATGAAAGAGTTGGCTGAATTGTGCGTGTAGGATCACTGCCACATGCGCATGTTTGCTTATTATGCCAAGGACCACCACCTGCTGTGCATATATGCGTAATGCGCAGAAGGAAACTGCTTGCTGCTGGAAATTTATTTCGTCGAGAAGCAATGTCTCGCCGTTGTTGATGAGTCATACGAGGCTTATCTTTTTAGCAGAAGGAGACTTGTTGAGCTGTTGTGAGCATCTGAAGTCTATAATTTGCATTTTATGAGGAAAAGATCATGTGGCACGGCCTGCATTTCTTTTCTTTTGACCTGGTCGTTGAAGGTGCTACTTGTTGTGTCAGGTCTAGAGCAATATCAGGGTGAACCCACATGACCTTGCCCTGTTGTGTGCTGAGAGGTACCAGCCTAGTTTTTTGGTCACTAGTTGGTGGGAGATTGACAACCTCCATTGTTGCCCTAAGGATCGGGATCACTCCTTCTTGGGCTTCCGTTGCCGGAAAGTTACCGAACTGGAGAGATACCATGTTAGCGATAAATTTTTTGTCATTGAAATCCAAGGTGAGGGCCTTGGTGTCGAGCAGACGCTGGATGTACTGCTTCAGTGTATAGCAATCCCTCGTCGCATGGTGGACGTATCAGTGGTAGTGGCAGTACTTCGGATTATTCGCATCGACTGCCTCATCAGGGCGCTTGACGTTGGGGAGCATAAGCTTGTTTTCCTTCATTAGCATGTCAAAGAATGCCATGACATCATCATCTTCGAAAGAATAGGTTTCCTTCGGTTTCGGAGACTCGGTAGGCTTTTGCTCGGGCTTCTTGGTTATATTGGCGGCAAGGGCCTGCTTCCCCTTGCCATCTCGTGCGCTATTTCCGTTGTAGTTTTTGTTGTTGTTATTGTTATTGTAAGGACATTTTTCTCTATCATCAGCAACGGGAATCTGTATTCCCAAGAGGCGGGGGTCCTTAACTATCTTCTTAGCATGGACAACATTTACGATGAACGATGTCCAGTCTTTAAACTGAGAGTCGCCTATCCAGAGTCTGACTGTAAGAAGGAGATTTCTCCGACAGGTGTTAATCAGCGTGGACTCAGGATTACCGGGGGGTAACTTCATCGTCGCTTGCCTGTGTAGAAGCATAAAAAATTATGCAGGCCAAATAGAGGTCATGCCCCTCCTCAAAAATAAAACTAAGCTGTAGAGAAGCCATATGCGGCCTGAACAACTAAGCCGCAGAGAAGCCACATACGGCCTGAACAACAAAGCCGCAAAGATCTAGAAGCCACATAGTATGCTTTATGCGGTCTAAATGACCACAGAGTAGGGAGGCCGCATAAAACTCCCCTGACATAATATTCGATGATTGTCAGACTCTGACACATCACTCATCACAATAAGATGCTTCGAGATTCGTAAAGACCAAAGCTCAGGAAAAGACGAAAGGTCACATCAACTCATTTATGGTCTCGACAGATGTACCATGACATGTGCCTATTCATATGCGACTACATGCCCATGCGGCCTCATCATCGTGCGGCCAGAGTGTCCATCCGAACAAGGCCAGCCGAGAGATTGCATGCAGCTGTACACCCTTGCGGCCTCGTCATTATACAACCAGAGTGTCCAAACAACAAAGGCCAAATGAGAGCACGTATGCGGCCATGACGATATGTGGCTAAGACTTGCAGGATCTTTCTGTTACAACCGAAGATGATTTCTCGTACAATCAGTGCTGACTACATGTCCAGCTGACCAAGTTACGTACGTAACAACCCTGAGATCTTTTCAACAACATTTCATAACCAAGACTAGGTGGCAACCTGTCTGTGACATGCGACTGCTATTATAACCATATTTTGTTGAAGGAGTCCTATGTTATCACCAAACAGAGGCATATGTGGCACCCATAGCCCGTTAGTAGGATGGCTATAAATTGCAAGGGTAGCATACCCTACAAGGTACCCCCCCCCTGTCTAACTACTTACGTGTCACAACCCGCACCCGGTATAGGGGCACGAGAGCGTGGGTACGTCCAGCCTACGCCGCAGCATCGGCGGTAGAACGCTGTCTAGGTCACAATAAATAATAATATAACTCACAACCTGTCAATGATATCAACTCCATAAGGAGGACAATATACATCTCTATCTATCTCATAATGTAAACTCAATCACAACATCTATAAGAGTAAGGCACGATAAAAGATAAGAAGAATGACATAATTAAACACCATGTCTCAAAATAAGATAATCCACAGTCTAGTTGTCCAACCTAAAGTCTCCACAAGTCTCAAATTAAACTTAACATAAGTCTAAACATAAACTGAAATAAACCTCAATAAGTCTCAGGTGCATAATATAAATACTATCTAGGTAGCTACAGGTGATGTCTCATCTAAATGAATAGTCTCCTCTAAGATCTCTGATGTGTAATCTGCATCTATACCCGGTCCATAGTGTGTAGAAATCCTCAAGGTCCTCTGAAAAAATATCCAGTCAAGATTGGAACGAAGTACAAGCACTAACAACAGTTCCACATATATTGACAAAAACTATAACACAGTGTAAATAAATACAAGACATATATGAATACTGGCAATAAGGAATATTGGAATAAATGGAATAAAGAAATGCTGTAATAACTGGAATATTGGAGCATATTTCATCATCAATATACATCTAGCAACGAAATAGGATATAAGTACACGCTAGAACCATGAGCTGGTATATATGTGAATGCTAGAATCATGACTAGAACATAAGGAATACTATGTCAATATACTAGAGACACATGTCAAGAACATCTAACTAAGTGTGTGAAACATCAGCATATCATGTGATCGACTTGGGACTGATCAGGCTCGTTATATATGATTAGCTATCATTCTTGTAAGGTCAGGCTAACCATCCGGATAGCTATGATGCGAGTAATAGTCAGGCTAACCACATGTAACAGCTATGAGGCATGTAATGGTCAGGCTGCACCGACGTGAGGTGTAGGTGAGCTATGATGTATGTAAAGTTTGGGTATGATCACATAAGCTACTAATATTTCCCCATTTTCCCTAGCTAGCACGATGGATTCCAATCACGACTCCTCGTGACAGGTCTCGATAATGCCAACTCGTGTGAACAATAGTGTCAGAGTCATGTATGCTATACAACAAGAATTATAGAGATAATCAATATAATGGAAACAATCAGAGAATGTACTCGCCTGTGGTCCTTAGCTGGCAATACCAATGTCCGGGTTCCAAGGTATCGTTTGAGTGATCCAACAGTCCTATAGACATATCATATAACACAATACTGCATCAGACATTACACTAACACACAATTAAACACAATGATCTGCTAGGGTGTCACATCTGTAGTTGCTGTGCATAGCAGACAGTCAATGGTATGGTCTTGCCAGTACGTTAGTGTACATATGGCAGTCTACTATCATGCTACGTGGTCACATGTCACTGTAACTACGGGGTATCCGTGGTTACACTCGGGCATCTAGTACATAGACATATAATACATATTATTATCTAGCATAAACATTAATACTAATTAATTACAATTATAAAAGATACATGTATATACATACTTAATAGAATTTATACTATGTACATATATACATATATTAAATAGGTACTAAGGATGCACGTACAATACATGTACGTATATTTTATACTAATTGAGAATTATACTATTTATATACGTATACATTAATATACATTTAGACATATACTAATACGTATGCCAATACGTATATACCAACTATATATATATCCATATACCCACAATACACGTATACTAAATAATAGCTAAATACGTATGCACACAATGAAGAATACGTGTATGCGTGTACGTGTACAAGTATGTGAGAGGGGACTCGAACCTGGCTACGTGGGACGAGTCTTGTGCGTCGAGGTTGTCGCAGAGTGTTCGGTTGAGGGTAGTCGTGGACAGTGTCACGCCCCGGTTCCATGGATAAGGAACCGAGACACGTGACAATGGCCAGCAGCGTACTTCGGCGGGCATTCCAATCAAATGGGCCCGTCGGAGTACACTTAAGCTGTAAAGTACAATGAATAACCCATCACATAACACATATAAACTCAATCTAAATCTCATCCACAGGCAGCAATATAAGAGCACAATAGAGGTAAATATAACAACTAATGTGCAGAAAGAAAATATCTAAGATAGGTATCAAGTAGAAATACTAGAATAGTCACACGGGAACAAACCCGCTAGTACAAATATACTGGAATGAAAGTAAGCAATAAGATAACTTGGAACGGCATCAGGTAACTAGGTAATGATACCGTCCCAAGGAAAGAGTCACTACCAGCGATCAGGCAAAGTCCTCAGGGATGACCTCGTCCTCGGTAGTGAGTACAGCTGCTGGATATGTGCCTGGACCGTACTCCTCCGGGGAATCCTCGTCGCCTATACCTGGAAGGGAACCAGGTCATCAGAGGGACGTAACAAGGTACATAAATACAATATGCAAGGTAAACAGATAGTACAAGTGCAACGACAGGGTAATCTATCATAACCAAACAAGTGTGACTCAGTTTAAAGACAATGTTCGACGCGTGGGCTTCCTAAAATAAAACCGTAGCTCCGGACACAGAAACACACGGCACGTACCACAGCTCCGGGCAAAGAGTCACACGGGTGATACCACTACACTAGATACAGGAATTACTACAAAAATACTACATAAATATACAAGCGCGTGCATAGTAGCCCAACGTCTAGTAACTGTCTTCCCCTTCCCAAGTTGTCAACGATTGTGCGCTGAACCTGAACCTCTAACTATAGTCTCGACACACAGAATTAATTCAACAGACGGACCCTAAGGTCGTCCCAGTCTCTGGTCATGATGTCAGTATCAAGATATAGGAATCTGGCACGATTACAGTGTATGAGTGTGTCCTGGGGCGTCGATGTACTCAGATACGTGCATCGAGGTACTGTAAAGCCTCTAACAATTATTCTAAGATGTTACGACGAAAGTCAGCACCCGGTTGTGAACCAGACGCGAAGTATCGAACGTCAACATAAATACGTGCACAATATACATAAGGATCAACAATGTCTGTAATATGAAATACAGGGTGGAAAGGTACACTTGTCTGCGTACGGCTGCTGATGACGGGGTCCCGGTACCGCGGCCAAGCCCTCAGGTCCCGCAGTAACTAGAGATGAGATACAAACGAATAATCAATAATCTATTCTACGATAGACAGGGATGCGATACACGTCTAAACATATACCCAGACTCAGCTACAACTCACAGGGACAAGACACTAGGGGGGTTGACCACAGTTGACTATCTGTACGATACAACAATCAACTAGTCCTCTGTACACTCTCCTCAACAAATCCTCATTCTTACCATATTCATCACATGGTTCAGTAGTTCAGGTATGCTCACTCCCTGACCGTATTTACTCATTAAATATTAGGTCTTCCTCAACCCTCAGGATCATTTCATCCATAATCACTGCTCATCCCCACATATTACCATGCACATAAATAAATTTGTTAAACACTAAAGCTCAATGTCTCTTATTCAACTCCATATTAATATACAGATGACGATTAAACCCCAAGTTCCATTAACCTTAACCTCAAGTCATCATAATTATCATTCGACTTAATCAATATTGTTCAAGTAATATACTACACTAACCATATATATGCCAACAATATATATCCATTAAACCCTAACAACTATATCTACATATATCCTCGAAACACTACATCATATACCACATTATGACAGGTATAATAAACCCTTAAACAAATGTTATTAAACCCAAGGTTCATTGTTCTTACTACACTTCAATCTATACAAACATCTATACTTAACCCTAGCTAATACAAATTCGTATGTATATAAACATCTTATTTAAAGCAATATTAAAACTGGAATTTAATTCAAGAGAGGGGGAGAGTCGACCTCGCCGCGGAGCTGTTGGCCGGAGAAGGTAGCCGGGGGTGGTGTCCAGTGTGGTGGTGACGGTGGTGGTGAAAGCTAATGGTAGTGATGGTGATGCTGAAGTCGGACAGGGAGAAGCGGGGAGTCGGCCGGACGGGGTGCGGGGTCAGTTCGGCAGAGGTTGCACAACCGGGAGGAATGCACATGGGTCGGTCGGGGTGATGTCCAGCCAGGGGGTGAAGTGTACAGCCGGGCGGGGCTGGACCGGCTGTACCTTGGCGGACTGGACCGGACTGCACGAAGCGGGCTGCACAGTGGTTGCCGGAGCGGGCTGCACAGTAGCGGCCGGAGCGGGCTGCACAGACCGACGACGGGGCTGTAGCCGGAGCCGCCGCAGGGGTGGACTGGCCGGAGCCGAGTCGGTCGGCCGGCCGGTCGGGTCTCTTTCAGGAAGGAGAAAGAAAGATGAAGAATGAAGGAAGAAGAAGAAGTTTGCTTTGCATGAAGAATAAATGGAGGAGGGAGGAGAGAGAGAGAGAGAGAGGGGGGGTTTCTAGGCTTCTTGGGATTAGGGCCTGCTTGGTTTAATGTGAGGGTGAGGTGATGGCTTTATAGGAGGGTGTGTAAGAGATGTGTGGTGGGGATGTTCCGATACAAAATGGAGGGCTTAGATTTCACATAAGAGAAATCATTTCTTCATGCGAAGTGGAGTGGGGGAGATGTGTAATTCGGTCCAATATTTATAACCTCTCTATTTGGTCTTGGCCAATGGTGTGAGGGCACCTAAAATTAATAAATTGTAACTTATCCCCTTAAATTCGAGAAATTATATGAACACATAAAATCGGTATCCTTGATTAAAATATAATTAAAGTGTCCCGTGCTTTTAAATTAAATGGGGGCACTTGTGGTCAAAATTCGGAAATGACACAAAGGTCAAAAACGGTGGGGGCTTAGAGTTAATCTTGGACCCTTTAGTTGGTCCGGCTCAACGGGTTAAGTTGGTATCTCAAAATTGAGGGTAACGACACAGGTGTCCGACACGTAATTTAATTATGGGATTACGGTTACGGAAAATTGTGCAATTAATTTAGAGCACAAAGAATTCAATTTTTGTGTGACGAAAAAGTCCAGTGCCTAAATTGGCGAGTCAAGTCAGAAGTACAATAGTCCGATGGAATTTATGGGCTGATATTGGGTTCCGAATAATTTAGCAATGATAGGGTGCGCCAAGGGTTTTAATTAATTGCATTAAAAATAACTGACAATCTTAACCCTACTCTAAACCTCAACATTTGCTGCTAAATCCAAATTTTTCCAAATCCAAACCTGACTATCTATAG
Organism: Iris macrosiphon; assembly: GCA_036927795.1. NCBI lineage: Eukaryota > Viridiplantae > Streptophyta > Magnoliopsida > Asparagales > Iridaceae > Iris > Iris macrosiphon. The sequence goes on along the minus strand of JAYESA010000015.1, from coordinate 81,071,645 downwards.
AATTAATCGAGGGGGTTTATATTCTTCCCAACTTAGAAAAATTTCGTCCCCGAAATTAAAAGTAAAGCACAATAATAGCTAAAAGAATTTAAAAACAACTAGTATTCAAATGTTGTACGTAAATTCGTACCTTGCTCCTCAAATAAGTATGGGAACCGCTGCCGAATAGAATCCTCGCGTTACCAAGTAGACTCACCTGGTGAATGGTGCTTCCAGGCAACTCTGACCAGTTGAATAGTCTGCCCTCTCAAAGTCTTCTCGCTGCGATCGAGGATCTCAACTGGCTGCTCTACGTAAGACAGACTGGGCCCGACTGTAATCTCCGAATGATCAAGCACGTGGCTAGGGTCTGCAACATATCTCCTCAGCTGTGATACATGAAATACGTCATACACTCCTTCTAATAATGGAGGCAATGCAAGACGGTAAGCCACTTTGCCAACTCGTTCCAAGATGTCAAAAGGTCCGATGTACCTCAGACTCAGCTTGCCTCTGCCTCCGAATCTGATGGTACCACGAGTAGGCGATATCCTTAAAAATACATGGTCACCTTCCTTGAACTCCAATGGTCTGCGGTGGGCATCTACCCAATGTTTCTATCTGTCCTGGGCTGCATGCAGGTGGCTCTGAATCTGCTTGACCTTCTCTACTGTCTGTGTCACCAACTTCGGACCAAGTATCTGACACTCTTCCACATCACTCCAACAAAATGGCGACCTATATTTCCTGCCGTACAGTGCCTCATAAGGTGCCATCTGTATGCTAGCCTGGTAACTGTTATTGTAGGAGAATTCCACCAAGTGTAGGTGGTCCTCCCAAGATCCTCCAAAAGTCAATCATGTACGCTCTCAACATATCCTCTAATATCTGTATCGTGCGCTCTGACTGACCATCAATCTGTGGATGATATGCAGTGCTGAACTTGAGTAGAGTTCCTAGGCTCTCCTGCATACTCCGCCAGAAATGCGACGTAAATCTAGAATCACGATCCGACACGATGCTGACAGGTACTCCATGTAATCGTACTATCTGCCTCATATACATGTCAGCTAATATCTCTGTGGATTGCCCAACTTTGAAGGGAAAGAAATGTGCAGACTTGGTGAGTTTGTCTACGACAACCCAAACTGCATCCTTCCCGCTTAGGCTTCGCGAGAATCCTGTGACAAAGTCCATGGTAATGTGTTCCCACTTTCACTCGAGAATGGGAAGCGGCTGCAATAATCCTGCAGTCCTCTGATGTTCAGCCTTGACTTGCTGACAAACTAAACATTTTGCCACGAATCTTGCGATTTCTCTCTTCATCCCATGCCACCAGAAATGCTGTCTCAAGTCTCGGTACATCTTTGTACCTCCGGAATGTATGGAATAGATCGAGCTATGAGCCTCGGTCATCAACTCTTGGCGTAGCTCGCCACTCGGAACGTATAGGCAATCTCCATACCTCAACGTTCCGTCTTCATGAATCCTGAGTCCTGTCTACATAGCGGCCTCTGTCCTCTCTCGTGGACGTCGAAACCTCATATCTGTAGGCAATGCTGCCTTGATCCTCTCAATCAGTGTAGACTGAACCTCAAGACTAGCCATCTGTCCATCCTTGCCTGGTATTACAATCTCTAAACCAAGCTCCTGGAGATCCTCTAGCAATTTCTATTGAGTTGTCTAAAAGTATGCCATGGGCTTCCTGCTTAAAGCATCTGCCAAGACATTCGCCTTGCTAGGGTGGTACTGCAACTCAATATCATAATCAGTCATCAACTCTAGCCAACATCTTTGCCTCATGTTGAGCTCCTTCTGCGTGTAGACATACTATAGACTTTTATGATCTGTATAAATCTCAACATGCTCACCATAGAGGTAATGTCTCCATAGCTTTAGTACAAATATCACTGCAGCTAGCTCCAAGTCGTGCGTCGGATATTTCTTCTTATGAACTCTCAGCTGTCTAGATGCGTAGGCTATCACCTTGCCGTGTTGCATCAATACACATCCCAATCCGCTCCCTGACGCATCACTGTACACCAAAAATCCTTCTGATCCTGAAGGTAGTGTCAAAATTGGTGCTGATGTCAGATGCTTCTTCAGCTCATCGAAAGCCGCCTGACACTCGTCGGTCCAGATAAACTCCTCGCCTTTACGCGTCAGTCGCGTCATAGGTGCAGCTACCCTCGAGAAGTTTTCCACGAACCTCCGATAATATCTGGCTAGTTCGAGGAAACTCCTAACATCCGTAACTGACGTAGGGGTAGGCCATGTCTCAACTGTCGCTATCTTTTCTGGGTTAACTGATAGTCCATCTCCGGTGACTATGTGTCCCAGAAACGGTACTCTATCCAAGCAAAACTCATATTTGCTGAGTTTGGCGTACAGTCTCTCATGTCTCAGCATCTCCAATACGATCCTGAGATGCCTCTCATGCTCCTCCTGGCTCTTGGAATATATCAAGATGTCGTCTATAAATACCACCACAAACTTATCCAAGTACTGATTAAACCAAACGGCATGACTAAAAACTCATAGTGGCCATACTTCGTCCAAAAGGCCGTCTTCTGGATGTCCTCTCTCCGTACCTTGATCTGATGATAACCGGATCTGAGATCGATCTTCGAGAATACACATGCACCACTAAGTTGATCAAACAAATCATCGATGCGCGGCAGTGGATACTTGTTCTTTATCGTTACAGCATTTAGCGCCCTATAATCGATACACAAGCGTACCGTCCCGTCCTTCTTCGGTACAAACAGAATGGGTGCTCCCCATGGAGATACACTAGCCCGTATGAAACCCTTATCTAAGAGATCATCTACTTGGACTTTCAGTTCAACCAACTCCTTCGGTGCTAGTCTGTAAACGGGGGAAGTAACTGGCTTAGCTCCTGGAATCAACTCTATAGTAAACTGAATCTCTCTATCTGGTGGCAGTCCTGGGAGATCCTCTGGGAACACATCCTCAAACTCTGCTATGAAGTGAGGGTACATCGGTTCACCTTCTACAATGTGTGTCGCTAGGGTAGGTTGGACACCATGCTCTCGGGCTCCCCGAAGAAACTCAAACTCTGGGTGATCTGGGGGTCTAAAGATGACACAACCATGACGGCAATCTAGCGTTGCGTGGTATTGGCTCAACCAATCCATGCCTAGGATAATGTCATAGTCCGGCATGGAGAAGACCAAAAATCGGGCACGCATCTCTCGCCCGCAGACTACTGAACATGATCTACAAGTGTCACTAACAGGTACTATTCCACCTCCCGTAAGGATCCTCTTGACCTTAGGAAGGGGTGCGGTGGCTATTCTGTAAACTCCCTCGACCAGATTTTAGTATTTTAATATTTTTTTTAGTTAATTAGAATTAGTGCAACTTTTTAAAAATTTATTTACTATATATTCTATTGATTGTGCACCTGTTCATTACACAATTAATTAGGGCCTTACACTAGCTGTTTACCCTAAACTATTTCATATCCCTGCTCTATACTTGCTAGACTACATTTTCTGTATTTTTAGCAACTCCCAGAAACCTCGTTTTGTGCTTCGTTTTAGTCGCACAAATATCGTTACAAACGTACGTATTTAATCCCTATTAAATTTTCTGCTCTTTACCCATCTCTGTACCCCTAGAGATTTGAGGACCAGTAGGCACCTGTTTTGCCCAACCAAAAATACGATAATATTCTACACTAACTGTATTACAATTATCGTATTGACACCGTAGAAAAATTATGACCCTAACTGCCCTTAAATAATTAATGAACACCGTGCGCAGTATTTATTAAATAATAAATACGGTGACGCGTATCACATAAGAAATCAGACCCTGTATCTGCCCAGGCTCACCCCACACTGTCCAAAACATACTCCCCAGCTTTTCCCCTCAATTCTGTGAATTTTGGTAATTTTTAGAACCAGGTGATTTTTCAGACAAATTGCATAATTGCGCAATTTCCCAATTTCTGGACTTTTATGCAAATTGTGAAAAGATTAGGGTTTTTATGCAAAAATGCATGCTAGGTGGCAACACCCTATTGGCTAGACAATAGGTGGCATGGGACCCACAGAAAAATCTGCTGAAAATATCCCAAAAATACAAAATTACCAAAATACCCCCAAAGTTCTACTTATTTACAAAATTGCCATTACCTCTAAAAACTATATAAACCCTAAAACACCCCCCCCCCGATTCCAACTCAAACCACCACCACCTCGGCCACCCTCCGCCTGCCGGACCACCGCCGAACCCGTCGCCTCTCCCCTGCCCTTCCCTCCGACCACCTCCACTCCCCTCCGGCCACCGCCTCCGCCGCCCTGAACCGCTGCAACATCATCCCGACCACCACCCCCACAACCGACTTCACCACCCGACCACCCCCAGCGCCACCCTCCGCCACCTTGAACCACCGCCACCACCACCACCCGCTTCACCTCGCCATTCCCCGTCGAACCAACCCACCACCACCGCCCCACGACGCCTCCAGCCGCCGCCCTGACCTCCACAGAACCCCGACCTCTCTCCCCGACTGCACCACCACCCTCATCCCGACCGTCCCCCACCGCCACTCCGGCAACCCCCGACCTCCGCCACCCTACCCGAACTGTTCGCCACCCCCTTCCCCGTCGCCCCGACCACCTGTCCCTCCACCTCCGGCACCACCCTGGCCGCCCTCACCTCCACAAGCTGCTGCCACTGCTGTTGGTACTGGCAGCAGTAGCCACTGCAGACGACTCTCCGGCCAGCCGCCGTCGACTCCGCCGTCGACCTCCCGCCGGCGACCCACCGTGGACCCCCCCTGCCACCTGTCAGGTAAAATACGTAGGTATTATACAAAAATACGTAATAAATCCTATATACATGTATATATATATAATATATGTGTATATATGTATATTAATATATATATATATATATATCAATATATATTATTATATGTTATTAATATTATTATTATTAATATTAAATACTGTAAATATACAGTATGTATATTGTAATTTCTGCATATTTTTATTATTATACATATATGTAATTATATATGTATATATATATATATCTATGTATATATGTATTATATATATTATCTATATACTATTATATATATATTATATATATTATACAGTATAATATATTTATTTACATCTTTTCTTTTCCTGTTTTTCTTTATTATTATATATATTATATATATATATGTATTATATACATATAAGTATATATGTATACTATGCATTCTGTTTCTTTTATTTTATTTCTGCACTTTATTTCCTGCACTATTTATATATGTATATATATATATATATATATATATCTATATATATATATATATATATATATATATATATATATATATATATATATATATATATATATTATCTATATATATTAATAAATATTGCTGATAATACAGCTTATATTTATATGCATATTTTAAATTCTTGCACTGCCTTTAAATTCATATATTATTATATATATGACAGTGGTCACATATAGACCATGACAATAATTATATTATAAATACTGTATATAACAGTGGTCACCTATAGACCCTGGTATTAGTGCTGGATATTATAGCATTTATATTTGTATTTAAATTCCTGCAAATATCATTTTCTTTTTATATGTATATTATCTATATATATATATACTATACAGTACATAGATATATATGTATTTACTTTTTGCCCTGTCATTTCAATTTATTATATCAGTGGATACACCCTGATAAATACTATATTATATATCTGCAGCAGTGGATATACCCTGCTATTATTATAATACCTGCATTTGTCTGTTCTTCATATACTATATATATTATATCTATATATATACATACTATATATATAGATCTATATTATATATGTGTATATAAGTATATATATATACTTTATATTACAGACTTGATATTTACGAACCCTGTCTGTTTTAAACAGAAACCACCTTCAGCACAGCCAGTGACCCCCTGTCACCAGCAACCTTAAACCTGACTGCAAGATCAGGTTATCAACACTATCAGGGAGTAGGCAAGTATACCTTGCCAAGTTTGTACTGGTTAAATATTAAATGTTAAATGTTCTGATTTAAATTCAATTATTGTTATATAATACTGCTCCTGAAATTACATATAAATGTATCTGAGATTGCCTTGGGTACAGTCAACAGATACGTTGACTTAGGGTAATCAATGTAGTAGTTACAGACTTACCAACAATTGTGAGAATATCCTGATATTCTCCTAGACCCTATCACGGAAACACGCAACATGGTTGCAATGCATATTGGGATGCGAGCTGCGTAGTTGACTAGCTACCAGTACGTGTGACCGCATCACGGATTAGAATAATTTAGGAAATATACGACTTGACCTTTAGTTACATTGGGAGGGGAGAACAACTAAAATACGTATGGGACACCCACCTCTTTACCATGTGCCGCACTCGACGGAGTGATACGGATGATATAGATATGTATTCATGTGACCATTCTCATCGTAGATGGAAAATTGTATAGTGCCCTTGAACGGGGGCATATGTGGCATATACTAGCCTGTCACTACAGATTGGTGAATTACGTCAGCATATGTCTAGCCACAGATTTCCCATACGTATTAGGTTGTCTCAATTTGCATTCACTTAGATGGTTAGCACCCTGTATTTATTTTATTCAGTAATTTTTATTCAGTATTTACATACATGGCATGTTATTTTTCTGTATCTTGCTACGTCCCTCTGAGGACCTGGTTCCCTGACCAGGTTTAGCTGAGACATTCCACCCCACAGTACCTGGACCTGGACTGGAGTCTGGACATGCCCTTGAGATGGAGTTAGAGGAGATGCCGTCAGAGTCTACCTGAGTACACCTGGAGTTGGAGCTACATATTTTGAGGATGTTGCGCTAGTTTATCTTATTTCACTCCTGCTTACTTTTGTAGTGGGATTGTTCCCACCTGACTTTATCTGGGTTGTATATGACATTTCAGATATAGCATCTTTATATTCAGCACTTTCCCTGTTATTCTTGTGGATGAGATAGATTTACCTGTATTTAGACTTGTAGTATTTTAGGACAGCGTAGCACATCACTTCGGGTCCATTAAATTGGGTAATCCCTTAGTGACGTGTCAGCTGGCCAGTGACACGTGGCCTAGTTCCGTATATTTTTGGGACTGGGGCGTGACACGGTTTTAGTGGTGGCCCATGCAGGTCGAGTTAATTGCTAATAACATGATATCATGTTCAGCAAACCTGCAATAGGATAGGAATACTAGGTCTCATCCACACTAACTTCATCCATAAATATTGCATCCTGCTTGATTATCATCTATTAAGTCCTTCGTACTTTTCTAAATTTTTTTCTATTCTTTTCAGAAATATGGACATACCCGGGGAAACTGCGATTAATGGAACTGACCAAGCAACAGACCTCTCGCCAGATGTCCAAGGGACACCAACCCCGAGAGACCAATCTCCGAGAAGGATGCTGGTCAATCCAACAACCTCGTACCTTCACCAGGATCCGACCCAGGAAGCAACACCAGTCCAACAAGAAGGGCAACCTTCTCAGGCTCCAACACTGCAGGCGGAGATACCTTTGCCTCCACCTCCAGTTCTCGCAGCCCTGATGCCACAACTTGAGGAACAATCTCAGATGATCCAAGCCATATTACAGGCTCAGTGGCAACAGACTGAAGTCGAGACAATGCCTAATGACGGTTCTGGAAAGGACAGCTGCCCCAGTACCAGCCCCTGTTCAAACAGCTAGCACTGTTCGAGGCTTTAGCCGGATGAGCCCGAGAACCTTTAAAGGCAATGAAACTCCGGAAGAGATCTCAGACTGGATCTCCAACACGGAAATACTGCTAGAAGGTTCCCAACTTCACCCCGATCTATGGATAACTGCAATAAGGACCCTACTCCTCGGCAACGCCCATCACTGGTGGGAATCTATCGAGCGCAGCACTGGCAAGAACCATACTTGGGAGCAATTTCTGGAAAATTTTAATGCAAAATATTTCCCAGCCACGGTCAGAGATGATCTGTATTCCCAGTTCCTGCATTTGGAACAAGGAAATTTGACCGTCGACGCCTATGATGCAGAATTCAGTCGACTAAGTCAATTCGGTGCCATCTTAATACCAACCGAGCTGAAGAAGGCCCTAAAGTTCCATCATGGCCTTACCCCCGAACTCCAAAGGTATACTACGGCACAGTCGAAAATCTCCTACGAAGAAGTTCTTTCAGAAGCCAGGATACAAGAAGCCATTGGCCGAGAAGCAAGATGCTCAAATCCAACCATATCAGCCATAGACCAGACAGGAGCAGGAGGACCAATCCATCACCTGGGAAATCAGGCACAACACAAGACAGGGCCATATCAATACAAGGAACTTCCGACTTGTCACTATTGTGGCAGGAAAGGACATTATGCCAAAAACTGCCGAAGGAAGTATAGACTATGCTTGATATGTGGAGATAATCAACATAGGGCCAGAGACTGCCCACAACACAGAGAAGCAACACTTCGGACTGGGCAAGGACCAGCAGCACCAGCCCAGAGAATGCAACCTCCTACTAGAGGTCAGCATTCCCCAGCATCTGGAAGATTTCAGAGGGGACCACCCTTGGCCACCCAAGACACGCAGTACTACCTAGCCAGACAACAAACCAATAGACAAAGGCACGAACAGGCCTTTACACTAGCTGAAATTGCAGAAGAACCAAAAGGTGAAACCATTTCAGGTATCATTATAGTCGCATTATTACCTGCAAAACCGCATTATTTGATTCTGGCACTACACTGTCTTTTACATCTAGTAGTTCGTACCCATGTAAATAGCCAGGTTTACCGGAAAAGGCATTGTTCCAGTTACCAACATTACTAAAGCCTGCTAGTAGTCAAGTATAAGTAGAATAATAGAGATGCGATTCTCGGTCCTTTCAAAACCAAACTTCGATGTTATCGTAGACATGGACTGGTTAAGTTAGTACAAATGCTATCCTAGACTACGGGAAGAAAAGCATCATCCTTAGACCACCAGATTACCCATTCAGCTATAGACAAGTACCAAGGATAGCAAATCATAGTAGTTAACCCTAATAACCTGAGGACTTGTAGTATCCGACCTAATTATTTTTCCACCCTTAAAAAAAAATGATCAGGACTAAGCAAACACATATAGAGTAGAATAGGAGGACATGTGTTTTCACCTATCCGTGAAACTATCAGACTTGGAAGAAGAGGAAAACTAAGCTCGAGGTACATCAGACCCTTCGATGTGTTGAAACGCATCAAAGAAGTTGTTTACAAGATAGCATTACCTCAGACATTGGAAGAAGTACATGACGTCTTCCACGTATCCCAATTAAGGAGGTACGCTCTGGATACAAGTCATGTACTTAAATGCGGACAACCTATAGTGTATATTAAGGTTGTAGAACTTAGAAACCACACCTCTTTTGGGTCAACTAGCAACCTAGACAAGAAGTTAGAGATTATAGAATCTTGTCTATTTGTGAAATTGAATTGTTTTATACTTCTCACATCATAATCTAGCGTACTTATATTTGTTATACTACCTTAAATTATGCTCTGCTATTATAGCCTAGTTTTGCAAGCTTATTCTATATCAAGCTTGTTCATTAATTATGTATTATTGGAGTACTACACTAATACATTTCAGAATCAGTGTATGACGGTCTGATCAACCATAATGCACTTGATTCGCCTTCGCATAACTACTTTAAGTGGATTGAGATATAATGATTGGTAGACAGATGTACTTACCCTCTACGCATATCATATCAGCTACATAACTGTGCTAATACGAATATGTAAATAGGGATTACCAAAATAGCATTTCCATCCACAATTGCCTTGACAATTCCCATTGAATTTCCTAAACGCCTTGAATCTCCATACTTCTAATCTATTACCTTCCCCTTGAACTCTTGATTACTGTTTTTCGTCTTTTCTTATTCCGGAAGGAAGAAACCTCGTACTTAGTATAAATACGAGGTGTATTGTTTCTGTAGCCATTTCTATTTGTTTCTTAGGAAATTACCAAACCCTATTACTAGATTAGATTGCAATTTAAAACTGTTCTTATTTTCTTAGAATGACTTTCGTTACCTACCTTACATCATATTACGTTCCTCTAGTTCATATTGCATGAAAACATCATGCACCAGGCAAATCAACCTGGGAACGAGAAAAGGATATTCGATAATGTTACCCCCATCTATTTCCAGATCAGGGTATGTCCAAATATTTTAAATCAATCTTCAGCTATATCTATGTCCTGATATTTTTGAATCAATCAATCTTTCGTTTTCATTATATGTGTGTTTTATTTCGAGGACGAAATATTCTAAGGATGGTAGATTGTAAACTCCCTCGACCAGATTTTAGTATTTTAATATTTTTTTTAGTTAATTAGAATTAGTGCAACTTTTTAAAAATTTATTTACTATATATTCTATTGATTGTGCACCTGTTCATTACACAATTAATTAGGGCCTCACACTAGCTGTTTACCCTAAACTATTTCACATCCCTGCTCTATACTTGCTAGACTACATTTTCTGTATTTTTAGCAACTCCCAGAAACCTCGTTTTGTGCTTCGTTTTAGTCGCACAAATATCGTTACAAACGTACGTATTTAATCCCTATTAAATTTTCTGCTCTTTACCCATCTCTGTACCCCTAGAGATTTGAGGACCAGTAGGCACCTGTTTTGCCCAACCAAAAATACGATAATATTCTACACTAACTGTATTACAATTATCGTATTGACACCGTAGAAAAATTATGACCCTAACTGCCCTTAAATAATTAATGAACACCGTGCGCAGTATTTATTAAATAATAAATACGGTGACCCGTATCACCTAAGAAATCAGACCCTGTATCTGCCCAGGCTCACCCCACACTGTCCAAAACATACTCCCCAGCTTTTCCCCTCAATTCTGTGAATTTTGGTAATTTTTAGAACCAGGTGATTTTTCAGACAAATTGCATAATTGCGCAATTTCCCAATTTCTGGACTTTTATGCAAATTGTAAAAAGATTAGGGTTTTTATGCAAAAATGCATGCTAGGTGGCAACACCCTATTGGCTAGACAATAGGTGGCATGGGACCCACAGAAAAATCTGCTGAAAATATCCCAAAAATACAAAATTACCAAAATACCCCCAAAGTTCTACTTATTTACAAAATTGCCATTACCTCTAAAAACTATATAAACCCTAAAACACCCCCCCCCGATTCCAACTCAAACCACCACCACCTCGGCCACCCTCCGCCTGCCGGACCACCGCCGAACCCGTCGCCTCTCCCCTGCCCTTCCCTCCGACCACGTCCACTCCCCTCCGGCCACCGCCTCCGCCGCCCTGAACCGCTGCAGCATCATCCCGACCACCACCCCCACAACCGACTTCACCACCCGACCACCCCCAGCGCCACCCTCCGCCACCTTGAACCACCGCCACCACCACCACCCGCTTCGCCTCGCCATTCCCCGTCGAACCAACCCACCACCACCGCCCCACGACGCCTCCAGCCGCCGCCCTGACCTCCACAGAACCCCGACCTCTCTCCCCGACTGCACCACCACCCTCATCCCGACCGTCCCCCACCGCCACTCCGGCCACCCCCGACCTCCGCCACCCTACCCGAACTGTTCGCCACCCCCTTCCCCGTCGCCCCGACCACCTGTCCCTCCACCTCCGGCACCACCCTGGCCGCCCTCACCTCCACAAGCTGCTGCCACTGCTGTTGGTACTGGCAGCAGTAGACACTGCAGACGACTCTCCGGCCAGCCGCCGTCGACTCCGCCGTCGACCTCCCGCCGGCGACCCACCGTGGACCCCCCCTGCCACCTGTCAGGTAAAATACGTAGGTATTATACAAAAATACGTAATAAATCCTATATACATGTATATATATATAATATATGTGTATATATGTATATTAATATATATATATATATATCAATATATATTATTATATGTTATTAATATTATTATTATTAATATTAAATACTGTAAATATACAGTATGTATATTGTAATTTCTGCATATTTTTATTATTATACATATATGTAATTATATATGTATATATATATATATCTATGTATATATGTATTATATATATTATCTATATACTATTATATATATATTATATATATTATACAGTATAATATATTTATTTACATCTTTTCTTTTCCTGTTTTTCTTTATTATTATATATATTATATATATATATGTATTATATACATATAAGTATATATGTATACTATGCATTCTGTTTCTTTTATTTTATTTTTGCACTTTATTTCCTGCACTATTTATATATGTATATATATATATATATATATATATATATATATATATATATATATATTATCTATATATATTAATAAATATTGCTGATAATACAGCTTATATTTATATGCATATTTTAAATTCTTGCACTGCCTTTAAATTCATATATTATTATATATATGACAGTGGTCACATATAGACCCTGACAATAATTATATTATAAATACTGTATATAACAGTGGTCACCTATAGACCCTGGTATTAGTGTTGGATATTACAGCATTTATATTTGTATTTAAATTCCTGCAAATGTCATTTTCTTTTTATATATATATTATCTATATATATATATACTATACAGTACATAGATATATATGTATTTACTTTTTGCCCTGTCATTTCAATTTATTATATCAGTGGATACACCCTGATAAATACTATATTATATATCTGCAGCAGTGGATATACCCTGCTATTATTATAATACCTGTATTTGTCTGTTCTTCATATACTATATATATTATATCTATATATATACATACTATATATATAGATCTATATTATATATGTGTATATAAGTATATATATATACTTTATATTACAGACTTGATATTTACGAACCCTGTCTGTTTTAAACAGAAACCACCTTCAGCACAGCCAGTGACCCCCTGTCACCAGCAACCTTAAACCTGACTGCAAGATTAGGTTATCAACACTATCAGGGAGTAGGCAAGTATACCTTGCCAAGTTTGTACTGCTTAAATATTAAATGTTAAATGTTCTTATTTAAATTCAATTATTGTTATATAATACTGCTCCTGAAATTACATATAAATGTATCTGAGATTGCCTTGGGTACAGTCAACAAATACGTTGACTTAGGGTAATCAATGTAGTAGTTACAGACTTACCAACAATTGTGAGAATATCCTGATATTCTCCTAGACCCTATCACGGGAACACGCAACATGGTTGCAATGCATATTGGGATGCGAGCTGCGTAGTTGACTAGCTACCAGTACGTGTGACCGCATCACGGATTAGAATAATTTAGGAAATATACGACTTGACCTTTAGTTACATTGGGAGGGGAGAACAACTAAAATACGTATGGGACACCCACCTCTTTACCATGTGCCGCACTCGACGGAGTGATACGGATGATATAGATATGTATTCATGTGACCATTCTCATCATAGATGGAAAATTGTATAGTGCCCTTGAACGGGGGCATATGTGGCATATACTAGCCTGTCACTACAGATTGGTGAATTACGTCAGCATATGTCTAGCCACACATTTCCCATACGTATTAGGTTGTCTCAATTTGCATTCACTTAGATGGTTAGCACCCTGTATTTATTTTATTCAGTAATTTTTATTCAGTATTTACATACATGGCATGTTATTTTTCTGTATCTTGCTACGTCCCTCTGAGGACCTGGTTCCCTGACCAGGTTTAGCTGAGACATTCCACCCCACAGTACCTGGACCTGGACTGGAGTCTGGACATGCCCTTGAGATGGAGTTAGAGGAGATGCCGTCAGAGTCTACCTGAGTACAGCTGGAGTTGGAGCTACATATTTTGAGGATGTTGCGCTAGTTTATCTTATTTCACTCCTGCTTACTTTTGTAGTGGGATTGTTCCCACCTGACTTTATCTGGGTTGTATATGACATTTCAGATATATCATCTTTATATTCAGCACTTTCCCTGTTATTCTTGTGGATGAGATAGATTTACCTGTATTTAGACTTGTAGTATTTTAGGACAGCGTAGCACATCACTTCGGGTCCATTAAATTGGGTAATCCCTTAGTGACGTGTCAGCTGGCCAGTGACACGTGGCCTAGTCCCGTATATTTTTGGGACTGGGGCGTGACATATTCTATGGGTAGCAACGAAACTAGCAGCTATAAAAGAGTGTGTGGCACCAGAATCAAATAGGGCTAATGCTGGTAATGAAGCTACTAAGATAGTACCTGCGATTACTTCTTCGGCTGTCTCTGCCTCCTCTACCGTCATCGCATAGGCCTGTCCCTGTCTCTGTGTCGGTGCCCTTGGCTGATATCGATCCTGGTGGAACTGACCTGCCTGTGGGGCCAAGGGTGGCCTTCTCTGGTTTTCCCATGGTGCTGGTGGTCGCTGCGCTCCTGCTCCTGCGTAAGGCGGCCTCGGTCCAGGAGGCTGCTGATAAGGCCTCGGTACTGGCAGGACTGGCCGATGAACCATCTGTGCTGGTGCCCTCTGTTCTGGGCAATCTCGGACAGTATGTTGGTCCGACCCACATCTCAAGCAAGTGCCCAGTCTCCGTCGGCAGTCCCTCAATAGATGACCCTTCTTTCCGCAGTAATGGCATATGGGAATGACAGCTCCCTGCTGTGGTGATGCCCTCTGCTGCTGCTGATGTACTAGAGAACGCTTCATAGGTCCTCCCTGCGGGGCTCGGACTGTTGATGACGACGCATAGGAGCATTTCTGGCTGGCCTCCATATTGTTAATGCGGTCCTGGCGTCGTGCTGCAAGCAATACCTCAGAGTATGAGTTAGGGGCTGTGGACCCGATAAGCCTCTGGGTCTCAAAACTCAGGCCTTCATAAAACTTCTCGGCCTTTGCTTCCTCAGTGGGGATCAGGTACGGTGTAAACCTGCTCAGGCGGAGGAACTCAGAATTGTATTCCTCTACAGTCATACTCCCCTGTCTGAGGTTCTGAAATCTGTCCCGAAGCTCTGCTTGGGCAGTAGAGGGTATGTAAATTTCTTGGAAGAGCCTAGTGAACTCTTACCATGTGGCACGATCTGGTCCTAAAAACTGCTCCTCGAAAAGCCACCAGTGATGCGCGTTGCCGGTGAATTACATCCTGACAGCCGTCATCCATCGGTGTCGGGGGAGGTCGGTAGCCTCCAGCTGGTGCTGAATGCCGGTGAGCCAAGCGTGGACCTCTGTCGGCTCCTCTGTGCCCGCAAAAGGTTGCGGCATCAAACGACAGAAGTCTATGACAAACCCTCGCGTCGGCTCGTATGCTGGTGGTGACGCCTGCCCCAAGGCCGTCACGATGCTCTCTCTCAGGGTCTCAGCCTAGCGCTGCTGGGCCTGCTGTTGAGCCTGCTGCTGGACCTGCTGCTGGACCTACATCATCGCATACATCATCTGGAACATCTGTGTTCCATCCATCGGTTGCCTTGTGGGGAATGGCATAAAGGGCATCTAGGGCCGGAATGTTGGAGGAGGTGGTAGCTGCTGCTCCTCCTGACTCGGAATCCTCTGATCCTCAGGTCCTGCCTGATGCAGAGTCTGATGCCCGTCCGAGGGCACCTCGGGATGGCCTGATGACTGTCCCATGGGAGCTGGAGTCAGCAGAAGGACCTGCTCCAGTTTTGGTTCTCCGGATGATCCTGCGTCTCGGGGAACGTCGCCAGGCTGCACGACGCGTCCACTGCGGAGATTCATAACTCTGATAAGAAGTTATGACTGCGATCAACGTTTGAGAAAAATAAACAAGATACAATTTGGTAAAGGATAACGAGATAGAAGTGTCATATGAAGGTTTCAAACTTTGCAGATGAGATTCCTAATATCTATTCCTAATTTGCAGGCTCGCTTGGCACAGTCAGGTGACCAAAACGATTTAAATCGGACCTGCATGGGCCACCACAAAAACCTTATTACGCCCTGATTCCATGGATAAGGAACCGAGACACGTGTCAATGGCCAACAGCGTACTTCGGTGGGCATTCCAATCTAATGGGCCCGTCGGAGTACACTTAAGCTGTAAAGTACAATGAATAACCCATCACATAACACATATAAACTCAATCTAAATCTCATCCACAGGCAGCAATATAAGAGCACAATAAAGGTAAATATAACAACTAATGTGAAGAAAGGAAATATCCAAGATAGGTATCAAGTACAAATACTAGAATAGTCACACAGGAACAAACCCGCTAGTACAAATATACTGGAATGAAAGTAAGCAATAAGATAACTTGAAACGACATCAGGTAACTAGGTAATGATACCGTCCCAAGGAAAGAGTCACTACCAGCGATCAGGCGAAGTCCTCAGGGATAACCTCGTCCTTGGCAGTGAGGACATCTGCTGGATATGTGCCTGGACCGTACTCCTCCGGGTAATCCTTGTCGCCTATACCTGGAAGGGAACTAGGTTCTCAGAGGGACGTAACAAGGTACAAAAATACAATATGCCAGGTAAACAGATAGTACAAGTGCAACGACAGGGTAATCTATCATAACCAAACAAGTGTGACTCAGTTTAAAGACAATGTTCGACGCATGAGCTTTCTAAAATAAAATTGTAGCTCTGGACACGAAAACACATGGCACGTACCGAAGCTCCGGGCAAAGAGTCACACGGGTGATACCACTACACTAGATATAGGAATCACTACAAAAATACTACATAAATATATAAGTGCGTGTAGAGTAGCCCAAACGTCTAGTAACTGTCTTCCCCTTCCCAAGCGGTCAACGATTGTGCGCTGAACCTGAACCTCTAACTACAGTCTCGACACACAGAATTAATTCAACAGACGGACCCTAAGGTCGTCCCAGTCTCTGGTCATGATGTCAGTATCAGGATACAGGAATCTGGCACGATCATAGTGTATGAGTTTGTCCTGGGGCATCGATGTACCCAGGTACGTGCATCGAGGTACTACAAAGCCTCTAACAATAATTCTAAGACGTTACGACGAAAGTCAGCACCCGGTTGTGAACCGGACGCGAAGTATCGAACGTCAACAAAAATACGCGCACAATGTACATAAAGATCAACAATGTCTGTAATATAAAATACAGGGTGGCATGGTATACTTGCCTGCGTACGGCTGCTGATGACGGGGTCCCGGTACCGCGTCCAAGCCCTCAGGTCCCACAGTACCTAGAGATGAGATACAAACCAATAATCAATAATCTATTCTACGACAGACAGGGATGTGATACACGTCTAAACATATATCCAGACTCAGCTACAACTCACAGGGACAAGACACTAGGGGGTTGACCACAATTTACTATCGGTACGATACAACAATCAACTAGTCCTCTGTACACTCTCCTCGACAAATCCTCATTCTTACCATATTCATCACGTGGTTTAGTTGTTCAGGTATGCTCACTCCCTGACCGTATTTACTCATTAAATATTAGGTCTTCCTCAACCCTCAGGATTATTTCATCCACAATCACTGCTCATCCCCACAGATTACCATGCAAATAAATAAATTTGTTAATCCCTAAAGCTCAATGTCTCTCATTCAACTCCATATTAATATACTGATGACGATTAAACCCCAAGTTCCATTAACCTTAACCTCAAGTCATTATAATTATCATTCGATTTAATCAACATTGTTCAAGTAATATACTACACTAACCATATATATGCCAACAATATATATCCATTAAACCCTAACAACTATATCTACATATATCCTCGAAACACTACATCATATACCACATTATGACAGGTATAATAAACCCTTAAACAAATGTTATTAAACCCAAGGTTCATTGTTCTTACTACACTTTAATCTATACAAACATCTATACTTAACCCTAGCTAATACAAATCTGTATGTATATAAACATCTTATTTAAAGTAATATTAAAACTGGAAATTAATTCAAGAGAGGGGGAGAGTCGACCTCGCCGCGGAGCTGTTGGCCGGAGAATGTGGCCGGGGGTGGTGTCCAGTTGTGGTGGTGACGGTGGTGGTGAAAGCTAATGGTGGTGAAGGTGATGTTGAAGTCGGACAGGGAGAAGCGGGGAGTCGGCCGGACGGGGTGCGGGGTCAGTCCGGCAGAGGTTGCACAACCGGGGGGGAATGCACAGGGGTCGGTCGGGGTGATGTCCAGCCGGGGGGTGAAGTGTACAGCCGTGCGGGGCTGGACCGACTGCACCTTGGTAGACTGGACCGGACTGTACGGAGCGGGCTGCACAGTGGTGGCCCGAGCGGGCTGCACAGACCGGCGGCGAGGTTGTAGACGGAGCCGCCGCGGGGGTGGACTGGCCAGAGCCGAGTCGGTCGGCCGGCTGGGCGGGTCTCTTTCAGGAAGGAGAAAGAAAGATGAAGAATGAAGGAAGAAGAAGAAGTTTGCTTTGCATGAAGAATAAATGGAGGAGGGAGGAGAGAGAGAGAGAGAGAGAGGGGGGGTTTCTAGGCTTCTTGGGATTAGGGCCTGCTTGGATTAATGTGAGGGTGAGGTGATGGCTTTATAGGAGGGTGTGTAAGGGATGTGTGGTGGGGATGTTCCCATTCAAAATGGAGGGCTTAGATTTCACATGAGAGAAATTATTTCTTCATGAGAAGTAAAGTGGGGGAGATGTGTAATTCGGTCCAACATTTGTAACCTCTCCATTTGGTCTTGGCCAATGGGGTGAGGGCACCTAAAATTAATAAATTATAACTTAGCCCCTTAAATTCGGGAAATTGTACGGACACATAAAATAATGCAAAAATTGTGGAGAAAATTGCGGTTGATGATTTGCATGGCGAGGGGGTGTTGGGGGTTTGGCATGGGTTTAATTTAATGGCCAACGGGATTAATTGAGGATTAAATTAGGATTAGGCAAAATCGGTATCCTTGATTAAAATAGAATTAAAGTGTCCTGCGCTTTTAAATTAAATGGGGGCACTTGGGGTCAAAATTCGGAAATGACACAAAGGTCAAAAATGGTGGGGGCTTGGAGTCAGTCTTGGACCCTTTAGTTGGTCCGGCTCAACGGATTAAGTTGGTATCTCAAAATTGAGGGTAACGACACAAGTGTCCGACACGGAATTTAATTATGGGATTACGGTTATGGAAAATTGTGCAATTAATTTAGAGCACAAAGAATTCGATTTTTGTGTGACAAAAAAGTCCAGTGCCTAAATTGGCGAGTCAAGTCAGAAGTACAATAGTCTGATGGAATTTATGGGCTGATATTGGGCTCCGAATAATTTAGCAATGATAGGGCGCGCCAAGGGTGTTAATTAACTACATAAAAAATAACTGACAATCTTAACCCTACTCTAAACCTCAACATCTGCTGCTAAATCCAAAATTTTCCAAATCTAAACCAGACTATCTATAGAATTAATCGAGGGGGTTTACAGATAGCGGGTTGATCGGCTTCAGTTCAGCGGGTCGTCGGTCGCATTCTCGGCGATGAACATGGTGGTTTAGACAAGAAGGATCCGGTCGAAGTCGGTGATCTGAACGGCAGGTGGAAAGTGCCATATTCAGCAAGCTGGATGTCAGTTCAGGTGAAGATGACGGGTTCTCTGGCGTTGGTTGGCAGTTGCTTCAGTCGATCGGGTGCAGCGGGAATGACGTAGGCGGGAACAACTGTCGATCGGTTAGGCAAGGTACGGTCGACGAGGAGGCGGGGATGGTCGTCGGGTTGTTGGGTTCAGCTTTCGGGCATGTGCAGCGGGTTAGGGGCAGCGTTGGTCGGGGTTGGGCAAGACGTGCGGAGGCAGGTGAAGTAGGTCGGGGTTATTCGGCAGGGAGATGGGAACAGGGAATACTTCGACTGTGGTTTAGTTTTTTAGGTATAGAAAAGAAATGGAAAAAGTAAAGATAAAGAGTTTATATATGAAGGGGGGTTGGTTTGACCTAGAAAAGTTTGACTTTGGGAAAAGGGTCTTCTCATATAGGTATTTAAATGGCTAGGATTTCAGATAAATTAAAAATGAATGGGTATGATTCCATTGGTTCAAGGTTTTGGGGCCATGGTTCAAAGAGGTTGATGTTGCAATTGCACACTCCCAAAAATTATGGAAAATACACATGAAGGAGAAAATAGGGTTTATTTACATGTCAAGTCCAACGGGATGGACACCTTAATGCCTTGTGTACAAAAGTGTCCAATAATTGGAAAATTGCACAAAGCAAGATTTATGGTTTTTAATTAATTAACTAAATGCAATAGGTGTTTTAGAATTAATAGAAGTACAAAGGCTGAATTGTGGTGGGACACAAGGGTCAAATAACTATCTGGCATGTCTAAGACAAGGGTGTGAGATCTATTGGAAGACAAAGGCTAGTGTAGTGTTCTAATTATCGAAATAATGATAAGGTGCAACAATCAAATAAAATTGCAGCAATTTAAATATAATTAATTATCATGCAAATTATTTACACATTAATTACGAAAAGACGAAAATACCCTTAATCTGAAATGTGGGGGTGAAAAGTCTTCCCTCCTTAAAAGAATTTCGTCCTCGAAATTAAAATAAACCAGCACAAACAAACAATCAACTATGAATTATACCTCAAGTCTCGAAGAGATACGGATACTGCTCGCACATTTTGTCCTCTCTCTCCCAAGTTGGCTCTCTTAGAGAGTGATGTCTCCACGCAACATGAACCAAGGGAATAGTCTAGTTTCGCAATACCTTCTCTCTACGATCCAAGATCTCAACTGGTTGTTCAGGATAGCTGAGCGTCGGTCCAACTTCGATCTCCGAGTGATCTAGTACGTGACTCGGATCTGCCACGTACCATCTCAGCTACGACACGTGGAACACGTCATGCACTCCATCTAGAGCAGGCGGCAAGTCAAGTCTATAGGCCATTGCACCGACCCTTGCAAGAATACTGAAGGGCCCGATGTATCGTAGACTAAGCTTCCCGCCTCTGCCAAAATGAATTGTGCCCCGTATCGCAGAAATCTGTAGGAACACCAAATTTCCAACCTAGAACAATAATATTAACACGCAATCTAAAACAAAACAATCACAAACCAAAAAGAAAACAAGCCTATACCTGAAACTCTAGGGGTCTACGGTGGCTATCGGCCCAATGCCGCTGTCTGTCCTGCGCCACTTGCAGTCTGTCTCTGATAAGTTTCACCTTCCCTGCTGCATCTACGACCATTTCTGGTCCTAACAAGGCTCTCTCTCCAATATTATCTCAAGATAAAGGTGTACGGCATCTTCGTCCATATAAAACCTCGAATGGTGATATCTCAATGCTGGCCTGGTAGCTGTTGTTGTAAGCAAACTCTATTAGGTGTAGATGATCCTCCCAAGAACCTCAGAGATCCAAAACACAAGTGCGTAGCATATCTTCAAGAGTCTGAATAGTCCTTTCAGACTGCCCGTCTATTTGGGGGTGATACGCGGTACTGAACTTAAGCTGAGTGCCCAAGCTAGCCTGTAGACTCCTCCAGAAATGGGAAGTGAAATGACTATCCCGATCTGAGATAATACTCACAGGAACTCCATGTAATCTGACAATCTGTTGCACGTACATCTCTGCTAGCTTCTCTATCGATGTGCCTACTTTGAAAGGTAAGAAGTGGGCTGATTTGGTCAACCTATCCACGATGACCCAAATTGCGTCCTTTCCTCCTGGAGAACGTGGAAGTCCCAAAATAAAGTCCATAGTCACGTGCTCCCACTTCCATTCTAGAATGGGTAAAGGTTGAAGCAATCCTCTTGGCCTCTATCGATCTCCTTTTATCTGCTGGCACACTAAATATTGGGATACAAAGCATGCTACTTCGTGCTTCATACCATACCACCATACGTGCTCCCTCAAATCTTGATACATCTTGTTAGCTCCGGGATGCATCGAGTACTGAGAGCAATGTGCCTCCTGTAAAACCTCTTCGCGCAGCTCTCCACTTGGCACACACATCCTCTTGCCATGTTGCAAAGATCCATCATCCGCAATAGTGAAGTCGTCTGTCAATCCTGTCCGAACTTATGCTCTAATATTCCTTATAGTCTCATCATTGTACTGAGCAGCTCTAATTCTGTCCATCAGCTTCGATTTTATCTGCAATCCCCATATCTGAATCATAACTCCTGGAACTAGTACTTCAATTTCCAAGCTCTCAAGATCAGCTAATAAATGTCTATCCGAAGTCAAACACATAGCCATCGGATACCTGCTCAAGGCATCGGCGACTACGTTGGCCTTTCCTGGATGGTACTATAATGAGATATCAAAGTCTTTCATCAACTCTAACCATCTTCTCTGTCTCATGTTTAGCTCATTCTGTGTAAACACGTACTTCAAGCTTTTGTGGTCTGTGAAGATCTCTACCCGCTCTCCGTACAAGTAGTGTTTCCACAGCTTTAGGGCAAAGATAACTGATGCTAACTCCAGATAATGAGTGGGGTAGTTCTTTTCATGAGGGCATAATTTTCTGGAAGCATAGGCAATTACTTTTCCATGTTGCTAAAGAACACATCCCAAACCTTTTCCTAAAGCATCATTGTAGATAGTGAATCCACCTGTCCCTGCTGGCAATGTCAAAACTGGTGCTGTCGTCAATCTCTTCTTTAGCTCATCGAATGCGGCTTGACATTCTTCTGCCCAGACAAATTCCATATCTTTCTTGGTCAGCCTAGTCATTGGTTCTGCAATCTTAGAGAAGTCTTGTACAAATCTTCGGTAGTATCCTGCTAGTCCGAGAAAGCTCCTGATTTCAGTTACCGAACTGGGGGTAGCCCATGACTCCACTGCTTCGATCTTCTTTGTGTTAACTGAAATTCTGTTACCCGTCACCATGTGTCCAAGAAATTCAACCTTGTCAAGAAAGAACTCACACTTTGAAAGCTTCTCGTATAACTTCTCTCTCCTAAGAGTCTCTAAGACCATCCTCAGGTGCTTTTCATGCTCTTCTGGGGTCTTCGAATATATTAGAATGTCGTCAATAAACACCACTATGAACTTGTCAAGTTACTGGTGGAATACCTTGTTCATCAAGTTCATAAATACTGTTGGTGCATTGGTTAAACCAAACGGCATTACCGTGAATTCAAACTGGCCATATCTGGTCCGAAAGGCTGTCTTTGGTATGTCTTCTCTCTTCACCTTTACCTGGTGATAGCCTGACCTCAAGTCTATCTTTGAAAACACCTTCGCTCCGCTCAACTGAACGAAAAGATTATCTATCCTCGGCAGTGGGTATTTGTTCTTGATAGTTAGGTTGTTCAAAGATCTATAATCGATACACATGCGTACCGTGCCATCCTTCTTCGGTACGAATAATACCGGTGCTCCCCATGGCGATGAACTGGATCTAATAAAACCTTTGTCTTGCAGCTCCTCAACTTGCTTCTTCAGTTCTACCAACTCGTTGTTGTTGACTCTATAGACATATTGCGAAATAGGCTCCACTCCTGGTATCAAGTCTATAGAGAATTCAATATCTCTGTCTGGCGGCAAACCTGGAAAATCCTCTGGAAATACATCTAAGAACTCCGCTATAAGTGGATGTAGTAACTCCTCTTCTTCCATCCTGGCTCCGTAAAAAGTGCCTCTGCTTCGCTCCTCTGCTCCTCTGGTGATCTCAAACTCTGGCTCTCCTGGCGGTCAAAATACTACTTTATCTTTGTGACAATCTATAGAAGCATGGTGTTTACTCAGCCAGTCCATTCTGAGTACAATATCGTATCCCGGAAGTGGCATGACGAGTAAACTCACGCTCAACTCTCGGTCTTCCAATGACACTCTTCGATCCTTGCAACAATTACGAACTAGGATAATGCCTCCTCCTCTCGTGATCTTGCAAGTCCTATCTAATGGTTCTATTTCTAAACAGTGCTTAAGGGCATAAGATACAGATACGAAACTATGGGAAGCGCCAGAATCAAATAATGTAAGTGCTGGAATAGAATCGAGTAAAACTGAACCTGAAATCACGTTTCCAGCTGGCTCGGCCTCCTCAAAAGTCATGGCGTAAGCTCGTCCCTGTGGTGCTCCTCTCTGCTGTTGTTGGTGTTGAGCAAACCTCTGCTGCTATGGTGGAAGTGGAGGTCCTCTCTGCTGGCCTCATAGTACAGTAGGTGCTCTGGCTGGTCCTCTATGAGCTGCTGCTCCTCCCTGGCGAGTCTGAACAGCTGGGCAGTCCCTCAGCTGATGTGTTGATGATCCACATGACAAGCAAGTACCCAACCTTTTCTGTAGATGTCTCTAGTATGTCCCATCCTTCCGCAATATGTGCACTGGGTAACGGGCAGATTATGTCTTCGTGGTTGCTGCTGCTGGATATGTCCCCGAACTGGTGCCGGTTGCTGGTGTTGCTGCTGGTACGGCTTTTGTTGTTGTTGTTGTTGAAAGTGTGGGCGCTTGGCCTATCCTGTGTTACCACCTGTTGTTCCAGAAGTGTAGCGTCCTCTCTTGGGCCTGAGGTCCAAATCATCTTCAGCAAACCTAGGCATCCATCAGAATACCCTCAAATGTAGCAGTACGTCGTCCCGAAGTAGGAGACTTGATCTCTCTATTCAACCCCTTTCTAAACTTCCGTGCTCGATCTTCTGGGTCTCGAATCATCGATGCCGTGAATCGACTCAATCGACAAAACTCTGCGGCATATTCGTCGACTGACATGCCTCCTTGGATTAAGTCATGGAACTAACTCTCCAATGCTCCCAAAGCCACGTCAGGAAAGAATTTCTCCTTGAAGAGCTCCTTGAAGTCCTCCCAAGTAAGTCCTTCAACAGCGAGCCTCGGCTTTGTACGATATCACGTCAGTGCGATATCAAACATCTGACTGCCAGCGGCCTCTATCTGAAGAATCTCCGAAATTTGTGCTAAACGCAAGTTCCTCTCTATGTCCTCTAACCAATCGTCAGCATAGAGTATTCCTTCTGTGCCCTTGAACTTTCGAGACATCATCCTCTTAAAGTCCACTATGGTACCTGGCCTCTGTTATTGGCCATGCTGTTGCGGTTGTCGTGTTACTCTCTCCACAGTCTGGAGAGCCACTTGATGAGCATTCTCCATGATTTCTCTCATCAGTTCTGTCTGCGCCTGGTGTACTTCTGCTTGCACCCTCTGAGCCTCAGCTTGAACACGCTGAGCTTCTGCTGTTACTCGCTAGGCCTCTAGCATGCCCTACATCAGTGCGAACATTTGTGCCCCATTAGTGGGCACTCCTCCGGAAATCAGTGTCGGTAGTGGTGGAAGGTTGTCTAGCATAGCTGGAGCAATCCTCTAAATAGGTGGAGGAGGAATTCCATTAGCTGCAGATACTCCCACATGAACAAGAGATGTAGGAGGAACTCCAGGTGTCTGTTTGTCAGGTTGAGAGGTAGCAGACCTCTCTGAATTTGATGCTCCCACTCTCATAGATCTAGTATTCGACGACATCCTGAATACAGATCAAAAGAATCAATTAAGGCGATAGATACGATATTATCAAGGAAGGACGGTAAATTTCTAAAGGAAGCAATCAATTAGAATAACATTGTGAAGATCAAAATTTCCTAGTGTGATTGAGCAGACTCTCATCCTAAATTCTATTCCTATATCCTATCGCAGGCTCGTAGCAGTAAAACTAAGTTGTCGCACTACCATGATATCACATAATTTACGAAACTAGACCTGCATGGGCCACCACTAAAAATGTGTCACGACCCGCACCCGGTATAGGGGCACGAGAGCGTGGGTACGTCCAGCCTACGTCGCAGCATCAGCGGTAGAACGTTGTCTAGGTCATAATAAAAACTAATATAACTCACAACCTGTCAATAATATCAACTCCATAAGGAGGAAAATATACATCTCTGTCTATCTCATAATCTAAACTCAATCACAACATCTATAAGAGTAAGGCACAATAAAAGATAAGAAGAATGACATAGTTAAACACCATGTCTTAAAATAAGATAATCCACAGTCTAGCTGTCCAACAAAGTCTCCACAAGTCTCAAATTAAACTTAACATAAGTCTAAACATAAACTAAAATAAACCTCAATAAGTCTCAGGTGCATAATATAAATACTATCTAGGTAGCTGCAGGTGATGTCTCATCTAAAAGAATAGTCTCATCTAAGATCTCTGGTGTGTAATCTGTATCTATACCCGGTCCATAGTGTGTGGTACAGAAATCCTCAAGGTCCTCTGGAAAAATATTCAGTCAGGATTGGAACGAAGTACAAGCACTAACAGCAGTTCTACATATATTGACAAAAACTATAACACAGTGTAAAGAAATACAAGACAGATATGAATACTGGCAATAAGAAATACTGGAATAAATGGAATAAAGAAATGCTGTAATAACTAGAATACTGGAGCATATTTCATCATCAATATACATCTAGCAATAAAATAGGATACAAGTACACGCTAGAACCATGAGCTGGTATATATGTGAATGCTAGAATAATGACTAGAACATAAGGAATACTATGTCAATATATTAGAGATACATGTCAAGAACATCTAACTAAGTATATAAAACATCAGCATATTATGTGATCAGCTTGGGACTGATCAGGCTCGTTACATATGATTAGCTATCATTCTTGTAAGGTCAGGCTAACCATCCGGATAGCTATGATGCGAGTAATAGTCAGGCTAACCACATGTAACAGCTATGAGGCATGTAAGGGTCAGGCTGCACCGACATGAGGTGTGGATGAGCTATGATGCATGTAAAGTTTGGGTATGATCACATAAGCTACTAATATTTCCCTATTTTCCCCAGCTACTACGATGGATTCCAATCACGACTCCTCGTGACAGGTCTCGATAATGCCAACTCGTGTGAACAATAGTGTCAGAGTCATGTATGCTATACAACAAGAATTATAGAGATAATCAACATAATGGAAACTATCAGAGAATGTACTTGCCTGTGGTCCTTAGCTGGCAATACCAATGTCCGGGTTCCAAGGTATCTTTTGAGTGATCCATCAGTCCTATAGACATATCATATAACACAATACTGCATCAGACATTATACTAACACACAATTAAACACAATGATCTGCTAGGGTGTCACGTCTGTAGTTGCTGTGCTAACAGACAGTCAATGGTACGGTCTTGCCAGTACGTTAGTGTACATATGGCAGTCTACTATTATGCTACGTGGTCACAAGTCAATGTAACTACGGGGTATCCGTGGTTACACTCGGGCATCTAGTACATAGACATATAATATATATTATTATCTAGCATAAATATTAATACTAATTAATTATAATTATAAAAGATACATGTATATACATACTTAATAGAATTTATACTATGTACATATATTAAACAGGTACTAAGGATGCACGTACAATACATATACGTATATTTTATACTAATTGAGAATTATACTATTTATATACGTATACATTAATATACATTTAGACATATACTAATATGTATGCCAATATGTATATACCAACTATATATATGTATCCATATACCCACAATACACGTATACTAAACCATGGCTAAATACTTATGCACACAATGAAGAATACGCGTATGCGTGTACGTGTACATGTATGTGAGAGGGGACTCGAACCTGGCTATGTGGGACGAGTCGTGTACGTTGAGGTTGTCGCGGAGTGTTCGGTTGAGGGCAGTCGTGGACAGCGGGTTGGTCGGCTTCAGTTCAGCCGGTCGTCGGTCGCGTTCTCGACGGTGTTCATGGTGGTTCAGACGAGAGGGATCCGGTCGAAGTCGGTGATCTGAACGGCAGGTGGCAAACGTTGCGTTCAGCGACTTGGACGTCGGTTCAGGCAAAGATGACGAGTTCTCCGGCGTCGGTTGGCAGTTGCTTCAGTCGGCCGGGTGCAGCGGGAATGACACAGGCGGGAACAACGGTCGATCGGTCAGGCAAGGTACGGTCGACGAGGAGGCGGGGATGGTCGTTGGGTTGTTGGGTTCAGCTTTTCGGCGTGTACAGCGGGTTAGGGGCAGCGTTGGTCGGGGTTGGGCGAGACGTGCGGAGGCGGGTAAAGTAGGTCGGCGTTATTCGGCAGGGAGATGGGAACAGGGAATACTTCGGCTGTGGTTTAGTTTTTTAGGTATAGAAAAGCAAAGGAAAAAGTAAAGAAAAAGAGTTTATATATGAAGGGGGGTTGGTTTGACCTAGAAAAGTTTGACTTTGGTCAAACCCCTTGGGAAAAGGGTCTTCTCCTGTAGGTATTTAAAAGGCTAGGATTTCAGATAAATTAAAAATAAATGGGTATGATTCCATTGGTTTAAGGTTTTAGGGCCATGGTTCAAAGAGGTTGATGTTGCAATTGCACACTCCCAAAAATTATAGAAAATACACATGAAGGAGAAAATCTAGTTTAATTACGTGTCGAGTCCAACGGGATGGACACCTTAATGCCTTGTGTACAAAAGTGCCCAATAATTGGAAAATTGCACAAAGCGAGATTTATGGTTTTTAATTAATTAACTAAATGCAATAGGTGTTTTAGAATTAATAGAAGTACAAAGGCTGAATTGTGGTGGGACACAAGGGTCAAATAACAATCTGGCACGTCTAGGACAAGGGTGTGAGATCTGTTGGAAGACAAAAGCTAGTATAGTGTTCTAATTATCGAAATAACGATAAGGTGCAACAATCAAATAAAATCGCAGCAATTTAAATATAATTAATTATCATGCAAATCATTTACACATTAATTACGAAAAGACAAAAATACCCTTAATCTGAAATGTGGGGGTGACAGTACGTGCACACAAGCTCAGGAGAGAGAAGAAAAGGGAGTATCCTCATTCCCTTATCAGACTGTCAACGAAGTAAAAGAGACGTTGCCGCGCTCAAGCTCCATCATCACTACCCATATCAAAATATTGTACTTAGATTTTTTGTTTAGGATCTCTTTATACTTCTTTGTTTGTTATTTCAACGTTCAAAACTTGCAATGGTTGACAAGATGGTGACTCTGCTGGGGATGACCTTCTCCTATGATGAGAAGACAGTGGCGCAGTTCGATGCGACCAAGCTGGGTTCAAACCAAAGGATGCTAGTGGTACTCTTTGACCAGCAAGCATTCGAGAACATGCTCTCCAGGGATAGCGCGAGTCCTTCTCCAAGGCAAGCAAAGCCTTAGAAGACCCGCAAGACATGGGTAGCGAAGGCCGCTATCCCTCACCCAACTGTGGAGCATGCGATCCCCAGTTCTCTCCATGTTGCCGCAGACGCACATCATGCGTCCTCGCAGGTTGACCCTGTCCATGTGGCAGTCTGGAAAGGCGCTCTGTGCCCAAACTCTAGCAAAAGAAAATACTATGATGCCAGAAGTTCAGGGGCTGAGATATGTTCCATGCGGCTACAGGAGAAGCTACATAAGTTGGCAGCCACAGGCAAAAGTCCACATGCGACACCGATTGTCGACCGCAGGCAAATGATCACATGCGGCCATCATAGTAGCAGAACCTCCATCTTCGACTGAATCTCACGCAGCACTGACTCCATGTGCCTTGTTGAGAAAGGAGAGGATGTGAACTTGAACTCTTCATACTACGTACCGGGGCATGTTAGGTAGATGGAGTCCAGGGCAGTGCAAGCTCGCCAAGCTCAAGCAACTGCTTATATAACCGGTCGTCAGTAGGCTCCGCTAACTGTTACGTGAGCCCCTTACGGGAAGTTGTACAAGACCGACCCATCTGTCCAACCCGTAGTAGCAAACGGACAGGGTCAGTCTCAAAATTCCTTCATTAACGACTTAAGGAGAGTTCTTGTATGAACCCCAGGAAAGGGAGCAAAGGCAACACCTACACACCCATGCACTCAGTTTACCCGGGCTCATAACAAGGGTGTAAAGGTGGATCAGCCCTCGCTTGATTTGTACAACGTGATCAACCATAAGCGCAAAGCCAGGGAAGAAACCATGGCATGTGAGATGTCCCGTCCAGGATACCCCTGTGCCAATATTATCAACTACTGCTGTGCTAAAAAAACAGTGCGAACAAACAGGTAGTCGACGTTCCAACGGCTGTAACCAAAAGCACCTACACGACAGCATCCCAAAAATTGGTGCAATTTCTAGAGAAGGAGGAGCTTTCCTTCACCTCATGCTATTCCGCTTAGAAGTCTCCCTCTACAAAGGGAGGTTGAAAGTCTAGCGCCTCAAACCCTTAGCTTTCGGCCAGCGTATTGAGAAGGCGGGTCCAAGGAGGATAGGCAGCGGTACCTACAAAAGGAGGTTTCCAGGGCACCCGCTTCAAGAAAAAATTATCAGCTGGTGGGGGTGGTTCCTCCTCAGGATCGATAGAGATTCTGTAAGCTGGGGATAACAATCCCCCAGAACTTCATGACAACTCAGCATTTCGAGGGGACAGTGATTCCCAAGGAATATATGTCGAGATCCTTTGGGGTAGTCACCCTCACCAGAAAGACGCATTTTCCTACGCTGGGGGTAGTGTTCTCTCTGAATCCGAAGGGGATGCAACACTGAAAACTTTTTTTGAGGACTATTTACTGTAATAGTCCAAGGTGGAAAGTGCGGCGTCCATAGTTCCATCTACTTACTCCCATATAAGAACAGTGTACATGGCAGAGGATGATCACTAGGGCTCCTGCGATCGATAATGCCTCGAGACTCTCGATGTTATGATGCATACAATGAGTGCATCGATGCAAACCTTAAACCAGACAATACTGGAGATCAAGAAAAATATGGTCTCACAGCAACCAAAAACCTCGGGACAAGCTAGTCAAGATCCTAGGGCAAATGGAGACTCAAATGCCATCGCTCCGCCCGTCAATGGCGATCATATTAGGCCCGGATCATATACTCCTTCCACAGTAGATGAGGCTCAGGAAGCAATGTGGGAGGTGCGAGAACAGCGAGCCCACTTGAACTCAATGGGAAATCGAGACTCACTGCGCGAGCTCAGGATTCGACAACCATATCCCCTAGAGTGGAGGGACGTGCCATATCCACCTAAATAAAAGCCCTTTAACTTAAATCCATTTGAAGGGAAGATGTCTCCTCGTTAGTATATGAGCTACTTTGAGGCAACAATAGGGCATCTACCCCGTAGTGACGCTCTTCTCAGCAATCTCTTTGTCGGGGCATTGTCTAGGGTGGCCTTCAATTGGTTCTGCAACCTCCAGGATAACTGTATATCGTTATTCGACGATCTTAAAAGTCTCTTCCTCGCCCGATTCTATGACGGGGGATGTGACATGATGATGTCCTCCTTGCCGGAACATCATGTAAAAAAAAGGAGCCTGTACGGTAATACGTCGAACGTAACAGGCAAGTCGTGCTGAAGTTGCACCTAGTAAACCTGAATCCACGCTGATGTATATGTGCCAGAAGAATCTACTTTCGGCAGTCAGCTCTAGATGGGTGACACCCAATTTAAAGACTGGATGGCGTTCATCATAAATTTTGTCGGTGCCAAGAGAAAAGTAAAGGACGCCCGACTACTGGGAATACAGATCCTCGTCGCTAATGATAGGGGAAAGTGTCCTTACAATAACAATAAAAATGGCTGCAATAATGGCCGTGATGACAAAGGAAAACAGACCCTTATCGCCAATATAGCCAAGAAGCCTGAACATAAGCCGACCAAGGCTCCAAAGCCGAAGGAGACTTACTCTTTCGAGAATGGTGACACCATGGCAATCTTTGACATACTGATAAAGGGGGACAAGCTCCGCCTCCCCGACATTAAGTGACCTGATAAGGCAAAAGACGTAAGTAACCCAAAATATTGCCGCTATCATCGGTACGTCCATCATGCGTTGCGAGATTGCTATATATTGAAGCGGTACATCCAGCGTTTACTCGAATCTAAGGCCCCCAAATTGGATTTTGAGGAAAAAATGGTTGTCGCCAACATGGTGTCCCTCCAGTTTGGTAACTTTCTGAGACGGGGTGGTACTAATCCCAAAGGCCACCATAGAGGTATTTAATCTTCCATCAGCTCGTGACCAAACCGCCGGGCTGGTAGCTCTCAACACACCATGGGATGAGGTCATGTGGGTTCACCCAGACCTTGCTCCAGACTTAGTGCAGCAAGCGATGCCTTCAGCCATCAAGTCCAAAGGATAGAAGTCCAAGTCCTGCCATATGGTATCCTCCACCACTGAGGAACCTATGGTAAGGAGGACTAGATCGGGCCTTACCTACCAGCGGGAGGTAATACTCCCAACGATGATGCTCCGGTAACGGTCGCACTCACTGCACCTGCTACATCGGACATTAGTTTGTCCCAACCTCCAGCAGTTGTTAAGTCCAAGCAGAAAAAACTCGCTTCGATAAACTGTTGCGCAAAGATACGTCGCATGGGCTAGAGAAGCCCAATAACTTTGACATACTGGCACAACTTGCCAATACTCCAGCAAAGTTATCACTGTTCGAGCTTCTCTGACTCTCCAAAGATACTCAAGATGCTCTGAGTGAGGCATTACAGAATGCCGTCACCTACTTAGTGCAGGTCAAGCCGCCAGCTGAAGATCATGCGGTATGCCACCACTGTAACAATATGACGGAGGCAATACCCAATATCACGTTCTCACAATAAGACATGTTGTTGAAGAACAATAGGCATGATCGCCCTCTGTATTATACAGGGTACATCGGCACCATCAAGGTGGACCTGATGTACATCGATCCGGGTTTGTCCATCAGCATCATCCTCCGGAGTCTACTTCAGACCTTGGGCATCCTAATGCACCGGCTGGCGTCCACCAATACTACTGTAATCACCTGAAATTTTAAGAATTTTTAAATTTAAATTTTCTGGAATTAATTAGCAATTTCTGTGAATTTTAAACCTATAAATTAAAGTAGTCTATTTAAAATGAATTTTTAAATAAAATTAAATAATATTAAAATGTGATAAAAATTATATTTTCTAGTGTAAAATTAAAAATCGAGCATGGGATATTTTTTCGGGAATTTATTGGATCCCGGATGAATTTTTAAAACATTAAAAACTATTATAAAATTTAACTGATTAATTAATCAAATATTAATAAAACAAACCAAACCATTAATTTGAACCAAACCCTGAACCGGACCGGACCGGCCGGTCTAACTAGACCGAACCGCTCGCCTAAGCGGGTCGGATCCGGGTCAGACCCGACCCGCCAGCTACCGACCCGACCCGACTGTGTGAATCCCTAACCCCCAAACCGTTCGATTCCTCCGGCAGCCGTTACCGCCGCCAGCGACTCACTCTCTTCGGCTCCCTCAACCGCCGATCGCCACCATTCCCCTCCCCTGGAACGGGCGACCCGTCCTCTTCCCCTTCCGGCGAACCTCCGTCGGTTTCCCTCCCCCTAGAGCCCTATTTAAACCCTAGAACTCGACTCCGGCCGCCCATTGATCCCTCGACCACCCGCCGCCAGGCCGCCTATTCTCCCACTACTCCACCGGACTCGCCACCGCGTCCAGCACCACCCGGCGCCACCGCCACACCTCCAGAACCTCCTCTCTCTCCTCCTCCCTCCGACCAAGTTCACCCCGACCCCGCACCTCCAGAACTCGACTCCGGCCGACTCAGCCGAGCGCCGCCTGGCCTCCCGGAGACGTCCCAGAGGCTCACCGACCTCCGCCGGCCTGAACCCCACTTCCAGCCTTCTCCCCTCGCCACCGGACTCGCCCTGCCCGACCACCGGAATCCCAGAACTCTAAAACCTAGGGTGGACACAGGATTCGACTTAGGACACGGTTGGACACGAGGACACAAAGGACTCTGTTTTTCAGACCACTTCAGGTACTTGTAACTTTTGACTCGTAGCTCTGTTTCTTATTCCGTAAATTGCATCACGAAGCCTGTATGACCCTCTCGGTGCCCGGACAAACCGCTCGGGCATCGCGTCCTGTGGTAATCGCACACCGCGATCCAAAAACAGGAAAAACTAAGCCCTATTTTACCCCGGAATCGAGTACGCCCCGCCAAACGGGATAACTTGGTCGCGTGCGGTCTTTACCGATACGTGCGCGTCGTTGATACGGACGTGCGGGATTTTGCAGAAGCTGATTCGGATGTGCGTGCACACCGGAATCAGTGCGTATCCGCGGACAACGCCCCGTATCCGACTTTTCTGTAATTCGTTGTAACATAGTGTATACACGTCGGATCGAGACGAAACTTGTGCCATCGGACTCGTAGCAATACGCTGGTCCTTTGGGTCAAGTTTGGTTCGATTCTGAGAACGTTGGAAAATCGCGTGTCGTGGGCTCCACAGGCTCCACCTGACGGGCGATTTTGAGAACGGCTCATCGGAATCCAATTCTGGAAGTTCCGTTGGGTTCGTATTAACGTTCCTGACTCGTTGGCACTAAGTTGGACTGATTTGGAGACCTTTGACCCTGACTCGGTTTTCGGTGCAAAACGGCCCACATATGGACCCGCTTTGGCCCAGAAATGTCGTTTTTGCCCTTGTGTCCAAACTGGACTTAAGGACAGGCGTTTCTAGCTATTTCATATATTCTGAGACTGTTGGTAATGTTTATTTCAGCTTTTGGAGGAGTTATTGCTGAACCTACTGTTACAAGGACCGCTACTGGTATTCCAATCCCAGGCAAATGTACCTTGCCATAAATTGCAGTTATTTAGTTTATTTTGTTCTCTTACTCTATTTTCTGTGACTAGTGTACATGATATAACCTAGGACCGTATGACATACTTAGTGTCCGATTACAGTCGGGTGCCAACTCCGTACGCGGAGTTGCGTATGTCATTTAGTGATGGACATTCGAGACCCTTTATATTCTCGTGCTTGTTTAACAAGTACAATATAACCTAGGACACTTGACACCATACATTGACAGAATCTTCCTGAGATATTCAAGGTGATTCTGTGTAGGATACAAGATGGACATAGTTATTATACTCTTAGATTATGACTGTTGCATTAGCTATGATCTCACGTGACATGGACATGAAACGTGTGGTTACATTGGGTGGGGAGAGACACACAGGCTACAGGCTGTTCTATATATATATACTACTATTGTGAGGTTGTAGACTCTCGAGCAGAGCTAGACCACTACTAGATATTGCTGCTACCCGGCTCCCCGACACAGAGCTTGTAGCAGTTTCAGCCTGAGTACTAGTGTTGCTCTCAGTTGCATTTTCACATAGATGGTTATGTAGTTACCCTGCTGATCTCATTTTACTATTTCACTGCATTTATTTGGTTTGTTTATTTGTACCTTGCTATGTCCCCTGAGGACCTGGATTATGGATGATGTCCCCAGGTTTAGCAGAAGAACATTATCCCGAGGTTTACGGGACAGGAGCTGAAGCTGTACCAGGAGCTGTTGCTGAGGGAGAACCTAACATAGAAGCAGAGGTGATGGCTGAAGACTTTACTTGAGCTTATGATAGTTGTACTCTTCAGATAGTTTATTTTGGACTCTTTTATTCTGGTCTGATGAACCAGTGTTTTAGACTCTTATCGGGTTGTTCCCCGATATACTCTACTGAGACTGGACTTTGATGTACTTTCTTTATTTGCTGATGTTCTTATTATTCTGTGTGTGGATGAGATTAGTAGTTTTGACTTATTGTTGTAGACCTATATTACAGCTTAAGTATTCCCCGATGGATCCATTAAATTGGGTTATCCATCGGTGTGTACTGCTGGCCATTGCCACGTGTCTAGTCCCTCAACAATTTGGGACTGGGGCATGACATGGTTTTTGTGGTGGCCCATGCAGGTCGACGATAAATTGTTTGGTCTCAACTTAGGGGCCAAACAAACCTGAAAAAGGATAAGATAGGTTATAGTATCTCATCCATTTGTTGAATCGTTTTTGAAACTCTATATCGCACTCGAATTAAGTACTTGATTTGCATCCTGCTTGACTCTGCTAAAACGTTCTCATAAAGTTTATTTTAGATGCAGAAAAATGGATCCAAGAAGTGGAGATAAAATTCTTTTTACACCACAAGACGCTGTGGTTACTTATGGAGATGGAGTTACACCAGAGAACAGAGGTCAATCCTCTCAAAGTGGACAAGATGAGCAGCATAACTCAAGGTTCAGGCGTGATGATATCCCACCACCGCCGCAGTTCACTCCACAGATGCCTGCCTTCCCACCAGGGCAAGCAATGGACGGGCAGCAAATGTTCCAGATGTTTTATGCCATGATGCAAGCTCAACAACAAGTTCAACAGGAGGCGCAGCGTCAGGAGGCAGAGAACCTGAGAAACAGCCTAGTAAATGCATTGGAGCAGGCAAACCCGCAAGCTAGGGGACCAGCAACGGGATCTATCACTGATTTCCGTCAACGCAAGCCCCGTACCTTTTCGGGCAAGGAATGTCACGACCCGCACCCGGTTTAGGGGCACGAGTGCGTGGGTAAATCCAGCCTACGCCGCAGCATCGGCGGTAGAACGCTGTCAAGGTCTTGATACTATCTAACTAATGTCACGCAAGCATCCAATCTCCATTAGGAGGCACGGATGACACAAATAAGATGAACACATACTCAATCACAGGATCACAGCACGATAAGATTTTGAAACAGAAATTAAATTAAACACAACACAAGTCCACAAGTAATATTCTAACTCAACAATATCCAAGAATCATCAAAATGCCGAAGACAAATCCGGTACCAAATAGTCTACTTAAAGAACTAACAATAAATAATAATCCCGGCTAGACCTTCCAGAATCACAACTAACTACCAAGTCTGCAGCTACTCACCATATGGTCCATAAAGTGTCGGACAGCGGTCCTCTAAGGCATAGTCTGGAAAAATATTTCCAGTCAGGAAGGAGCAAAGCAACACTCTCAAATAACAGTTCCATTAATTGATAATGTCTATAATACAATAAAATATGTCATGCTAGCTACTGAGAAGACAGTGAAATAAATACAATGGCAATTTAAGAGAGACAGACAATGTAAAGAGACAGGCAATAGGGAATATGATACAGTCAGTGCATGTATGAAAATGAAAGAACAAGGAACAGTATCATATACGGGTGATGTAGTATATGATTTGAAATAGGGAACTGTAATCTATTCTAAGTGTTTGAAATAGTAGTTTTAAAATGTGATCGGCTTGGGAACATGTACGGTAGCTACAGGGCCTGGCTAATCATGGGTGGAGAGCATGATTAACACTTACAATTTTCTATACTACAATAAGAGGTTATGATCACATTTCTTACTATCTACTTCCCCGCCCCCAACTAGTACTGTGGATCCAACCATGACACGTCACGATACACGAGCAAGTCAAGTCTATCATGTACGATGTCTAATATACATGTCGTGTACAATGTCAATACGATAATCAAGGTAACATCTCATGACTGCAGATCCAAGCTATACTAGTCCGTGTAGCACAGTGTCAAAGATTCAGTTGTAACATTTCAAGATCATTGAACTTATAGAAATTATCAAGAATGGGAAATTATCAGAGAATGTACTTGCCTTGGGTCCTTAGCTGGTATTTATGGATGTCCTGTTCCAGAGTATCCCCTGGGTAAACCAACAGTCCTATAAACATATCACAATTACAACACTTGTATCAGATGCTATCCTAACACACAGAAGAATTATACTGGCCTCAGGGCTATGCCAGGCAGGGCACTAGTCAACTAGGGTCATCTAACAGGAATACTTATATACATATCTTAATAACATATATACTTACAATATATCTATATATATCAAATTAAATACATATGCAATGTATATATATATTAAAAATATACTAAAGGTTATACAAAATATATCTACACATACGAATTAACAAAATACACACATAAACTAATTACATATATATACTTATATATACCAATTAAAATATACAATACTATATCCAGGTAAATATACCAATTTATTATATATACAACCCAATACGAAAATATAATCTACATATATATATTTATACCAAAATACGGTTTTATATATACCAATTTATTATACCTTGAAAATATGCTAAGTATATATATATTTAAAATACTTATAGTAGAACACGTATTTATATCTATCAAATTAAACACATATACAATATATATGTATATACATTAAAAACATGCCAAGGGTTTATAAAATATATATATACATATATATATATGCCAATATATTATATATATAATATTAAATACTAAAATACATATTTAATACATGTTTAACATTTAATGAAAAATAAAATATACATGTACATATATTAAAATATACATTACTAATTTCTTATATACTATACATATTCATGTATACCAATACATTATTTTACATATGATATTAAATATGTATATGCAAAATATATATATATGTTTGCCTACATATACATAAAATAGAGAACATATGTATATATATATAAAATACATACACAATACTATACATTTATTAATATATACAAAATATATACTAGTATATACATTAATTAATTAAATGCTATACATATACATGCTAATATTTACATACACTTATACATTGATTAACAATATACAATTATATTCGCATTAATTAAATACCTACAATACATATACATGTAGTATATATATATACTCATATATATATGTACGTATATATATATATATATATATATATATATATATATATATATATATATATATAAAGAGGGAAGGGGAGAGAGAAGGGGACTTACTGCTTACTGTGATGGGGGACTGGCCGGAGTACGGCCGCCGGGGCGAGGTGGTTATGGCCGGGCTTGATGGAAGAGCAGGGGGAGATGCAGCGTCGGGCTCGGCCGGTTGCAGAGATGAAGAGAAGCGCAGTGGGAAGTCTGGGCCCGGTCGGGGTTGTTCGTCTGGCCGGAGGAAGCTGTCTCGGCCGGAGGGAGGAAGAGCAGAGGGAGAGGGCTCGAGCGCAGCAGGGAGGACTGGAGCGGGCCGCCGGACTCGTCGAGCAGCGCCGGCCGGGGATGAATGGGGGAAGTGGTGGTTGTGAATGGTGTTGATGGTGGTGGTGGTGAATGGTGTAGATGATGGGGGAGTAGAGGTTGGCCGCCGGAGTAGATCGACAGTAGGGAGGAGGGTGGAGAGGACTTGGAGTCGCCGGCGCCGGACTGATGGTGGGGATAGGGGATTTGGCAGCGCCGGACTGCTCGGGGGGAAGACCCCCTGAGGGGGAGGAGCTGTATGGTGAAGATGGAGGTGGTGGTGTTAGATGGAAGCGGAAGGAGGAGATGAATGGGCCGCTGGAGTTGTGGCCGGACCGCGCCGGAGTACACAGGGGCAGCCGCCGGGTGTTCACAGCAGGTGGAAGAGCGGGCCGCCGGAGTCGGAGCTAACTGCGGGTCGCCGGGGGATGGATCGGCTGAGCAATGGGGAGTGGGGGCAGTCGGCTGTACGGTGCAGTGGGGCGCCGGCCAGAGGAGTTGGCCGCCGGGGTTCCGCGGGTGTCGGCTGAACAGGCCGGAGAAATGGCCGGGTCGCCGGAATCCAGTATATGGGGGGATGATGAATAGTGTTCCCCCTTGAATTCAATTTCAAAAAGGAAAACAAGGAAGGAGAAGAAAAGAAAAAGAAGAAGAAAATAGAAGAAGAAAGGAAGAAAAGAAAGAAGGAGTTTTGGTTTCCTACGTTGAGGATGGAGGAGGCTTGAGGAATTTTGGAGGCTTGTGAGGTGGGGGAAAACCTAGGTGGTCTAGGGATTAGGGTTTAGGATGGGACATGACATTAAATAGGGATGAGGGGATTTTGATGGAGGGTTGTGAATGACCCTCTAAATGAGTGGTCTAGATTGAACATGAGGGAAATTAATTCATGTAGGAAAAATGTAATTTGGTCTTGCACAATGGGGTGATGACACCTACAATTGAATAATTGCAACTTAGCCCCTTAAATTTGGGAAATTGCACAAACACATAAAATAACGAAAATTTGGCGGGCGATTCGGGGTCCGGTGTTTTGTAGGGTCAGGGGATGCTGTAAGTTGGGTACGGGCTTAAATAGCAGGGCACTGGAATTAAATTGGGATTTTAGAATCAGATAAAATGGTATCCTCAATTTAAATAGAAATAAATGCAAGTTGTGTTCAACAATTAATTAGGAGTACTTGGGGCCAAAATCAGGTCAGGTCATCAATACCAATAATGAAGAAGACTCAGAACAGAATATTACCCTAATTTGGGCCGAACGAAAAATAGGTCAAGATTGTCTCCAATTTAAATTGGAACGCACAACGATACAAAATAGGGATTTTAAAATAAACGTCCGCGACGATTTTTGTGCGGCCAGAAATAATGCACCGGGAGCAAAATTATGAGTTGCAAAAATAGTAGAATGGAAGGCGGGCACGTCTAGGGCAAGATTGTGAAATTTGTTGGAAGAAAAAAGTCAGGGTAGCGCTCCAAATATCGAAGCAAAGGCAATGCGCAAAATATTAAATAAAATACAGTAATTAATTACACCTCCAATAAATTAATTCTAAAATAAAACAATTAACCTCAAAATTCCATAATTCCGACAGGTGCTCATCTACTGGCTTCTAGGTCAAGTCTACCATCACAACACAAATGAACACTGTCTATAATACAATATATTAAAGTACACATCACACAGTTATTTAATTTAAATATATACTATTCATGCAATTAATTAATTATAACTACAATAATATTAAATATTGTAAAAAGTCGAAAATACCCCTGTTTTTGGAATGTGGTAGTGACAAGTCTACCCACCTTAAAAGAATTTCGTCCTCGAAATTAAAATCCTCAAAGTAGCGTTTATTCATACACATTATTATTCCCTCAAATTTTAAATTCATCATACATGAAATTAGTTAATAATCCACAATGTCCTCTCACAATTTCAAAAATTCTGAATTATTTGTATTCCTGAAAAAATCCTCAAAATAGAATCAAAGTCCCTTTTTATTAAAATTTCCTTGAAAGTTTTGAGTTAATAATTCAATACCCGGAATTTAATATCCACTCCTCAAATACTCAACAACATGATATTTAAGGATTCTCCAAATGTTACATCCAAATATAAAGTTCTAAAATTCATAACTTGCAATTAAATAAATACATTGATAAATCTCCCAAAATTTCCAAATTAATAACCAACTTAAACATGTCATAATCTTTCCTGGAATTAATAAACCATCAATTATGCAATGTTAATTTCTTAACCCTGGATTTAAATCAATGGTTATCCTCGAATTTTAATCGTCTTGTCTCTCTTGTCAAGTCATAACCCTTCATGAATCTTCGTCATGGTCAAACCCCAATAATCCTGGTCTAAAAATCTTCCTACAATCATACAACATGCAATCTAAGGGGAATATGTACGATCATGGTGTCTTGTCATGGTATTGCAGTCTCTATATCAGGGTGTGCTACTAACTACATTATAACAAGAAGATCATACATGCAAGCTACGGTACTAAGAGATCAATCAATCAATCAAATAGATAGGAACAGAATGAAGGAAAGGGCAGAAACTGCTAACACATTACCTGCAGTATCGGTCTCCTCGACCGTCATCGCAAATGCCTGCCCTGCTGTGGTGGTTCCCTTTGCGGGTGCTGAGCAATATACGGTTCCACAGGTAGCCTAACTGGATCTCTATAATCTGAAGCTGCGCGTGGGCCGGGAAGATAAGGAACTCGAAGACAATCCCTTACTCGATGTCCCGCAGCGCCACAGTGCAAACAAAGTCCCAGCCTCGTTCTACAGCTCTCCCAAAGGTGACCTGGCTTCTTACAGAAGTGACAAGTTCGTTGATCCTGCTGTACAGGAACTGGTGCCGAGTACTGCTGTTGATACTGAAATGCCCAGGGTTGTCGCTGGATAGGAACTGGTGCTAGGTACTGCGGTGGATGCTGAAATGTCCATGGTTGTTGCTGAATATGAAATGGTACTTGGTACTGCTGTTGGTGCTGAATACGGGGATGCTTGGCCGGTCCTGCGCTATCATTTGTATCTCCAATAGTATTACGACTCCTCTTAGGCCTGAGATCCAGATCCTCTTCTGCAATCTGGGCATCCATCAAGATGGCCTCAAAGGTAGCGGTACGACGACCAGAAGTGCGCGACCTAATTTCTCTCGTCAGTCCCTTTCTGAATTTCCGGGCTCGATCTCCTGGGTCTCGAATCATGGACGATGCAAAATGGCTCAATCTACAGAATTCTGCAGCGTACTCGTCGACCGACATGTTTCCTTGAACTAAGTCATGAAATTGACTTTCCAAGGTTCCCAATGCCACGTCGGGAAAGAACTTCTCCTTGAAGAGCTCCTTGAAGGTCTCCCAAGTAAGTCCTTGCGCAGTAATTCTCGGCTCCGTGCGATACCACGTGAGTGCGATATCGAACATCTGACTGCCAGCGGCTTCTATCTGCAAGTTCTCTGGAATCTGGGTCAATCGCAGGCTTCTCTCTATATCCTCTAGCCAGTCGTCAGCGTAGAGTATCCCTTCGGTGCCTTTGAACTCTCGAGGCATCATCCTTTTGAAATCCACTATAGTGCCTGATCTCTGCTGTTGCTGGCCAGGAAACTGCTGGTACTGTGCTACTCTCTCCAAAGCTTGGAGAGTCACTTGATGAGCATTCTCGATGTTTTCTTTCATCAGCTCGGTTTGTGCCTGGTACGCTTCTGCTTGCACCCTCTGAGCCTTAGCTTGAACTCGCTGAGCATCTGCCGTCACTCTCTGGGCATCTACCATGCCTTGGATCAAGGTAAACATCTGCGTCCCGTCAATGGGCAAACCTCCGGGAATCGGAGTCGGTGGAGGAGGAAGGTTGTCCGTCACAGCTGCGGCAATCTTCTTAACAGGTGGAGGAGGAAGATCCCTGAAAAGTGTAGAAACTCCCACATGTATCGGAGATGTAGGAGGAACTACGGATGTCTGTCCATCAGGTGGAGAGGTGGCAGACCCCTCTAAAGCTGATGTTCCCGCTCTCATAGACCGTGTCTGCGGTGACATCCTGAAGACAGATCCCAAAGAATCAATTTAGGCAAAAATGCGATATCATCAAGGAAGGACAGTACAGTTCTAAAAAACAACATTCAAGATAATCGATTGGAATAAACCCTAGTTGTGATTGCACGGGTCAAGATGCATCCAAGGTTTGATACCTCTATCCCCTAGGTATCACAGTTCTATCACAAACACACTCACTGCTAGCTTCCTTACCTACTGCAATCGCTGATACTAGTTATTCTTATCACTCAAGTGCATAACAGTTGCAACACACCATACTAACTACTGCTCTCTCTCTCTAATACAATCCTAGTTGAACACCCAAGCCAGTTGACAGTGAGATCTCAATCATGCTCAAGCCAACAAATCCTTACACATGCATCTCTTCTACTTATATACTAATATATCTCTCACTATAAATTCTTATCCTTAAATAA
Source organism: Iris macrosiphon (assembly GCA_036927795.1). Classification (NCBI taxonomy): domain Eukaryota; kingdom Viridiplantae; phylum Streptophyta; class Magnoliopsida; order Asparagales; family Iridaceae; genus Iris; species Iris macrosiphon. The sequence continues at coordinate 81,028,308 of JAYESA010000015.1, read as the reverse complement.
AATTCCTCAAAGTAACTCCTCGAATAAACTTTTAAAGTATAATGCATACACTTTTCTCAAGGTTAATTATTTAAATACTGAAATGAAAATTTTATCAACTCCAAAAATCCTTACAGCTTGTCTGGGTTCAACAAATTGAATCTGAATTCCTCAAATTTTTTAATAACAATATCTCAATCTTTTAAAAATTTGAAATTCATTTTCAATCTTCAATTAAAATTTTACATCCACCTTCTGTAGTTCAATAGCTCTAATGTTAATCCTTTTCACTGTCCTTATTGACGGGCATCATCAAATAATACCATAAATCAGTCTTATAAATTCATCTTAACATGAAATCAACTCTATAATAAAGCAAAAATCCTAATTTAATAACTAATCAACAATAATCAAATCAATATCAACAAGTGAGAATGGACGGAACAAGGGAACGATTTTAAATTGGAAGTTTTAACAAGATTCTCAGGGGTCATCCCAGGAATCTCTCAAGGAATTGTGATTGAGTATTTGCTCTCGTCCTAGTATCCTATGTCCTATGTCCTATAGCAGGCACGCAGTAGTATAACAAAGATGTCACACTACTACGACATCGCACAACTCGCGAAGTCTGACCTGCATGGGCCACCACTAAAAACGTGTCACGACCCGCACCCGGTTTAGGGGCACGAGTGCGTGGGTACGTCCAGCCTACGCTGCAGCATCGGCGGTAGAACGCTGTCAAGGTCTTGATACTATCTAACTAATGTCACGCAAGCATCCAATCTCCATTAGGAGGCACGGATGACACAAATAAGATGAACACATACTCAATCACAGGATCACAGCACGATAAGATTTCGAAACAGAAATTAAATTAAACACAACACAAGTCCACAAGTAATATTCTAACTCAACAATATCCAAGAATCATCAAAATGCCGGAGACAAATCAGGTACCAAATAGTCTACTTAAAGAACTAACAATAAATAATAATCCCGGCTAGACCTTCCAGAATCACAACTAACTACCAAGTCTGCAGCTACTCACCATATGGTCCATAAAGTGTCGGACAGCGGTCCTCTAAGGCATAGTCTGGAAAAATATTTCCAGTCAGGAAGGAGCAAAGCAACACTCTCAAATAACAGTTTCATTAATTGATAATGTCTATAATACAATAAAACATGTCATGCTAGCTACTGAGAAGACAGTGAAATAAATGCAATGGGAATTTAAGAGAGACAGGCAATGTAAAGAGACAGGCAATAGGGAATATGATACAGTCAGTGCATGTATGAAAATGAAAGAACAAGGAACAGTATCATATACGGGTGATGTAGTATATGATTTGAAATAGGGAACTATAATCTATTCTAAGTGTTTGAAATAGTAGTTTCAAAATGTGATCGGCTTGGGAACATGTACGGTAGCTACAGGGCCTGGCTAATCATGGGTGGAGAGCATGATTAACACTTACAATTTTCTATACTACAATAAGAGGTTATGATCACATTTCTTACTATCTACTTCCCCGCCCCCAACTAGTACTGTGGATCCAACCATGACACGTCACGATACACGAGCAAGTCAAGTCTATCATGTACGATATCTAATATACATGTCGTGTACAATGTCAATACGATAATCAAGGTAACATCTCATGACTGCAGATCCAAGCTATACTAGTCCGTGTAGCACAGTGTCAAAGATTCAGTTGTAACATTTCAAGATCATTGAACTTATAGAAATTATCAAGAATCGGAAATTATCAGAGAATGTACTTGCCTTGGGTCCTTAGCTGGTATTTATGGATGTCCTGTTCCAGAGTATCCCCTGGGTAAACCAACAGTCCTATAAACATATCACAATTACAACACTTGTATCAGATGCTATCCTAACACACAGAAGAATTATACTGGCCTCAGGGCTATGCCAGGCAGGGCACTAGTCAACTAGGGTCATCTAACAGGAATACTTATATACATATCTTAATAACATATATACTTACAATATATCTATATATATCAAATTAAATACATATGCAATGTATATATATATTAAAAATATACTAAAGGTTATACAAAATATATCTACACATACGAATTAACAAAATACACACATAGACTAATTACATATATATACTCATATATACCAATTAAAATATACAATACTATATCCAGGTAAATATACCAATTTATTATATATACAACCCAATACGAAAATATAATCTACATATATATATTTATACCAAAATACGGTTTTATATATACCAATTTATTATACCTTGAAAATATGCTAAGTATATATATATTTAAAATACTTATAGTAGAACACGTATTTATATCTATCAAATTAAACACATATACAATATATATGTATATACATTAAAAGCATGCCAAGGGTTTATAAAATATATATATACATATATATATATATGCCAATATATTATATATATAATATTAAATACTAAAATACATATTTAATACATGTTTAACATTTAATGAAAAATAAAATATACATGTACATATATTAAAATATACATTACTAATTTCTTATATACTATACATATTCATGTATACCAATACATTATTTTACATATGATATTAAATATGTATATGCAAAATATATATATATGTTTGCCTACATATACATAAAATAGAGAACATATGTATATATATATAAAATACATACACAATACTATACATTTATTAATATATACAAAATATATACTAGTATATACATTAATTAATTAAATGCTATACATATACATGCTAATATTTACATACACTTATACATTGATTAACAATATACAATTATATTCGCATTAATTAAATACCTACAATACATATACATGTAGTATATATATATACTCATATATATATGTACGTATATATATACGCATATATATATATATATATATATATATAGATATATATATATATATAAAGAGGGAAGGGGAGAGAGAAGGGGACTTACTGTGTTGGGGGACTGGCCGGAGTACGGCCGCCGGGGCGAGGTGGTTATGGCCGGGCTTGATGGAAGAGCAGGGGGAGATGCAGCGTCGGGCTCGGCCGATTGCAGAGATGAAGAGAAGCGCAGTAGGAAGTTTGGGCCCGGTAGGGGTTGTTCGTCTGGCCGGAGGAAGCTGTCTCGGCCGGAGGGAGGAAGAGCAGAGGGAGAGGGCTCGAGCGCAGCAGGGAGGACTGGAGCGGGCCGCCGGACTCGTCGAGCAGCGCCGGCCGGGGATGAATGGGGGAAGTGGTGGTTGTGAATGGTGTTGATGGTGGTGGTGGTGAATGGTGTAGATGATGGGGGAGTAGAGGTTGGCCGCCGGAGTAGATCGACAGTAGGGAGGAGGGTGGAGAGGACTTGGAGTCGCCGGCGCCGGACTGATGGTGGGGATAGGGGATTTGGCAGCGCCGGACTGCTCGGGGGGAAGACTCGTGAGGGGGAGGAGCTGTATGGTGAAGATGGAGGTGGTGGTGTTAGATGGCAGCGGAAGGAGGAGATGAATGGGCCGCCGGAGTTGTGGCCGGACCGCGCCGGAGTACACAGGGGCAGCCGCCGGGTGTTCACAGCAGGTGGAAGAGCGGGCCGCCGGAGTCGGAGCTAACTGCGGGTCGCCGGGGGATGGATCGGCTGAGCAATGGGGAGTGGGGGCAGTCGGCTGTAGGGTGCAGTGGGGCGCCGGCCAGAGGAGTTGGCCGCCGGGGTTCCGCGGGTGTCGGCTGAACAGGCCGAAGAAATGGCCGGGTCGCCGGAATCCAGTATATGGGGGGATGATGAATAGTGTTCCCCCTTGAATTCAATTTCAAAAAGGAAAACAAGGAAGGAGAAGAAAAGAAAAAGAAGAAGAAAATAGAAGAAGAAAGGAAGAAAAGAAAGAAGGAGTTTTGGTTTCCTACGTTGAGGATGGAGGAGGCTTGAGGAATTTTGGAGGCTTGTGAGGTGGGGGAAAACCTAGGTGGTCTAGGGATTAGGGTTTAGGATGGGACATGACATTAAATAGGGATGAGGGGATTTTGATGGAGGGTTGTGATTGACCCTCTAAATGAGTGGTCTAGATTGAACATGAGGAAAATTAATTCATGTAGGAAAAATGCAATTTGGTCTTGCACAATGGGGTGATGACACCTACAATTGAATAATTGCAACTTAGTCCCTTAAATTTGGGAAATTGCACAAACACATAAAATGACGAAAATTTGGCGGGCGATTCGGGGTCCGGTGTTTTGTAGGGTCAGGGGACGCTGTAAGTTGGGTACGGGCTTAAATAGCAGGGCACTGGAATTAAATTGGGATTTTAGAATCAGATAAAATGGTATCCTCAATTTAAATAGAAATAAATGCAAGTTGTGTTCAACAATTAATTAGGAGTACTTGGGGCCAAAATCAGGTCAGGTCATCAATACCAATAATGAAGAAGACTCAGAACAGAATATTACCCTAATTTGGGCCGAACAAAAAATAGTACAAGATTGTCTCCAATTTAAATTGGAACGCACAACGATACAAAATAGGGATTTTAAAATAAACGTCCGCGACGATTTTTGTGCTACCAGAAATAATGCACCGGGAGCAAAATTATGAGTTGCAAAAATAGTAGAATGGAAGGCGGGCACGTCTAGGGCAAGATTGTGAAATTTGTTGGAAGAAAAAAGTCAGGGTAGCGCTCCAAATATCGAAGCAAAGGCAATGCGCAAAATATTAAATAAAATACAGTAATTAATTACACCTCCAATAAATTAATTCTAAAATAAAACAATTAACCTCAAAATTCCATAATTCCGACAGGTGCTCATCTACTGGCTTCTAGGTCAAGTCTACCATCACAACACAAATGAACACTGTCTATAATACAATATATTAAAGTACACATCACACAGTTAATTAATTTAAATATATACTATTCATGCAATTAATTAATTATAACTACAATAATATTAAATATTGTAAAAAGTCGAAAATACCCCTGTTTTTGGAATGTGGTAGTGACAAGGAAGGACCAACTGAAGTGCATGAGTGGCTCACCAATACACAACATCAGTTGGAAGCAGCTGAACTTCCGCGGGAGAGATGGATGACTGCTATCCGAATGCAACTGACGGACAACGCGCACCACTGGTGGCTAGCTGAAGAGAGGAGGCTCGGGCATGACCGAGTCACTTGGGAGGAGTTCTCCAGACTCTTCCAAGAGATGTATATCCCAGCCGTTGCTAGATCAGAACTCCGAGATAAGTTCAACCGCCTCATCCAGGGCAACATGACGGTGGAGGAATATAATGCTGAATTCATTCGCCTGAGTCGTTTCGCCCCTTCTCTAATTCCTACCGAAAAAGAGAAGGCGGAGAAATTCTTTGACGGACTCAGGTTCGAGCTTCAGAGGTTGATTGGATCTGTTGCCCCTACATCGTACAACGACGTCCTTGCTACAGCACGACGCATGGAGCGCGTCACCAGGAGGGAGTCAAGTCTGAAGCGGCCATTTACCTTAGCACCATCCAAGGCAGCACAAGGGGATTCTGCAAAGCGACTCCAGAGGAATCTACCGCAGAGAGCAGCGCCAAGAACCCTACCTACTTGTCATTTCTGCGGCAAGTTGGGTCACATTGAAAAGGAGTGCAGACGCAAATTGGGACTGTGCCTGGTTTGTGGATCCAACCAGCATCTATCCAGAGACTGCACAAAACGCCGAGAAGGAGCACCACGACTAGCTCTACCTGCACCAAGGCCAGATTATCCAGCAGTGGGAGCACAGCAGACAGGAGTTGGAGGAGTCAGACCACCAGCTCCAGGAGGATATCAGCCGAGACCACCATTACCACCTCAAGTAGCACTATTCCAACAGGCTCGTCAGCAGAGGGGTCCAGCTCAGGGACGAGGTCAGGCTTTTGCATTGGCTGTTCAGGAAGAAGCTATTGCTGGAGAAGTTATAGCAGGTACCATTTTAGTAGCTTCATTACCTGCTGTAGCTTTATTTGATACTGGGGCATCACACTCATTTATAGCTGCTAGCTTCGTAGCCACCCATAGAGTAGCTACTGCACCCCTTCCGAAGACTAAGAGAATTCTTACGGGAGGTGGAATTATACCTGTTAGTGATATCTGTAGATCATGTTCAGTAGTAGTCTGTGGAAGAGAGATGCGAGCCCAATTTCTGATCTTTTCTATGCCTGACTATGATGTTGTACTTGGTATGGACTGGTTAAGTTAGTATCATGCTACTCTTGATTGTCGGCTTGGAAAAGTTATATTCAGACCACCTGGACACTCAGAGTTTGAATTTCTTCGAGGAGCTGTAGAACAAGGTGTTCAGCCAACTCTTAAGGTATTAACTGTAGAAGGGGAGTCAAGTTACCCAAGAGTTATATCAGAGTTTGTGGATGTATTCCCCGATGATCTTCCAGGTCTACCACCTGATCGGGAAATAGAATTCACCATAGACTTAACTCCAGGAGCAGAACCTATCACTTCATCGGTTTATAGACTAGCCCCTAAGGAGTTAGTAGAGTTGAAGAAGCAAGTTGATGAACTTCTGGAGAAGGGTTTCATCCGGCCCAGTGTTTCACCTTGGGGAGCACCCATACTTTTTGTACCAAAGAAGGATGGAACAGTTCGCCTATGCATTGATTACAGGGCGTTAAACGCTGTGACCATTAAGAACCGGTATCCCTTGCCCCGCATTGATGACTTATTTGATCAATTAAGTGGAGCTAGGGTATTTTCAAAGATTGACCTTAGATCCGGTTATCACCAGATTAGGGTGAGGAAGGAAGATATCCCGAAGACAGCCTTTAGAACCAAGTATGGACACTATGAGTTCTTAGTAATGCCGTTTGGTTTAACCAACGCACCTGCTGTGTTCATGAGCTTGATGAACCGAGTCTTCCATCAATACTTGGATAAATTTGTGGTTGTGTTTATTGATGACATTCTGGTATATTCCAAAAGCCACGAAGAGCACGAGGAGCATCTCAGAATCGTGCTAGAGACGTTGAGGCAGGAGAAGCTTTATGCTAAGCTCAGTAAATGTGAGTTTTGCATGGATAAGGTGCCATTCTTAGGGCATATTATCTCAGAAGAAGGACTGTCAGTTGATCCAAAGAAGGTTGCTGCCATTGAGACTTGGCCTACACCAACATCAGTTGCTGAGGTGAGGAATTTTCTAGGACTTGCTGGATATTACAGAAGGTTCGTAAAAAATTTCTCAAGGATTGCGGAGCCAATGACGAAGTTGACACAGAAAGATCAGGACTTTGCATGGACAGAAGAATGTCAGATGGCCTTTGAAGAACTGAAGAGGCGTCTAACAACAGCACCAGTCTTGACTCTTCCTTCAGGGTCAGGCGGTTTTGTTGTTTATAGCGATGCGTCAGGTAGTGGCCTAGGATGTGTTTTGATGCAACACGGCAAAGTTATTGCTTATGCATCGAGACAGTTGAAGGTCCATGAGAAGAATTACCCAACGCATGATCTGGAGCTAGCTGCTGTAATATTTGCACTGAAGATTTGGAGGCATTATCTTTATGGTGAGAAGGTGGAAATCTTCACTGATTACAAAAGTCTGAAGTATGTATATACTCAGAAAGAGCTTAACATGAGGCAAAGACGCTGGCTTGAGTTAATGGTGGACTTTGATATAGATCTACAGTACCACCCAGGGAAGGCGAATGTAGTAGCAGACGCACTTAGTAGGAAGCCTACAGCTTATTTCTTGACAATGCAGCCTGAGCTATTGAGAGATCTACAGGAGCTTCAGATAGAGGTTATTCTACCAAGACAGAGTGGTTTGCTGTCTAATCTGGAAGTGAAGTCATCGCTCGTGGAAAGGATTAAAGAAGCTTTGCCTACTGATGCAAGATTTCGTAGACTCAAGGAGAAGACAGAAGCAGGCATGCAGACGGGACTTCGCATACATGAGGATGGTACATTAAGGTGCGGAGATCGTCTATATGTTCCAAATAGAGAACTGAGACATGAGCTAATGACTGAAGCCCATAGGTCCATATACTCTGTTCATCCAGGAGGAACAAAGATGTATCGAGATCTAAGGCAGTACTATTGGTGGCATGGAATGAAGAGAGAGATTGCTAGATTTGTAGCTAAATGTTTAGTCTGCCAACAAGTGAAAGCCGAGCATCAGAGGACTGCAGGAATGCTGCAGCCACTTCCCATACCAGAATGGAAGTGGGAACATATCACCATGGACTTCGTCACAGGATTCCCAAGGAGCCCCAGCAGAAAAGATGCGATATGGGTTATTGTGGACCGACTCACTAAATTGGCACACTTCTTGCCATTTAGAGTTGGACAGTCCACTGAGATACTAGCCGACATGTATATGCGACAAATAGTAAGATTGCATGGAGTGCCGGTTAGTATTGTATCAGATCGAGATTCGAGATTCACCTCACATTTCTGGCGAAGTATGCAAGAGAGTCTTGGCACCAGACTAAAATTCAGCACTGCCTATCATCCCCAGACAGATGGTCAATCAGAACGTACAATCCAGATCTTGGAGGATATGCTGCGATCCTGCATGTTAGATTTTGGAGGGTCTTGGGAAGATCATTTGCATTTAGTGGAGTTCTCCTACAACAACAGTTATCAAGCAAGCATCAAGATGGCACCTTTCGAGGCATTATACGGTAGGAAGTGCAGATCGCCAATATGCTGGAGTGATGTCGTAGAGCGTCAGATATTGGGGCCTGAGTTGGTAATGCAAACAGTAGAGAAGGTGAAGCAAATCCAGAATCATCTTCGTGCAGCTCAGGACAGACAGAAGCATTGGGCTGATACACACCGACGTCCCCTGGAGTTCAAGGAAGGAGAACATGTATTCCTGAGGATTTCTCCTACTCGAGGAACCATTCGCTTTGGAAGCAGAGGCAAGTTGAGTCCAAGGTACATTGGGCCCTTTGATATTCTGGAGCGCATTGGTGAGGTGGCTTATCGTCTTACATTACCTCCATCTTTAGAGGGAGTGCATGATGTATTCTATGTCTCACAGTTGAGAAGGTATGTGACTGACCCAAGTCACATAGTTGATCATTCGGAGATCGCAGTAGGCCCAAGCCTGAGATATGAAGAACAACCGGTAGGTATACTCGGAACCAGTGAGAAGTCACTGCGAGGGCAGACAATTAAACTGGTTCGTGTGGCTTGGAAGCAACACTCTCCTGGTGAATCTACTTGGGAGAGAGAAGATATCATGCGCTAGAAATACCCCCACTTATTCGAGGATGCAGGTATATCTTAAGTAAATTTTTGTAATTCCTGTAGTTCTGTTCTATTAGTAGTTTAATCTTTAAATTGCGAGGACGCAATTTTCTTAAGGGAGGTAGATTGAAATCACCTGAAATTTTAAGAATTTTTAAATTTAAATTTTCTGGAATTAATTAGCAATTTCTGTGAATTTTAAACCTATAAATTAAAGTAGTCTAATTTAAAATGAATTTTTAAATAAAATTAAATAATATTAAAATGTGATAAAAATTATATTTTCTAGTGTAAAATTAAAAACCGAGCATGGGGTATTTTTTCGGGAATTTATTGGATCCCGGATGAATTTTTAAAGCATTAAAAACTATTGTAAAATTTAACTGATTAATTAATCAAATATTAATAAAACAAACCAAACCATTAATTTGAACCAAACCCTGAACCGGACCGGACCGGCCGGTCTAACTAGACCGAACCGCTCGCCTAAGCGGGTCGGATCCTGGTCAGACCCGACCCGCCAGCAACCGACCCGACCCGACTGTGTGAATCCCTAACCCCCAAACCGTTCGATTCCTCCGGCAGCCGTTACCGCCGCCGGCGACGCACTCTCTTCGGCTCCCTCAACCGCTGACCGCCACCATTCCCCTCCCCTGGAACGGGCGACCCGTCCTCTTCCCCTTCCGGCGAACCTCCGTCGGTTTCCCTCCCCCTAGAGCCCTATTTAAACCCTAGAACTCGACTCCGGCCGCCCATTGATCCCTCGACCACCCGCCGCCAGGCCGCCTGTTCTCCCACTACTCGACCGGACTCGCCACCGCGTCCAGTACCACCCGGCGCCATCGCCACACCTCCAGAACCTCCTCTCTCTCCTCCTCCCTCCGACCAAGTTCACCCCGACCCCGCACCTCCAGAACTCGACTCCGGCCGACTCAGCCGAGCGCCGCCCGGCCTCCCGGAGACGTCCCAGAGGCTCGCCGACCTCCGTCGGCCTGAACCCCACTTCCAGCCTTCTCCCCTCGCCACCGGACTCGCCCTGCCCGACCACCGGAATCCCAGAACTCTAAAACCTAGGGTGGATACAGGATTCGACTTAGGACACGGTTGGACACGAGGACACAAAGGACTCTGTTTTTCAGACCACTTCAGGTACTTGTAACTTTTGACTCGTAGCTCTGTTTCTTATTCCGTAAATTGCATCACGAAGCCTGTATGACCCTCTCGGTGCCCGGACAAACCGCTCGGGGCATCGCGTCCTGTGGTAATCGCACACCGCGATCCAAAAACAGGAAAAACTAAGCCCTGTTTCACCCCGGAATCGAGTACGCCCCGCCAAACGGGATAACTTGGTCGCATGCGGTCTTTACCGATACGTGCGCGTCGTTGATACGGATGTGCGGAATTTCGCAGAAGCTGATTCGGATGTGCGTGCACAACGGAATCAGTACGTATCCGCGGACAACGCCCTGTATCCGACTTTTCTGTAATTCGCTGTAACTTAGTGTATACACGTCGGATCGAGACAAAACTTGCGCCATCGGACTCGTAGCAATACGCTGGTCCTGTGGGTCAAGTTTGGTTCAATTCTGAGAACGTTGGAAAATTGCGTGTCGTGGGCTCCACAGGCTCCACCTAACGGGCAATTTTGAGAACGACTCATCGGAATCCAATTCTGGAAGTTCCGTTGGGTTCGTATTAACGTTCCTGACTCGTTAACACTAAGTTAGACTGATTTGGAGACCTTTGACCCTGACTCAGTTTTTGGTGCAAAGCGGCCCACATATGGACCTGCTTTGGCCCAGAAATGTCGTTTTTGCCCTTGTGTCCAAACTGGACTTAAGGACAGGCATTTCTAGCTATTTCCTATGTTCTGAGACTGTTGGTAATGTTCATTTCAGCTTTTGAAGGAGTTATTGCTGAACCCACTATTACAAGGACCGCTATTGGTATTCCAATCCCAGGCAAGTGTACCTTGCCATAAATTGCAGTTATTTAGTTTATTTTGTTCTCTTGCTCTATTTTCTGTGACTAGTGTACATGATATAACCTAGGACCGTATGACATACTTAGTGTCCGATTACAATCGGGTGCCAACTCCGTACGCGGAGTTGCGTATGTCATTTAGTGATGGACATTCGAGACCCTTTATATTCTCGTGCTTGTTTAACAAGTACAATATAACCTAGGACACTTGACACCATACATTGACAGAATCTTCCTGAGATATTCAAGGTGATTCTGTGTAGGATACAGGATGGACATAGTTATTATACTATTAGATTATGACTGTTGCATTAGCTCTGATCTCACGTGACATGGACATGAAACGTGTGGTTACATTGGGTGGGGAGAGACACATAGGCTACAGGCTATTCTATATATATATACTACTATTATGAGGTTGTAGACTCTCGAGCAGAGCTAGACCACTACTAGATATTGCTGCTACCGGCTCCCCGACACAGAGCTTGTAGCAGTTTCAGCCTGAGTACTAGTGTTGCTCTCAGTTGCATTTTCACATAGATGGTTATGTAGTTACCCTGCTGATCTCATTTTACTATTTTACTGCATTTATTTGGTTTGTATTATTTGTACCTTGCTATGTCCCCTGAGGACCTGGATTATGGATGATGTCCCCAAGTTTAGCAGAAGAACATTATCCCGAGGTTTACGGGACAGGAGCTGAAGCTGTACCAGGAGCTGTTGCTGAGGGAGAACCTAACATAGAAGCAGAGGTGATGGCTGAAGACTTTACTTGAGCTTATGATAGTTGTACTCTTCAGATAGTTTATTTTGGACTCTTTTGTTCTGGTCTGATGAACCAGTGTTTTAGACTCTTATCGGGTTGTTCCCCGACATACTCTGCTGAGACTGGACTTTGATGTACTTTCTTTATTTGCTGATGTTCTTATTATTCTGTGTGTGGATGAGATTAGTAGTTTTGACTTATTGTTGTAGACCTATATTACAGCTTAAGTATTCCCTGATGGATCCATTAAATTGGGTTGTCCATCGGTGTGTACTGCTGGCCATTGCCACGTGTCTAGTCCATCGACAATTTGGGACTGGGGCGTGACAACTACCATCAGTGGCTTCAACTCTGTAAGAAGCTACCCTCTGGGCAAGATTCATCTGAAATGTCAGATAGGCGACTTGAAGGCAGAAGTCACATGCTATGTCATTAATGTAGATGTATCCTACGATATACTAATGGGGCATCCATGGATACATGAATACATGATTATGCCATCAACCCTGTACCAGTGTCTAAAGTACGTTAATGACCATGGCACACTAAGACGGAGTTCGCTGATATCGATCCCTTCAAAGGGGCTAGAGGCCTACTACTCTGATTCACTCCTGTACAAACAAGTCCGCCAGGACGAATGAGGGAATGACACCGAGGATGAAGCAAAAATTGGTGTTAAATCAGGCAAACCTTTGATGGTCCACCTCAAGGAACATGCTTTGATACAACCCCTCCCCTCATTGTGAAGATACAGAGGAAGGTGCCATAACCTCTGACGGTACGACTGCCAAGTCGAAAGAATGACCCAGTGTCGGCTCATGCCCCCGAACCCTTGGTAGTCAAGTTCCGTAGGAGGCCTCCAAATCCCTCACTCGCATTGGAGACAAATCTCGAGAAAGACAAACTAGAAAAGTACGTAGCGGCTCATGATAATGCTCCGTCCCTAGACGATGTAATTCCCCTAGAAAAAATCCCCTACTTTATGAATAAAGAGTTTTTGGATTATTCCGATATCGCACATTTGAGCATATTGTACTCCCTAGGGCACAGTATAGGCCTGCAAATGCATACACAGGTAACTACTATATTTGCAGTAAACCATATCTTCCCTAGCCAAAGTCTCTAATTTACGGTCCCAGCGAGGAGGAGGGAGACAAACCCATCAACTTCGGCAGGGTTGAATGCCCCCAGTCCTTCATCCCGGAGGAACAAGAGCCATAAGTTGATATCGGCAAATACAATTTAATGGTTATGTTGTCAAGCCAAACACCTCATCCAGAAGATGGGTTATGATCTTAAAAGTGAACAAGGTCTGAATTACGGCAAAGGTCGGCGACTGCCCTTGCGTGCACCGCTCCGGCAGGCAAAGTCGAGGATTACTACTACAAGACCCGGCATGACCTGGGGTACGTAACACCTCTATCCACTCTCGAAGCCTCGGAGGAAGAAGATAAGTCACAGTCACACTCTTCGAAATCCTCCACGTAGGACTCCGATGCCAGTATCAAAGACCTTTTTAGACGAACATTGTCTATCAACATGGCGTCAGCTGACCATGAGGAAGGAAACGATGACTCACCGAAACTCTTTAAAGTACGAATGTAGGCCCAACGCTTAGACTCACAATAGGAGCAATGTTTCGAGCAGCGAGAACCTTCTACCAAAGACGAGGTCGTGCAAGTCGACCTGGGCAAGGAATCTGCCCCCAAACCTGTTTTCATCAGCAAAAGCTTATCTGGCGAAGATCGTGAATCCCTGCTACAATTCGTACAGGAATATATCGATGTGTTTGCCTGGACATATGAAGATATGCTGGATTTCGACCCACAGATCATGGTCCACAAGCTCGACATCTTGCCGAACACTAAGCCGGTGAAGCAACAACAACAACAGTTTTGGGCGAACATCATAAACGCCATCGAAGCTGAAGTCAACAAACTGATAGCTAATGGCTTCATCTGTAATGAACAGCATCTGAATTGGGTAGCCAACATCATTTCCGTCGTCAAAAAGAATGAAAAGATCCGGATATGCATTAACTTCCTTGATCTAAATATGGCTTGCCCCAAGGACGAGTTTTTCCTTCCGATCACAGACATAATAATCGAAAATACTTGTGGTTTCGAGCGCATATCCTTTATTGACGGATTCTCAGGTTACAATCAAATCAAGATATCTTTTGACGACGAGAAGCACACATCGTTCTGGACACCGATATGAGTGTACTGCTACACAGTCATACCCTTTGGTCTGAAGAACGTCGGTGCCATAAACCAGCGAGCTATGAGCACCATCTTTCATGAACATCTACCCAGGACGGTGGAGTGTTACGTTGATGACATCGTCATCAAGAGTTGCTCCAAAGATGATCACCTCTGGGATTTGAAGACTGTGTTCGACCTTATGCATACGCACCAACTTAAGATGAATCCCACCAAATTTTTCCTAGGAGTCTCCAGTGGCAATTTTTTGGTTATTTTCATAACTTTAAAGGGTATCCACATATACCCTGACAAGACCAAAGCGATCCTTGAAATACATATGCCGAAGAACCTCAGAGAACTTTACGGCCTTCAAGAAGACTGGCATACATCAAAAGGTTCATATCAAATCCCTATGGACGTTGTCAACCGTTCACTCAGCTTATGAAGAAGGGAGTTTCCTTTGTTTGGGATGAAGAGTGCCAGCATGCATTCGATGACATCAAGGAATACCTTATAAACCATCCGGTGCTGGTATCCCGTGTAGTAGGAAAGTCCTTTTTGCTCCATGTACGAGCAATGTATCACTCCATTGGCGCTCTGCTAGCCCAGAAGAGTGACATGGGTCACGAGCAGTCCATCTACTACCTCAGTAGGATGATGGTCTGTAAACCCCCACGATTAATTCTACAGATAGTCAGGTTTAGATTGGAAATTTTTTTGATTTAGCAGCAGGTGTTGAGGTTTAGAATAGAGTTAAGTTTGTCTGTTATTTTAAATTATTTAATTAAACCCTTGGTGCGCCCTATCATTGCTTAATTATTGTGAGCCCAATATCAGCCCATAATTTCTATCGGACTATTGTACTTCTGACTTGACTCGCCAATTTAGGCACTGGACTTTTCCGTCGCTCAAAATCATATTTCCTTGTGCTCTAAATTAATTGCACAATTTTTCGTAACTGAAATCCCATAATTAAATTTTGTGTCGGACACCTGTGTCGTTACCCTCAATTTTGAGATGCCAACTTAACCCATTGAGCCGGACCAACTAAAGGGTCCAAGACTGACTCCAAGCCCCCACCATTTTTGACCTTTGCATCATTTCCGAATTTTGACCCCAAGTGCCCCCATTTAATTTAAATGCGCGGAACACTTTAATTCTATTTAAATCGGGGATACCAATTTTGTCTAATCCTATTTTAATCCCACAATTAATCCCAATGTCCATTTAATTAAGCCCATGCCTCACACACACTACCCCCTCACCATACAAATCACCAAAAACAATTTTCTCCACAATTTTTGCATCATTTCATGTGTTCGTACAATTTCTCAAATTTAAGGAGCATAGTTACAATTTATTAAATTGGGTGTCCTCACCCCATTGGCCATGACCAAATGGAGAGCCTACCATCCTTTGACCAAGTCAAGCCTCCCCCTCCCTCTCTTTTGGATGAATAATTAATTTCTTCATATGTTATCTATACCACACGTTTGAAATGGGTAAATCCTCACCATCCACTCTACCCACACTGCCCTTATTTAATGTCTCCTCCTACACACATACCAAGCAGGCCCTAATGCCTAGGTGTGGAAAACCCCCCCTATCTCTCTCTCCTCCCTCCTCCTCCATGCAAACCGAGCCTCCTCCATTTTCTTCTTCTTCCTTTCTTCTTCTCCTTCTTTCCTTCTTCTCCTCCTCCTCCACTTAGCTACTCCGACCTTAAATCCGGCCATCCGAGCCGCTTCTTCCCACGATGAGCCAGCACCCCGGCCGAGGCCTCTCCGGCCTACCGACGACTGCACTGGCGAGCCTCCTCCACCCCGCGAGTTCTGCACCGGCGAGCCGGCCACTCACTGCCACGTACTCCGGCGTGGCTGCTCTGCCCCGACAATCGCACCACCAAATCGACCCCCCCCCCCCCACATTCAGTCCAAGCATCCCCGCGGCAGCTCTTGCTACACCCTCGGCTGTGGCTGCTGCCCAGACCGGCCACCCATACCCCGGCGGTCGGGCACTTCTCTTTCTCCGTCCGCCAGCCTTCTGTCCCCACCACAACGCTGCCACACATCCAGCGGCCATCACCGGCTTTCTTCTCCGGCGAGGAGACAACCACCCGCATCTCCAGCCACCGTGCACCATGCTGCTCCGGCCGAACACATCTACTGACCACCACCACCCTCTCGACCACTGTTTCCCACCACCGGCTGACTGCACCACCCTCGACTACCACGAGCCCGGCCTGCTGTACACTCCACCACCAGCATCTCCATCTTAGGCTATCCCCCACGACGCCAAGGTAAAACGCTTCTTTCCCCCCCCTCTCCAGACATTTGTATATTGTTGGTGTAAATTTTAGTGTAGTATATTTGATCTTGTGATTTAAATGAGGGAAGGTTGGAGCTTAATGATTGAGTTTGGAGTTTAAATAGTAGGTGAGATCTTGGGGTTTACTACGTAATGTAATATGCAGTTCATGGATGTAAAGGTTATGGATTAAGTTAGGGCTATGAATGCTAGGTAAGGGATTTTAGGTTTCTTTTATTTAATTCATACATATTGTTTATTGTTGACAAGTAGTTTAAATTGCTGTGAAAGGGTATAAGGATAATGAAATATTGGTGGGCATTGAGGAGCAAGTATTGATGGTGAACTAGTGTGTAACATCAAACCCTTAGTCATTCTTCGAGGATTGATAAATAATGTTGAACTTAATTGAATAGTAGTTATTGGGGAATGGAAAAGGTTGTATATAAATGACGGTTTAATAAATAATTGTTTATTTATTTCGAGGTTGATAGTAAAGGTGCATATTAACATCTGTAAATACTGAGGAGAAACTGAGGATTGTATCATGTGTCGGACCACGAAATATCGTGATGAACATAGTAAGATGGAGGTTTGGATTGATGATATAGTACAAATGTTTAATTTGACTAGATGTAACGTACTCCGAGTCAATCTTGGTCAACCCTCTTGCGTCATGCCCCTGTGAGTTGTAGCTGAGGCTGAGCATATGTATAGATGTGTGGCGCATCCCTTCTTGACATAGAATAGATTATTGATTTTGGTTTGTTTCTATCCCTAGGTACTACGGGACATGAGGACTTGGACGTGGTACCGGATCCCCGTCATCAGCAGCCGCACGCAGGCAAGTGTACCTTGCCATCCTGTATTTCAGATTACAGATATTGTTGTTCTTTATGTATATTGTGCGCTTATTTATGTTGACGTTCGATACCTCACGTTCGGATCACAACCGGGTGCTGACGTTCGTCGTAACGTCTTAGAATAATTGTTAGATGCTTTATAGTACCTCGATGCACGTACCTAAGTACATCGACACCCCAGGACACACTCATACACTGTGATCGTGCCAGATTCCTGTATCCTGATACTGACATCATAACCAGAGACTGGTACGACCTTAGGGTCGCATCTGTTGAGTTATTTCTGTGCGTCGAGACTGTGGTTAGAGGTTCAGGTTCAGCGCACCATCGTTGACCGCTTGGGAAGGGAAAGACAGTTACTAGACGTTTGGGCTCCTATGCACGCGCTTATATATGTATATGTAGTGAACCTGTATTCTGGAGTAGTGTATCACCCGTGTGTCTCTGTGCTCGGAGCTACGGTACGTCCCGTGTGTCTCTGTGTTCGAAGCTACAGTTTTATTTTAGAAAGCCCACGCGTTGAACATTATCTTTAAATTATGTCATACTTATTTGGTTATGATAGAGTACCCTGTCGTTGCACTTGTACTTTCTGTTACTTGGCATTGCTGTATTTTTGTACCTTGTTACGTCCCTCTGAGGACCTGGTTCCCTGCCAGTTTTGCAGCATAAACGATTGTGGAGCATTGGAGTTGCTGATGGAGTTGCACGTCTTGCGGGCATTGTACCAGGTACTCACATTATATCTACCGGCATTATGGTTATTTTACATTGTTTATTTCATCTGCTATTGTAGCCTAGTTTTTATAGACTCATACTTTTTCTCGAGTCTATTCGAGTTAGTGTGTTATTAGGAGGCCAACTTTAGCACATATAGCTCTTTCTTGTATACTGATGTACATTGTGGATTGAGACATAGGTTTACATTTATCCGGATATCTAGATAGTGCCCTCTATATTAAAACTTATACGTATTCGAGTCAGACCAGAGTCTAGTCGAATGCGTAGCTGGCGTGTCACATTTTCCTGGTCCTACATATTTTTGGGACTGGGGCATGACATGTTTTTGTGGTGGCCCATGCAGGTCCAATTTAAATCATCTTGGTCACCTGACTGTGCCAAGCGAGCCTGCAAATTAGGAATAGATGTTATGATTGTTGAATAGGATCTCAATCCATAATTGATTTTAAAAACTCTTTGTATGTGATTATCGCCCTTGGACTTCCACTTTTCATTCGTTCAATCTTCGTCGATATCGCTATCCTTGTTTCTCGTCCCCTATTGATCGGGAAGACGAATGCTTGTGACTGATGATTTCCCTCCAGAAGAAGATCGAAGACCATACGGCAGAAGACAGAATTCGTATACCTTTCTCTGAGAAGATTGTTACCTTATCAGGATAGATTGATGGGTTCTTTGGATTCTAGATCTAGTATGGAAGGTTGGCAAGACAGTTGGACCCAGTAGTACCTTACCCGTGCTTGAGGTAGCAGTGATCTTGGAAGTACTGAGAGTTAGAAGGATTGTTGATCATGACCTAGAATAATTTGTGGAAATGCATAGCCTGATGATGGAAACTAGTGGTTATATATGATAGCAATACTAGGAACGAATATTATGAGCTAGAGGAGAGAAATTTTAGGATCTCACTTGGAAGATAATGATCGGATTCCAGAAATTCTATTATGTGCTTGAGTGATACCCTCATTATACTTATGACTTGGAAAGATGAAAAACGAAGAGAAGAAATTTGAGGAATAAAATTTTAAGGAAAACCTTGAGGAGAAGAGAAATTATACATTAGGCAAGGAAAAAAAAATTCTTTGAGGATTGATGTTGAAAACAGAACGGGAAAATTTATTATGAGGTATAGTCCAGACTATGACATTATCCTAAACATGGATTGGTGGAGCCAATGCCACGCGGCACTAGATTGTCGATGTGATTACAATATTTATGACCACCAGATTACCCTGAGTTTGAGTTACTTCAGGGAGCCCGGGAGCATGGTGCCCATATACCTTAGAGGCACACATTGCAGAAGGTGAACCAGTGTACCCCCGTATTATATCAGAGTTTGAGGATGTGATTCTAGATAATCTTCCAGGCCTGCCACCTGACAGAGAGATAGAGTTGTTACAGAGTTGACTCCAAGAGCCGAGCCAGTTTATTTTTCGTCTTCAGACTAGAACCGATAGAGATGGCTGAGTTGTAGGTCCATAGTAGAGGATCACTTAGACAAGGGTTTCAGTCGGCCTAGTGTTTCTCCATGGGGAGTACCCATCATATTGTACCGAAGAAGGATGGGACTGTACGTTGCGTATCGATTACAGGGCGTTAAGTGCTGTAACAATAAGGAACAAGTACCCTACGCTACGCAACGATAATTTACTTGATTAGCTTAGCAGCGCATTTTGTATTCACAGAGATCGATCTCAGATCAGGATAACATCAGATCAAGGTACGGAGGGAGGACTTTCCGAAGACGGCTTTTCGGACGTAGTATGGACACTATGAGTTTCTAGTCATGCCGTTTGATTTAACCAACGCGCCAGCAGTATTTATGAGTCTGATGAACAGTGCCTTCCACCAGTACTTAGATAAGTTCGTGGTGGTAATTATCGATGACATCTTGGTATATTCCAAGATCCAGGAGGAGCACGAGAGACATCTCAGGATCGTGTTGGAAACACTGAGGCAGGAGAGACTATATGCCAAGCTCAGCAAATATGAGTTATGATTAGATAGAATAGATAGTCTACGCATCAGGACGACTAAGGGTTCATGAGAAGAACTATCAGACACACGATCCAGAGCTAGCTACAGTGATAATTGCACTAAAGCGATGGCGACACTACCTTTATGGAAAGCATGTTGAGATTTATACAAAACACAAAAAGTCTGAAGTATGCCTACCGCAGAAGGAACTCAACATGAGACAAAGGCATTGGCTAGAATTTATGACAGGTTATAATATGGAGTTGTAATACCACCCTGGCAAGGCGAATGTAGTAGCAGATGCCTTTATCTTGAAGCCTATGGCAAATCTTTATGACTCAGCGCCAGTTGTTAGAGAATCTCCAGGAACTTGGGATAGAGATTGTACTGTTAGGCATGGATAGTCAGATAGCCAGTCTCGAGGTTCAGTCTACACTAATTGAGAGGATCAAGGAAGCCCTGCCTAAAGATGCGAGGTTTCAACGTCTAAGAGAGAGGACAGAGGCCGGCATGCAGACGGGACTCAGGATTCATGAAGACGGAACATTAAGGTGTGGAGATCGCCTATATGTTCCGAGTGGCGAGCTACGCTAAGAGTTGATGACCGAGGTACATAGCTCGATCATTCCATTCATCTCGGGGGTACAAAGATGTACCGAGACTTGAGGCAGCATTTCCGGTGGTATGAGATGAAGAGAGAAATTGCAAGATTTGTGGCGAAATGTTTAGTTTGTCAGCAAGTCAAGGCTGAACATCAGAGGACTGTAGGATTATTGTAGCCACTTCCCATTCCCGAGCAGAAGCATGAAAAATACGCCGGATGGCTATACGCAGCATATTGATGCAGAGCAGCGTAAACAGAGGCCTTCAGAGCAATCAAGCGTGCAACAGAGCTTTTTCCACTAAACACAGCGTGAAATATAATCTCAAAGGACCATCCGCGTAACGCAGTACGTCCAAGCCGCTTCAGCGTAAACAGGGTTCTTCATCGCCTCCTGGGCGTAAAACCTATCCTCTTTCAACGCAGCATTGAAGTGTACGAGAGACGCTTCGTGTTCTCCGAAGTGATCCTGTCAGATCCTGCAATGAACCTGTCAGACCCTGCAATGAACCTGACGTCTGGACTTCGGACAAAGGGATACTGCTCGACTACCTAGACGACGGCTATAATGATGGCACAACACTGCAACCCAGGCTGTCACTTACCGCCATCTCCTTTGCGTAAAATGCTTTTACGTGCACAAAGGGATACGCTGCCTTATTTTACACAGGTAGACATGAGCTGTTTAAGCTCCGCAGTAGACAAACCGCCTGACGCATCAAAAGCTGCACTTCGTACGGGGCTCGAGGCACGTCTCTACGTCTAATAAACAGAGCGGTGACAGTTTCTCGAGGCACGTCTCTACGACGGATGCACAGAGCGGTCACAGTTTCTCGAGGCACGTCTCTGCGACTGATGCACAGAAGGCCTGCAGACCTTCAAAACATGCCTCCGTATTTAATGCACAGGATGGTGGCAAATCTCTGCATTTAATGCAAGGGATTTGATTATATCTTCAAAAGCCATAATTCCGGCTAAAACGTCCACATCAGCACTCTGGCACGTTTTACAGCGGCTTCTACGCCTATTCAGGATCTGTGCTCACTCGACTTCTACGCCCATTCAGGATCTGTGCTCACTTGGCTTCTACGCCCATTCAGCTTCTGTACTCACTTGGCCTCTTTGACCACTCGGCTTCTATGCCCACCCGGCCTCTATGACCACTCGGCTTCTACGCCTATTCGGCTTCTATGCCTGCTTGGCTTCAACGCCATGGTGACAGACATTGGCTTCTACGCCCACCTCTTCTACACGAGGGATACCTACCTACGTGTCTTCTACGCCGTAATCTTTGTAGCAATTATACGCGTTTTGTCCCTTAGTTGGACCCGCGTCACACGCTTATTGAAAGGATCATCTATACGCAGGCATTGGTTATTTTAACCGTTGTGTAAAAGGGTGTTGTACTTTCCACTCCTCGATTTCTATACCGACGGAGTGGTCACTGTCACCAAAACTCTATAAATAGAGACCTCTATCAACAGAGGAAAAAGGTCGAGATTTTAAAAATCGAACAAGGTCGAAAATTGGTCAAGAAGTCCAATATCAGATCCAAGGTCGACAAAAGAGAGAGAGAGAGAGAGAGAAGAATCCAGAGCTCAGGCAAAGAGTAGGGATCGACGACTTTGGCATCATGCATCCATCCTCTTTTGCAACCTTCGAAGCTGCTTCCTGTCTTCTACGGCCCTTCTTCAACATCGTGTGGTCCAAGGGCTAAAGTGATCGACTGCAGATCAAACACCTATGGCAATATTTACCCAGATTAAATAAATTGTACTCCCACATCCTCGTATAGGATTAAATTGTACAAGTTTGTTTGTAAACAAAAGAAGGCGAGTTTCGTGTAGACCTCGTATTATATACACTTCGTTCTTTCGTTAATACCACAAATAAGATGGCGACTCTGCTGGGGGCGTCTTTCTCTTCTGATGAGGAAGTAATTGCTCAACACGATGCGGTATCTGTAGGAACCGTGAAGAAGACACTGGTCGTCCAATTCGACAAGTCTACCTACGAAGACATGCTTCAAACCGGGGGTAGCTCTCACCCTCTCTCCGTCCAAGACAACAGGAAGCTACGCAAGGTCTGGGTGCCCAAGACATCCTCTACCATCCCTGTGGACTCTCCGATCTCTCCGATCTCTCCGACCAATGAGGTTGTAGAATTGCTCCCTCCGTGCCCTGCACGTAAAATTCAGTCTCCCGCTGCGCGCGGTACAGACAAAACTTCGGGCAAAGCCTCAGCGCTAACCCAGAAGTATCCACTGCGCTCTACGCGTAGAAACCAGTCTTCCGCTACGCGTGGTACAGACAAAACTTTAAGCAAAGCCTCAGCACTAACCCAGAAGTATCCACTGCGCTCTACGCGTAGAAACCAGTCTCCCGCTACGTGCGGTCAAGACAAAACTTCTGATGATGCCTCAGCGCCAAATCGGAAGTACAAATCATGCTCCGCGCGCAACAATATTTAACCTCTACGGGGAACCAGATGAGCGATGTGATCTCCGCAAGTGAAAGCAAGCGGCAGAATACCCAACTTCTCGGCCTTTACGCCAGCGAGGGAACAATCTGCCTACCCTCCGGATTACGCGGGAAACCGATGGCCGACTGAGGACCTCTTCAGCTTTACGCCAGTCTGAGCAAATCTCCAAACTACGCCAGGCGAAGTCCCTCGGCGTAAAGCAAGATCAGGTTGCGGAAAGACACCCTCTCCGAGGATTATCCGCCACCCAGATGGCCAACCTGTTGTACACAGGTGGCACAGGGAAAATTATGGTGCCCAATCTCCGCATGCCCACTGATGGGAACAGAAGGAACAAGCCGTCGTCTTCTTCTTCTGCAACTCCTCCTGACCTGCGCAAATATCTAATCCAGAAGCGTAAGGAGAGGGGACCTTCCAATATGTCTATTACATCCCCTGGCGAGCACTGTAGTAATAGTCATAAGATTATGATTGACTGCTGCTGTTCTAAAGCAAAACGGTCAGTTTTCGACCGGTTGAGCTACTCTCTGTCTTTCCAGGAAGAAGAGCCCACGCATGCATCCGTGAACATGGCTTCACACATACCTAGAGGAGGGTCGAGCTCAAGACGTCATCCCTCTAGGCCTCCGAGCCGAAGGAGATTCAAAGATCTCCTCAGGAACGCTGAAGCTGGGGTGTTCCAAAACACCCGTGCAAGGTCACAACAACCAGCTTCGTACTCGTCTGATTCCGACGCAGGGGGTCGCCAGTCTCCCGGATCAGATGCTGAGAGTGTAGAGTCAACTTCTACAGCGACCTATACTAATCCTTCAATGACACCCAGGGAAATGGGAGTTTATGCCGTTGAAGATTAACGCGAGGAAGCTTCACCGTCAGGAAACGCGGAACAACGCATCACTATACTGGAGACATCTCTGAAACAAATGCAATCCATAATGGAGAACATACACCAGATGATGCTAACTCAGCACGCAACTACCATGGCTCAAGCATCGGCCCTGCCAACTCAGATACGTGTGGGGGTGGACTTACCACCATCCAACCCAAGCCAAGAGCCTACTCTAGATCAAGAGTCAGCAGTTCCTCCGCTTCCTCACTCGGAGAATATATTACCTCCCTTTGGAGTCACGATACAACCAACTCCGCACTACACCGTAGTCCCGCTTCCAACTGAAAATCCGATACAGGCAATAAGGGAGTTGAAAGCCCAGTTTGACGCCTTGAAGCACAAAGATCAGCTCAAGAAACTGGGAATCAACCAGCCTTACCCAGCTATCTGGAAAGAGGTCCCTTTCCCTCCAAGGTACAAACCTCAGACTATGGCTCTGTTCGAGGGAAAAACATCACCAAGTCAGTACATGAACTATTTTTCAGTATGATGACGGTGTTGCTACAAGGGAACGACGCCCTCCTCACTCGGGTATTCAAAGGCTGTCTCTCAGGAGTAGCCTATCGGTGGTACCGTAGCTTGGCGGACAACTGCATTACTTCCTTCGAGGACTTCAAAGCTTTATTCTTTACGCGATTCTATGAGGGAGGAATGGACATGTCTATGTCCTCTCTCATCGAAGTCAAGCAGAGGAAAAAAGAGGACGTTCGTACCTTCATCGAACGTTTTCGTCAGGCCACGCTACAGATGCCTCCAGGAGTTCCAGACTCTGCGTTGGTAGACATTTGCAGGAAGAACCTCCTTCCCGTAGTCTCGGTGTTTACAGGACCATATCAATTCCATGATTGGCCCTCGTTCATCATCTCGGCCGTAGCCGCCAAAGACAACAGTCGCAAGGTGCGCGACAATGGCATCATGATCTCTGCCTCTGACAGAGGCAAGAGGTCATCTCCCAGCAGCGACCATCCTCGCAGTTCCAAAGGAAAAGAAGCTCTGGCGATCAATACGGCCAGGCAAAAGACTGCGGCAACCGCACAAGCGAGACCCGGGACTTCTAGGCCCATCGAAGTCTACTCTTTCGACGACAATGATATCCCAAGTATATTCGAGTGTCTCGTCAAAAGTGGCAAGATCACCCTTCCGGAGCTAAGGCGGCCCCAAGAAGTCGGCAGTACTAACGACCCCAAATACTGCATCTTCCACAGATACGTACACCACCCGACCAAGGCATGTTACATACTAAAAAGGAAGATCCAGGGGTTAATCGATGCTAAGGCCATCACTCTGCACAACACCGAGAAGACGGTCACGGCCAACATGATCTCTCTACGGTTTGACAATCTGCCTTCCCAAGAAGTCTCGGACGGTGTCACACTCATTTCTCGGGCCACGATGAACATCGTCAATCTCCCTCCAGCTAGGGGTCAAAATCATGACCTGGTACCCCTAACTACCCGGCAGGGCAAGATTATGTGGGTTCATCCGGATTTGGTGTCAGAGCTCGAGGAGGAGACTAAAGCTACTAAGGCTACGTCTAGAAAGAGCTCCAAATGCAAACCATGTCATGTGGTCGCAACTTCTTCGGCATCAGACGAAGACGAGGTATTTGCTGCAACCTGTTCAGGGAAAGCCTACCTCAATGACTACGGAGCAAGTTAGGAAGATGCACCGGCGGACGCTTCAGCTGCCAAACCTTCAAGACCAGGCCCCGTCGTACCAGATGCCGGTCCTTCAAAACTAACTCCGGTGGACAAGGGGAAGCAAAGAGAAGTGCGCTTTGATAAACCTGTGAAAAACATTCCAAACAAAGGTTTAGAGAAGCCATACAACTTTGACATCCTGGCCCAACTGGCTAATACACCAGCCAGGCTGTCCATCTTCGAGCTACTCAGGCTCTCCCAAGACACTCGTCTAGCCCTGAGTGAAGCACTGATGCAGGCAGAGGCATGCTTGACCCAGCTCAAGTCCCCCGACGAAGAACCAGTGGCGTGTCCTCAATGCCACAGTGTGATGGAGGTGGTCCCAAATATCACTTTCACTCAAGACGACATGTTGGTAAAACATAACAGGCATGACAGGCCCCTCTATTATACCGGGTACGTCGGTTCCATGGAGGTCGATCGGATTCACATAGATCCGGGGTCGTCGATCAGCATCATCCCTCACGGTCTGCTCAGACCGCTGGGGATTCCTACCAGCGAATTGGCTTACACCTCCACTACAATCGTGGGTTTCAACGCCGGAAGAAGTAAGCCGTTGGAGAAAATTTGCCTGAGGATCCAGATTGGCAACCTCAGATCGGTGGCCACATGTTACGTCATCGATTCAGAGGTATCCTACAATATTTTGCTAGGAAGACCGTGGATCCACGACCACAACATCGTTCCTTCAACTCTACATTAATGTCTTAAATATGTAGACCCCCAAGGAACAGTACAAACGGAGGTTGCTGACCTAAACCCGTTTAAAGGAGTAGAATCCTACTATTCCGATGCCGTGTTGTACTCTCAAGACCACACGGAAGAAGTGTCAGGCGAGGCAAAGAAAGAATCCCACCGGGAGCCAGAAGAACCCTCTGCCATACTACCGCTGTCAATCAGAGTGAAAGGACGAACCACTCGTCCAAAAGCCATGGAGCCTATGGCTATTCACCTGAACAAGACCAGGTCAGAAAAAGGAAGTGATCCTCTAGTGATCACTTTGAACCAGAAGCCTCCACCCTTGGTCATCAACCTTCGGCGGAACAGGCAGCCGACTAATGTAAATACAACCAGGAACGGAGTTCCAGATGATAATAAACATCCTCTTTTCCAGTATATTGACGCTCAAATTCCAAATCAGGAATCCACTCCCAGTGACGAGGTAGAACCCATAGCACAAAATTTCTTGGAAGTTATGAACTCCTATCGTCCGTATGTCTGGGAAGTAGCGTCATCATCTAACATCGTCACGACGTATGGACCACATGAGGATTCTATCTTCATTGTCCCGCCTACCTGCAGCAGTCAGCGTTCGATAGTCTTCGGCCGCATGCGCAATCAACCGACTGTCCAGGAAGATTCTTTCAATGACGACGCTGGAAAAATGCAAGTTTATCGATACAGCCCGTAAGCGTTGAGGATCATGCAAAACATGGGCTACGACTTGAAACGAAAGCCAGGCCTCAACTACGGAAGAGGCAGACGAACGCCGCTGTGCGGCGACCCCTACTATCAACGAACTCATTTCGGGTTAGGGTATGCCACCTCCTCCAAATTGGACGAGGATATCTTTTCCTCTTCTCAGAACGGCTCGTCGCCTTCTGACTCACCTGATGCTCTCGAACAAACATTATCAGTGAATATGGTAGTGACAGATCCCTTTGAAGCAGATGAACAGGATTCTGAGCCGTTTGAGAATGACTCTTGGGCCCAACAAATGGATATGCAGTGGGAATTTTGCTTCGAGCAAAGAGAACCTCAGACCAAAGATAAAGTTATCCAAGTTGATGTTGGGGGTGAACTTTCGCCAAAGCCGATGTTTATCAGTAACAATCTTTCCCCGGCTGAAAGGAATGAAGTTATCCAGCTGATAAAAGAATATATCGACGTCTTTGCATGGGATTATGAGGACATGCCAGGCCTTGACCCAAGAGTGGCTACTCACAAACTCAACATATTACCCGATTCAAAGCCTGTGAAGCAGCACCAACGCCGGTTCCGCCCGGATATGATGGACGCCATCGAAGCTGAAGTCAAGAAGTTGATAGCCTGCGGTTTCATCCGGGAAGAACAACATCCCGACTGGGTCGCCAACGTCGTCCCAGTCATGAAGAAAAGTAGGAAAATACGTATCTGTATCGATTACCGAGATCTAAATGCAGCCTGCCCCAAGGATGAGTTCTCTCTTCCCATCACGGACATCATGATCGACAATACCTGCGATTTTGAACGCATGTCTTTCATGGACGGATTCTCAAGATATAATCAGATCAAGATGCATCCTTAAGACGAGAAGCATACAGCCTTTCGGACCCCGTTGGGGGTATATTGCTATACGGTCATGCCCTTCGGATTGAAGAACGCCGGGGCTACATACCAACGGGCTATGAGTAACATATTCCATGAGCATTTATGCAAAACAGTAGAATGTTACGTGGACGACATAGCCGTCAAGAGCCGCCTCAAAGATGATCACATTCAAGACTTGAGGATGGTATTCGAGTTAATGCGCCAACATCAACTCAAGATGAACCCTACGAAGTCCTTTTTGGGTGTATCTAGTGGCAAATTCTTGGGATTTTTCATTACCGCCAAAGGCATCTAAGTGGACCCTGACAAAGTCCAGGCCGTCGTAGAAATGCGACCGCCCCGTAATCTGAGGGAACTCCGAGGATTTCAAGGCCATCTGGCTTATATCCGAAGATTCATATCCAACCTCTCGGGGAGATGTCAGCCCTTCTCTCATCTCATGAAGAAAGGTATATCCTTCGTATGGGAAGAAACCTGTCAGCAAGCGTTCGGAGATATCAAATGCTACCTCACCAGTCCGCCAGTTCTGGTGCCTCCCGTCATGGGAAGACCATTCTTGCTGTACGTTCGAGTGATGGATCATTCGCTAGGAGCTCTTCTCACACAGAAGAACGACATGGGTCATGAACAGGCTATCTACTACCTCAGCAGGATGATGGTTAGAGCCGAGCACCGGTACAACCCAGTGGAGAAAGAATGCTTGGCTCTGATGTTCACTATCCAGAAGACGCGATACTATGTCACCGGCCAGACTATTCATATCATCTCCAGGATCAATCCTCTTCGAGTACTGATGAGCAAGCCAAGTGCCCTTAATTCCCGACTCGCGACTTGGGCGATGCTGTTAACACCATATGACATGGTATACGTCCCGCAGAAGTCCATCAAAGGCCAAGCGCTGGCCGACTTCCTAGCTGCTCATCCGATCCCGGAGACCTCCAAACTATACGAGGACATCCCTGATGAAGTTGCATAATGTAATTCCGCAATGAAAAGCGACACATGGCAACTATTCTTCGATGGTGCCTCCAGAACTGGTCCTAGGGGAAACGTGGTTTCAAGAGTAGGAATCGTCCTGGCCACTCCTGATAAACTCATCATCTATCGAGCATACTCTCTAAACGAGCCATGCTCCAACAATGTGGCAGAGTACAACGCTCTGCTAATCGGGCTCCAAGTCGCTAAAGAGCTGGGTGTCGAGTCCCTGGAAGCTTTCGGTGATTCTCTCCTCATCGTCAATCAAGTCAGGGGAATATATGAAGTCCGGAATCCTGACCTCATCCCCTATCACCAAGCAACGGTCGAGATAGCCATGACATTCAAAGGGTTCTTCCTAGAGCATGTACCTCGATCTCAGAATCTGGAAGCTGATGCCCTAGCCAGTCTAGCTGCGGATTTAGCCACTCCTATAAGAAGGCAGGATTCGATAATCCTTCTTAACAGAGATTTATTCTGTGTAAAGAACAACTTTCACATAGAACGCAGCTACGTTGTGAGCACAGATCCCCCTAGAAGAGACTGGAAAAGTCCTTTCATAGATTTTGTGGCATACGGAATCTTGCCGGAGGACCCCAAAGAAGCAGTATCCGTCAAAAGACGATCATTACTCTTCTACTTCGATGCATCTTCACAATGCCTATATCGCCGGACCTGCGATGGACTGCTATTGAGATGTCTCTCTAACGACGAAGCACAGTAGATTATCCGGGAAGCTCACGACGGCGTATGCGGAGCACATCAGCCCGGTCCTAAGCTACAGGATTGTATCAGGAGAATGGGCTATTACTTGCCCACTATGATCGCAGACGCGATCAACTATGCAAGATAATGCAGAGCCTGTCAGGTTCATGCAGACTTCATACATCAACCGTCTGAATATCTACATCCTACGGTTGCATCATGGCCTTTCGAAGCATGGGGTATGGATATCATTGGTCCTATTCACCCGTCTTCTTCCAGAGGTCACTGGTTCATACTGGCCATCACGGATTACTTCCCCAAATGGGCAGAGGCCATCCCTCTTGCTGAGGTAAAGGCGTCTAATATAATCAGCTTCACCAAGCATTACGTTATTTATCGCTTCGGGGTACCCCGGAGGATAATTCACGACAATGGGCCTCAGTTTATCAGCCAAGCGTTTCACCAATTTTGCGATAAAAATCGGATATGTAATATTGCCTCTACGGCATATTATCCAGCTGCTAATGGTTTGGCGGAAGCTTTCAACAAAACCATTATCAAACTCTTGAAGAAGTTTGTCTCTTCAAACAAGAGAGATTGGAATGAGAAGCTGGGCGAATGTCTCTGGGCATACCGCACAACGGTACGAACACCGACAGGTTGTACCCTATTTTTACTGGTCTACGGGAGCGAAGCAGTTCTCCCCATTGAAATCCAGATCCCGTCACTCAGGATAGCCGTGACTAATGAGCTGACTCAAGAAAAGAATGACCTGTTAAGGCTTCAAGAGCTAGAAGGATTAGACGAGAAATGCCTCCAAGCTCAACAGCGCATCGGGCTCTACCAAGCACGCATTTCCAGAGCTTTCAATCATAAAGTAAAGGTGGCGTGCTGTCGTAGGCACCCAAAAATAAAACCTTTAATCTTGAAATAATATGTAGTAGTGAGAGTAAGGATCGTTCCCACGAAGAGTAATTAGTTGATCTTTATGCTATATGAAATAGGATGGGAGGAGAGTTTTGGATCAAAGCAAACTAAAAAGATCTAAAAACAATTAAAGTATTAAAATAATCAAAAGAAAAAAAATGTTGGTCTCAGTCAACATCCACCATTAGAATCTTAAAACTGATCATTGATGCAAGTATATATTAATTCATACTTTGAATATTCATCGTTGGAATTATTTTCCTATCTCCTTCAGCCACAATTAATTAAAAACAAGCTATCTAATTAACCTTAACTACTAAACAACCCCAGACAAGTGCTAAAGGTTTAATCTAGTAGCGTATTAAACTCGATGAGATCGATGAAGCAAAACAACACAAGCACAAGCGGTTGCATTTAATTTTGTCAAAAGTTTTTCTCCTAAGATCTAATAAAACAAAGCAGTTCATTAAATCTTGGTTGCTTCACAAATTAGAGGGATCGAATAATTACTGATTCGATATCTAATTTAGCATTAGATTGTCATGAATAATAAACTAGTATCATCCTAGTCATTAAACAAGATAATCATAAAAATATGCATAAGAAAACATTCAATACTCAAAAGCAAAAATCAAAAATATATCCATTTTGTATTTAGTGACTCTAATTGCATCCTAGATCAAAATATAAAAATAATGAGTATCTTTAGACATCAAATGAGCATAAAGGAGTATACATTAAGGAATAAAAATATAACATTTTATGTTCTCATCAAATACCCCCACACTTAACCTTTGCTCATCCTCGGGCGAAACACTAATTTATTTTTCCAAAAAGAAATCAAGGTTGCAATGTCATAAATAAAAAATAACCAAGCTCTTCAAAACTCATAAAATATCATGAACATATATTCTTAAACAACTTCTAATTACTTAGTAGGTATTTTTACTTGAAAATTGAGTAAACTAAATAGGTAGACATGGGAATAAACACTCAACTCTCATATGTTTGAAGGTATATATTTCACTCAAATTCATCCAGAAGAAATGATCTACCATAAGCTTGCATATCTTCTCATTCTCCACCACTGGGATCACATGCATAACAAAAATCATAAGGACTTTTTATGGGTTGTAACATGGCTTAGGATTAAGGTAGGATATATTTGGGAGTGTAGCTCAAAAGCCATCAAAACTAGTGGAGCAAAATTGAATTAACTCAATCTCCATATAAAACATATAAAATCAATCACTCCATTTTGCAACATCTTCAATTTGGCTTTTAAAGCATTTAAACAATGTAAAACAACTTCCATCCTTATTTATTTTTTCTTTTTTTTCTTTCTTGTTTCTCTCTTTTTCTTTTTTTTTATAACAATAATGGACTTTAGGAAATTTGAGGATGAAAATATGTTCCATTTTGTGGGTTGTAACCAAACCACAAATTTAGACACCCTCACTCTTATTTTTTTGTACACCCATACATATCATAATGATCAACAATGCTCCACTAGCTTTGCGACTTGGTTAAGGTATAAATATTATTGGTTGAAAGCTTGTAATGTGGGTATACCAAGAAAAAGGCAATAAAGCTCAAAAGGGGTTCAACAAAAAGAAAATTAATTACAAGGTGGTCTATTTGGCTTATGTAACGCATAACAAAGATGGCCTTAATCATGTTCATGCATGCATGTGTCAATGTGACCTCGAAGAGAATCAAAGCAAGTTCTAGAGAAACAAATCAGTGGAAGAATATCTCTCATGAAAGAATAATGAGACTGATGTGTCAGTCTAAAGGCTCAAATTCTCACTGGCTTTTGTCTACCAACTTAGATACTACCATTTTCAATAAAAATAACTAGACTAATTAATTCTAAGTTGAAAAAAATTACTTATTCAATCATGTTATGAATTTTTCAAATTTTAGCTGAATCTTACTCATGACATACACAACCAAAAATTATTAAAAACCATAAAAACAAAATTCTTTTATTTAAAAAAAACAATTTTTTTAGGAAAACACAAACTCAAACTTCTTAAAGAAAATTAAATATCCCCCCCATACTTAAAACAGACATTGTCCCCAATGTATGATTAAATGCAAAGAAAAGACAAAATAACCAAAAAAATAAAATACGATAATAAAAAAAAAAACTTCTCTTGGGTTGCCTCCCAAGCAGCGCCTTTGTTTATTATTGTCGTTGGCTCGACTCTATGCACACTTGATATAACTAGGCAAGGGTTTCAATTCTAGAATGCATCCCTGCAAAACAGAAGGTAAAGGTCTTTTGTTATAAATTGGTAACGAAATATATGGAATGTTACCTGACTGTTGTCTTTTTGGAAGATCGTTCAACACTGCAACAGTTTTATGTAAGTTAGTACTCAAAGCTAACTCATGTTCTTTCTCAAAATTCTCACTGATGGCAACTTTTACTCCATTTTTTTCATCAAGTTTAAAAACTTCTTTTGTATTAGGTACTACATCGTTATTAGGAATGTTCATGTCTGCAACGATATTTTTCTCTTCGTCTTGTTTTGACGATGAATGTGCTTCTTTTTCTGGAATGTCAACCACTTTACCACATCTCAAAATGATAGAACATTCATTTTCTTTTGGATTTTCTATCATTTGAGATGGTAATTTCTCCAAGTTTTGAGCCTCTAGCTTATTAATTGCAGTTGTCATTTGGCTCATTTGTTTGTTCAAACTTTCGATACTAGCCCTCGTCTCCTGTTGAAATTGTAAGTTATTAATGGCAATAGACTTAACAATATCTTCTAAAGACATACCAGAATTAGAAGTTTGGCTTGGTTGTAGGTATTGCTGCTTGTATTGCTGGTAACTTGGGCAATTTTGAGTTGCGGGTTGATTTAATTCTAGACTCCCATAGGTGAAATTGGAATGATCTCTCCATCCCATGTTGTACATGTCTGAATAGGGATCATACTTCATTTCTGGTAGTCCAGAAAAACCATAGTCCGCATTCACATGTTCATTGGACTCCTCTTGAAGAGTTGGGCACATATCGGTTGGATGCCCTGATACTAGACAAATTCCACAAGCCTTTGTTGTTTCCATGTTACCTACAACCATCTGACGAACAAGAGAAGTTAAACAAGAAATTTGTTGTTCTAGGGAAGAAACATTTACCTCATCAGCATGCCTACATGGAAGATCTAGCCAAGGGCCAAATATTTGAGAAATGGCCGCCATTTCCTGTTATCGAATTTTTTATTTTTTTTTTGCTAATAGACAGAAAATTATTTGATCACAAAAACGAAATAAAGATCACAAAAAGCACAAAAATCAACTAAAATTACTCCCCGGTAACGGCGCCAAAATTTGGCGTGCTGTCGTAGGCACCCAAAAATAAAACCTTTACTCTTGAAATAATCTTGAAATAATATGTAGTATGAGAGTAAGGATCGTTCCCACGAAGAGTAATTAGTTGATCTTTATGCTATGTGAAATATGATGGGGGGGAGAGTTTTGGATCAAAGCAAATTAAAAAGATCTAAAAACAATTAAAGTATTAAAATAATCAAAAGAAAAAAATGTTGGTCTCAGTCAACATCCACCATTAGAATCTTAAAACTGATCATTGATGCAAGTATATATTTATTCATACTTTGAATATTCATCATTGGAATTATTTTCCTATCTCCTTCAGCCACAATTAATTAAAAATAAGCGATCTAATTAACCTTAACTACTAAACAACCCCAGACAAGAGCTAAAGGTTTAATCTAGTAGCGTATTAAACTCGATGAGATCGATGAAGCAAAACAACACAAGCACAAGCGGTTGCATTTAATTTTGTCAAAAGTTTTTCTCCTAAGATCAAATAAAACAAAGCAGTTCATTAAATCTTGGTTGCTTCACAAATTAGAGGGATCGAACAATTACTGATTCAAAATCTAATTTAGCATTAGATTGTCATGAATAATAAACTAGTATGCATCCTAGTCATTAAACAAGATAATCATAAAATATGCATAAGAAAACATTCAATACTCAAAAGCAAAAAGCAAAAATATAAACACAAATTAGATCTCACAAGTTTTTATTCATTCCGAGGCTTCAGTTTCCTTCGACCAATAAGACTTTTAGCTCCGCATGTTCAAGAAAACTTCAAAAGAATATTGGAGAAGAGGAAGAAGAGTTGTGTGTTGTTCTTCATTTCCTCCTGATCTCTATCCCTTTTATAGACTCTAAATTAGTGTTTGAAGATCACAATATCTTCCTACAAATCCTCTAATAGTTACAACAACCCAAACAATAAAATAAAATCTTTGAAAAAGTTGGGAAATGGTTATTTTAACTCCACTTTTTGTCCACAGCATAGTTGACTCAACTTCAAGCATGATTTGGTCCATGATGTTGCCAGAATCTTGGGAAAATCAAAACAGTGAAATTGTGCCTCTATCACTTAGCTTTCCTAATCAATTTGGATCAGCTCAATTGGACTTCGGATGAGCAAGTTATGACCATTTTTCTACAAGGTGTCAGAACTGTCCAGAATTGATAATTAGCTCCATTTTGCATTTAGTGACTCCAATTGCATCCTAGATCAAAATATAAAAATAATGAGTATCTTTAGACATCAAATGAGCATAAAGGAGTATACATTAAGGAATAAAAATATAACATTTTATGTTCTCATCAAAAGGAAAGAGTGTTCAAAGTCGGCGAGCTAGTTTTAGCCGTAAGAAGGCCAATGATTCTTACTCACAGGAGTAAAGGCAAATTCCAGCCCAAGTGGGAAGGACCTTATGTGATCGAGACAACGTTCTCAAACGGCGCCTACAGATTAGCCCAGCCTAATGGAGACCTGTTAATGGCTCCTATCAACGGCAAATTCCTGAAAAGGTACTATGCTTAATCTCCTCTGCTCAAGTGGAATATAGCGAGAATCTCAATTCTGACAAAACTACTTCCAAAACGAAACTAGTTGGGTCATATTCTATCATATCCATATAACCTCTGAATAGATATGTTCGACTAATTTGGAAATGCAATACCTATCACGTCCATATTACCTCTGATAGTGTCTTGTCTACAAACTTTAGTCAAAGCATATTCTATCATGTCCGTATGACCTATGAATAGATATATCCTACCAAAGCATATTCTATCATGTCCGTATGACCTATGAATAGATATATCCTACCAAAGCATATTCTATCATGTCCGTATGACCTCTGAATAGATATGTCCTGCTAAAAGTTTATCGAGAGTCTATCACGTCTATACTACTTCTGATATCACTCTCGCCTAAACCTGTCATTTACATTCCGAAATGATGGGTCCACAAAGTCAGAAAAGAGTCGCTTTTATTTATTCCCAAAGAAAAAAGAGAGCAGAATTACATTTGGGAAGCAAAAATAAGAAAGGGTACATCATTGTGGGGGAGCGGTCAGATCGCGAATCAGCTGCACCAGTGCAGTTATCCTCTCATTCCTGGAAACCAAGGCATTAGCGCGGGCCCGCTCCAGCCGTGCCTCGGGGTTGCTCATAAAGGACAGCTCGGCCCTTGCCCGAAGAGAGCCAGCACGGGCATCTTCTGCACGCTCTAAATCCCGTCGTGCTGTGCTCAGTCGAACAGTCGCTACATCTAGACCTGCCAACGACTGAGAAGCCCACTCCTCTGCCAGAGCGAGTTTTTCCTTCAACTTGCGGGCCCTCGCTACGTTCCCTTCATGCTCGGATTGGCACTTCGTCTGAAGAGCAAGAGCCTCCTCTACGACAGCTTTTCTTTCATCCATCTCCAGCTTATGTGTTTTGATGGAATTGTCTAGGCTTTCCAGCTGTTTAGTAAGCCGCGCAGTCATGAGGTCGTATCTTGCCTGGACCTCAGCTTCAAGGCTGCCCCGAGTCAGCTGCAAGTATTCGTTAATAGGTTGCTCCAAACCATTAACCATCGCCTCTAGGGCGTCAGCTACCCCAGAATCGCTGTCACTACCACTTTTCCAAATAAGGGCAATTGTGTAATTTCACAATTTTTTAAATAATTATGTATTAATTAATTGTTGAGTTTTGTAACTAATTATATTTATTAGTGATATTTGGGTTAAGGTAGAAACCCTAGAACTCATTAGGACAGACCCTGGTGAGTCAACCCTAATTTGTAAACCCTGTTCTAGTGAAACCCTAGACTGACTTAACCTGAGTCTATTAGGTTCTACATGAGAGGGCCAAGGGGTTTAACCTAAAAACTAGGCATAGAAACCCTAGAACTAGGTTTATATATAAAGGAAGCTTCTCACAAAGCCATCCTTCATATAGACAGGAGAAACCCTAGCCTCCACCAGAGAAACCATCTCCCCACTCCAAAAATTCGAAACCCTAACCCTAGGTTCCATTTTCTCCACCTCCAAAGCAAGAGAAGCAAAGAACGTGGGTCAGGGAGCCTTGGAGAAGAAGAGCCTCGTTGAAGAAACCTTCCCTGCAGGTAAAACCCTAGTTTTACTCATTTAAATTCTGTGTACAGATGATAAAGGCCTATAGGAACCCACCCCTATACTGTGTAATTCGAAATTAGGGTTTTGGATTAGGTTGGTGACCTGCATGGGCCACCACTAAAACGTGTCACGACCCGCACCCGGAATTTGGGCATGAGTCGTGGGTACGTCCAGCCTACGCCGCAGCATCGGCGGTAGAACGCTGTCTAGGTCACAAAATATAGTATATCCTGTCAATAGTCTCAACTCCGTACGGAGGACAATGATAAATAATCACAGTTCTATAATATACTCAATCACAGCTATAAGAATAATGGCACGATGAGAAATTGAAAAGAGTTCTAATAAAACCATCCACAATAAGTCCAACTCAAAACCTGGGTCTAAATGATCTCACAAAGTCACCAATAAAAATAAATACATCTCAGTCTCAGTCTCAATCTAAAGCAATAAATGCAGAAAAATAATCTAAGCATGGGCAGGCATGTTCTCCTCTAGGATAGGCACCTCCTCTGGGATTTCTGGGGTGAAATCCTCCTCTATTCCTGGACCGTAATGAGTAGGGCAAAAGTCCTCCAGGTTCTCTGAAAATGTTGTTATCCAGTCAGGATTGGAGCGAAGCACAAGCACTAACAGCAGTTTCATTAAATTGACAAAATCTATAAACAGTGTAAGAGATACAAGATGGAAATAAATGCTGAAAATGAGAAGTACAGGAGAAAATGAAATAGACAATAGAGCATCTAGCAATGAGCAATAAATAGTGAATGCTAGAACAAGTAATCTGAATAAAGATAAAACATCTAACTAAGTGGTTGAAATATTAGTTTATTATGTGATCGGCTTGGGACTGGATCAGGCTGGTTATATATGATTAGCTATGATTCTTGAAGGTCAGGCTAACCATATGGTTAGCTATGATGCATGATAATGGTCAGGCTAATCATATATAACAGCTATGAGGCATGATGATGGTCAGGCCGCACCCGACGTGAGATGTGGGGTGAGCTATGATGCATGGTAAGTGTGGATATGATCACATAATCTACTAACAGTTCCCCATCCCCCAGCTAGCACGATGGATTCCAATCACGACTCCTCATGATGGGGATCTAGGGTGCTAACCCGTGTATCCATAGTGTCGGAATCAAGTATGAAATACACTACAATTTATAGAAGTAATCAACCATGAAAACTGTCAGAGAATGTACTCGCCTGTGGTCCTGAGCAAAATGTGAGGATCGAGGTCCAAAATGGAATCACAATGACCTATTTATGGAAATTCAATGTTAATTAATGAATTAAAAGAATAACATGCTTAACAAATTTAAAAACGATGTTTCTAGGTCATGTCTAAGGTTAACTGGTCAATACTAGGTCCAACTAAGTCAATTGGTCTAAATTTGCCACTTACTAGCTAACACTAGCTATTCTAGGTCAAACAAGGTCCATATTACCCTTAAAGTTGACTTTTGTGGTCAAACTAATCCATACTAGACAAAACTAGGTTATACCTAGGTTTCTAAGTCCATACTAATAAGTTCAAGCTTATATCACCCATATATAACCTATTACCTAAAATATCTTGACCTATGGTGAATATCTCACCCTGTACTACAATATCTTAGTCCGTATCTTAGTATTGGTCAATACCTAGATTCTAGATCTCCTTAGATATTAAGGATACTAAGTATCATACAATATATATAGCTAGGTATACATATAATCAATAACTTAACTGCTAGTATCACATTACCTATACACTCTAGTTCTAATTCTGCACTCACAGGAACATCTACCCACACACATTGACTGATGCACACTCAAATACCTACACACCCCTATTACCCCAATGTACTCACTGACACTTAAACACTAAGACACTGCTACACATACCCCTATCTAACTGATACACATAAGTATACTACACACACACACAGGTTTAGGGGTACTCACACAACACAGACCTACACACACTGTTCTGCACACAGACACATTAACCTTATAAACTGACACCTGAACACACACACACAAATATCTTCTACACATACACAGAATACACTTATAGTATTAATGTAGATATTACACACACTACACAAATTTACTGATATCAAAATCCTATTTACTGATACATATTCATATGTACACACACATACATAAATTTCCCCAACTCCCACTGATACCTACTGCACATAATGAATTCTACCTCACCAACTGACACACACAACTCACTGACCAACTCATACACATACCCACAGGGAATGGAAATAAATCTGGGCACACACACTGGTTAAAAACTGTACCTCACATAGCTAACACAACCCAAGTATCAATTCTTCTCACACCTATGACTGATACACAGTTTACATATACACAGTTATGCATCTAACACACAGTTCACATGTGCACACAGCTGATACTCGAATAGAGGGTCAGTGTGCAACTGATACTGCACACTGATGTGGGTTGCCTGCAGATCCTTCCTCAAGGCTGCTACCAGGTAAACTCCACTGCACATGTGTGCAACTTGACACTGATACACATCAAGACTGCACAGGTAAACCAGTCCCTTGGCACTCAAATCCACTGTGATGCACCCCTGGACTTAAACATGCAACTCACCCTGACCGCCCCGATCGAAAACTGAGAAGCCTTCTTCAGACGCTCGAAGTCTAGGTTCTTCGCCAACACCATTGATATCAGCATTTTCAAACTGGTGTAAAAGAGGCTGGTATATTGCTCGATCAGCGCAACTAGATCCGAT
Organism: Iris macrosiphon; assembly: GCA_036927795.1. Classification (NCBI taxonomy): domain Eukaryota; kingdom Viridiplantae; phylum Streptophyta; class Magnoliopsida; order Asparagales; family Iridaceae; genus Iris; species Iris macrosiphon. The sequence continues at coordinate 80,988,455 of JAYESA010000015.1, read as the reverse complement.
TGGACGCCAGGAGTGGCCGCAATATTGGCGAGTACCCCTCCAGGAATGATTGCAGACGAGGTGGCCACAGTCGTCGCCTCGACGGGTGGTGCAACCGAAGGAGGTACGACAACGACGGTCGAAGTCATCGGCATACTCGCGAGAGGCGAGGTCACGATAACGGGTTCGTCCTCCTCTTGAGATGACAAAACCACTCCGGGCGAGCGGGCCCCCGAAGATATTTCCTCCTCAAAGTCGGGCACCTCCGTATCATCGCCAGGAGCCGAAGCAGAGCCAGAAGGCGCCTCAACGCTATACTCTCCGTGGACGCCGTCCCCTGAAAAGAGGACAAGAAAGTTGATATCAATTTGATGGTAATCTTTCTAAGAGGAGACATAAAGATGACATTTACCCGTAGCCAACGGTATATATGTCACATCTGCAGCCGATGTAGCTAAATCATGCCTTAATGACGCAATACGAAATGTCATACCTGGAGAAGGGGGTGGGCCAACCGACATCGCCAGGTGCTCTACCGAGCCTTCACCAAGACGCAGTCAAGGTTCGTCAGCTGGAATCTCGCTAGGCATTCTCACGGACACGGCAGGAGTTTCATCCGTTGCTGGTCTAAGGAAAGATTCTCTCATTTGACTCGGCCACGCAGGCGACCTCGTTCCACTACTTGGAGCAGTAGCAGCGACAACAACCTCTAGCGAAGATTCTTCGGCGCCGCCAGTCGGAACTATAGAAGGTCCCTCTCTAAAAGGCGAGGAACCTCCAACCAAAGAATCCTCCCTGACATGGGGAGATGCAGGCTCACTCCTAGGAGCCTCAATACCAGGGACGCGGAGAGGACGAGAAACCGTCTCCTTCCTCCTCTTACGAAGAGAAGCCTCCTTAGGAGCAGGAGCCCTTCGCTTCCCAGAGACTACCAAAGCCCCCGCAGGCGGAGGCACTTCATACCTCGGCACCGACACCGACACCAGAGGCTCATCCGGAGTGACGAACTCCTCACCCTCGTCAGAAGAAACCGAGGGGACTTCGACTCTTCCCCCAGGCTTGGGAGAAGGCACCCTAAAGCTTCCACGCATGTCAAAATCGCGATGGAAGGTGTTGATCGCCACGTAGAACTGGGCATACGAATGGAGGATGCGCAGCTCCGTGGAGAGTGTAACGACCGACACAGTAAAGATGGCTCCCGTGCAACCCATGATAAAATATTGCCATCCTCTGGCTCCATCAATGAGTCCGCCCCTAGACCTGAAGCTGGTGACGGCATTGCCCATGTGCAACTGATCGTACCCAAATTGCCTAGCGAACCGACTGGGCAAGTAGGGCTCGAAGAAGTAATGATCTTCGCTTCTGTACAACAAATGGGACGGTCTAATACAGACCAACCAATTAAAAGCTTCCGGAGAAAGATTGGTCTTTTCTCCACCTAAATCCTCAAGCCTAATCCCCGACTGATTGCGATGTACAGAGGGGACAATGCAGAGGAGCTTCCAGCCGTGACTGAGGCTCAGCACCAACCGACAGTCTAAGACTGTGTTCACATTCCAGGGAGAGTCCTTGTAGTTCAGCAAGAAACTACTCCCCGAGCTACTACCAGGGCCAGGAGACATCACCCGGGGGTTGTGGAGAATTAACCATCCCATCAAGTACATGTATGGTAATTCTACCCTGGGAAAGCTATCACACCGAGCTTCATCGACGAGCAGCCCATCAGTCATGGCTCTCAAGCCAGCCTGTATACGGCACACCATGGCAGGGAGCATGCCCAGTCTTTCCCCAAACACCAGACGCACGGCAGGACACAGGATGTTTTGGTGAATGCGGTCCGCAGACGCAATGCCGGGCACCACTACTCGACGCAGCCATATGGAGAGGAAACCAGCCAGCCGGGCTTCCTTAGACAGAGGCCTGCGGCAGCGCCTCAAGTAACTGTAGGCCTTAGTGCCTTCAGGATACTTTCCTACCCCGTCATTGAGAATCTGATCTGGAGCCTTAGCATCCTCTATAAGATCCTCGACGACCTGGGCACTGAGCACGCCCAAACAGTTCACGGGCTCATTCTTGCCCCCCGAGACTTTCTCCGACTTGGCGACCCTGGCCCGGTGGAAGAAGAGGTAAGACGTCCACTTAGTGGTGTGAGCCAAATCAGAAGGCTCATCATAAAAAGCGGTGCACGCGAAGTAGTGGCACATCAGCTCCTGATATACTTCCACCACCCGAGGGTCCGAGTCCTCCAACTCCCGGTTGGTGGGAACATACTCTTCATATGGGGTATCCCCCATCGGCAGTCTCGAGATCACTGCCATCTAATGGAGGGCCAACCCCAACTCCCCTGGTGGAGTGGTGAAGGTCCCGGTGAGCGGAATATATCGCTCCATCAGTGCCAAAAACAGGTTAGGGTTGGGAGGCAACCCAATACTCATCGCACTCACAGCAGCATACAGTCCAATGCCCTCTAGCTCTCTCCGAAAATGCTTCAAGGCCCAGTCAACTAGGCAAGCCCATCGGAGGTTTGTTGGGGTGATCCACCCATTGCACCGAGGATTCTCCTTGGGGTATACCCCCCCTCGCCCCATGAAGTCGTTGCAGAAAGTTGGCAATTGGACCGGCTGGATCACTGAACTGTCTTCACTCGGGACGCTGCCCGGGCACAGTCCCCTGAATACCGTCACAACATCGGAAGGGCGGCTGACAAACGACCCCTAGTCAGCTCCTTTCAGATGAAAGATCTTTTCCGGCTTACCGTGAAGATCGGGAGTCAGCGTCCACGATATCCTCCTGGAATGAGTCGCATGGGAGAAAGCCGAGATGGGATAATCTCTCGGCATCGTTGGCAGATACAAGACCACACTCTCGGGGGGGAAAACCCAGGGTTCTCTCTTGGGCTTCGTCTGGGACTGTTTGCAATCATGTCCCCAAAAAGAAAAGCTGGCTTTATGTACTGGTCCCCGTCTATATACGTCAGGGGCTCTCCGTTAATCATGTTCAGCAACGTCCGCTCGCCCTGAGCCGATATCAAGATCTCCCTTCCTTCAGGATACTGGGGTCCGGAGATAGAAAATGTCACGTGGGACAGATCCTCCAGATAGTTTGAGTGCAGCATCCCGGCAGCGGAACCCATCAGCTCGGCCAGTGGAGACTCATGCAAGTTAACTGCAAAAGTGCAAGGAAAACACGTCATTACAAATCTTGCAACATAAAGACCAAGAAACGACAGTCTATGCTTTACGCCAAGACTGTACAAAATTTGGTCATTTTACGCCAAAAATTACATCAAGAAGCGTAATTAGCGGTATACAGTCCGTGCTTTACGCCAGACTGCCAAAATTCTAGTTATTACGCCGGAGGTCCCATCCACAAACGTAAAACTAAAATTTTATAGTATACACCAAGTTTTCGGCAGTCAGAGCTTTTAAGCTCAGAACTGCAAAAATATGGAGTTTTTACGCTGGCACATTAGAAATGTGGGCATAAAAGATGAAAACGTCCCCGTGCGTCATCTTCCTCAAAGAGGCTATCAGCATAGAAGATGACCTAGCGCGGTCACGTTCAACGTGTGCGAAGGATTTTTCGTCATTCTTTGTCATCCCAAAGGCTCTACCTCTAAGGCCGGGTGCGCTGCTCGTCGGCGGGATGCTTCGCTCAGAAGAAACTTCACCTTGCCCGACCGAAGACTCTCTCGCTGGGGCAGAAGAACGAAAGGAAGAACCTATACTCTTTCCCTTAGTGGAGGGGATTTGTTTCGGCGCCATTTCTGAAAACTCGGAGTGCTCGGAGAAAGAACGAGGGGAAAAACTCAAACAGTCGAAGGCTCTCTTTTGCAGAAGACGGATGGAAAGTTTTTCTCTCAAAAACTTGGGATATATATAGAGTTCAGGTCGACTCCTCGAATCCTCGGACGGACTCCTCGAAACCCCAACCAAATCTCACAATTAATATTTGGTTATGATTGGGTACTACGTCAGCCCACTACTCTAAAAAGACGGACAGTCAGCGAATTCGAAAAGTTTTTCGCGCAAAGCAGGTCAGCGGTTCCTACGCTAAGGAGCTTTCTACGCTCGACAGCTACAGATCTACGATTTTACGCTCGCAAGCTACAAGTCTATGGTTTTATGCCCGGATGCCTTTGTGCTCGGTAGCTTTTATGCTCGAGAGGCTACAAACCTACGACTTTACGCTCAGCAGATACCAAATCGATGATCTCACACTCGGCGGCGTTTAGTTTACGCTCGGAGGCAACAGATCCACAACCTTACGCTCAGAAGATTTCTTTTTTCACAGGCTACAAATCTATAGTCCTACGCTAAGGAGCTTTCTACGCTCGACAGCTACGAATCTACGGTTTTACGCTCGCAAGCTATCAGTCTATGGTTTTATGCCCGGATGCCTTTGTGCTCGGTAGCTTTTACGCTCGAGAGGCTACAAAACTACGACTTCACGCTCAGCAGCTACGAATCTACGATTTCACGCTCGGTGGCTTTCTACTCTCAATAGGCTACGGACTCAGGATTTTCAGCTCATCTACACTACGGATCTCTGACTTTCCGCATATCCGAACAGTTCTCAAGGCGGTCGATTACAGGAGTTCACACAGAAGATACTCCTTCTTGACCTCAAAATATCCCAAGTACCCGAAGCATACAGAGTTCAACATTGAAAAATTACTCTTCTTCGTGGGTCGATTCGAAGTTCATCCAGACTCCAGTCTCAATATTTCATCTGTCAAGATGGCAACTCAGTTTGACAGCCATTCCTCGACCCTGTTCCAAGGGATTTTCGAGAAACCCTTCTTGAAGATGATGTCTGAACAAAGAAATTATGTTCATCAGAAGCAGCAGTTCAGAATTCTACGCGGTCCCTCATTCCTAACAGCAGGACGGTTCGAACACTCGAATGCTAAAGCGACTTTCTACTCATCTCTAGTTATGCGTAAAAGACAGGACAGGACAGGACCTAGCACTCTTCCTAAGCAGAGTCGGCATAAAGAATCAGACGTGTCGAAGCTACACAAATTCAGACTTCACAGCAACGTATGTCAAAACGATCATATGCACGGAAGAAAGACGATTTTATTAAAATTAAAGTCATGATTACATATGAGGGAAATCTTGTCTACAAGGGGTTTTTCTTTATTTTTCATGGTTACATATGAGGGAAATCCCGTCCACAAAAGGACTTCCCCATCGTCGTCAGAAGGCCACCCTCATAATCTGTTCTGACAGGTTCTCACGTTGGTGAAGGTCTTCCTCTTCTTCCAAGAAGATGATCAGTGGCGGGAGGATACAAAACTGGGCATAGACCCATCCTCCAATAGGAGAGCAGGGTAAATATGCTTTCCTACAGACTAAACGCCACTCGAGGACAGCAGTTACAGTTTGTCTGCTCTTGTCCGCGGAGGTATCAGGAGAAGATATATAGCTTGTAAGCTGTGTGGTCAAATACGACCCTTCCTCTCTCCTGGGCGAACGCCATATAAAGTTGCTGATTATCCCGAGCAAGGGAGGCTAAGATATCCTTCCATGATCCATCGTTGCAGTGGACATTTGCTCGAAGATGCCATCTTTTTCGGCTCCTTACATGCTGGAAGAACATGATCTCCTTCTTCCTCAGATCGACCCGACGAACTCCGGCGATCATCTCTGTGTGGTGATGGAAATGTGGAGAGAACAGGTTAAACCCTCAGCCTTTTTATAGGCGAAAGAGGTCACACCGGTCCCCAATAAATCTGCCATAAAGTCAGCATCGACCGTTTTAACGCCCCATTCAGAAACGTTTCGAATTACGATGAGCGGTTCATGTTTCATTCAAAGCGTTTCAAATTCCGAGGAATTTGAAAGCTTTGAAAGGGGTCTTGTAGAAGCATGAAAAATACGCCGGATGGCTATACGCAGCATATTAATACAGAGTAGCGTAAATAGAGGCCTTCAGAGCCATCAAGCGTGCAACAGAGCTTTTTCCACTAAACACAGCGTGAAATATAAGCTCAAAGGACCATCCGCGTAAGGCAGTACGTCCAAGCCGCTTCAGCATAAACAGGGTTCTGTATCACCTCCTGGGGGTAAAACCCATCCTCTTTCAACGCAGCATTGAAGTGTACTAGAGACGCTTCGTGTTCTCCGAAGTGAACCTGTCAGATCCAGCAATGAACCTGTCAGACCCTGCAATGAACCTGACGTCTGGACTTCTAACAAAGAGATACTGCTCGATTACCCAGACGACGGCTATAATGATGGCACAGCACTGCAACCCAGGCTGTCACTTACCGCCATCTCCTTTGCATAAAATGCTTTTACGTGCACAAAGGGATACGCTGCCTTATTTTACACAGGCAGACATGAGCTGTTTATGCTCCGCAGTAGAAAAATCGCCTGCCGCATCAAAAGCTACACTTCGTACGGGGCTCGAGGCACGTCTCTACGTCTAATGCACAGAGCGGTGACAGTTTCTCGAGGTACGTCTCTACGACGGATGCACAGAGCGGTCACAGTTTCTCGAGGCACGTCTCTGCGATTGATGCACAGAAGGCCTGCAGACCTTCAAAATACGCCTCCGTATTTAATGCACAGGATGGTGGCAAATCTTTGCATTTAATGCATGGGATTTGATTATATCTTCAAAAGCCGTAATTCTGGCTAAAACGTCCACATCATCACTCTGGCACGTTTCACAGCGGCTTCTACGCCCATTCAGGATCTGTGCTCACTCGACTTCTACGCCCATTCAGGATCTGTGCTCACTTGGCTTCTACGCCCATTCAGCTTCTGTGCTCACTCGGCCTCTATGACCACTCGGCTTCTACGCCCACCCGGCCTCTATGACCACTCGGCTTCTACGCCTATTCGGCTTCTATGCCTGCTTGGCTTCTATGCCATGGTGACAGACATTGGCTTCTACGCCCACCTCTTCTACACGAGGGATACCTACCTACGTGGCTTCTACGCCGTGATCTTCGTAGCGATTATACGCATTTTGTCCCTTAGTTGGACCCGCGTCACACGCTCATTCAAAGGATCATCTATACGCAGGCATTGGTTATTTTAACCGTTGTGTAAAAGGGTGCTGTACTTTCCACTCCTTGGTTTCTATACTGACGGAGTGGTCACTGTCACCAAAACTCTATAAATAGAGACCTCTATCAACAGAGGAAAAAGGTCAAGATTTTAAAAATCGAACAAGGTCAAAAATTGGTCAAGAAGTCCAATATCAGATCCAAGGTCGACAAAAGAGAGAGAGAGAGAGAGAGAGAGAGAGAGAGAAGAATCCGGAGCTCAGGCAAAGAGTAGGGATCGACGACTTTGGCATCGTGCATCCACCCTCTTTTACAACCTTCAAAGCTGCTTCCTGTCTTCTACGGCACTTCTTCAACATCGTGTGGTCCAAGGGCTAAAGTGATCAACTACAGATCAGACACCTATGGCAATATTTACCCAGATTAAATAAATTGTACTCCCACATCCTCGTATAGGATTAAATTGTACAAGTTTGTTTGTAAACAAAAGAAGGCGGGTTTCGTATAGACCTCGTATTATATACACTTCGTTCTTTCGTTTAATACCACAAACAGCAGTCCCTGGAGATTTTAGCTGACATGTATATGAGGCAGATAGTACAACTACATGGAGTGCCTGTCAGCATCGTATCTGATCGTGATTCCAGATTCATGTCGCATTTTTGGCGGAGTATGCAGGAGAGCCTAGGAACTCGTCTCAAGTTCAACACTGCATATCATCCACCGACTGATGGTCAGTCAGAGCGCACGATACGGATATTAGAGGATATGTTGAGAGCGTGCATGATTGATTTTGGAGGATCTTGGGAGGACCACCTACACTTGGTGGAATTCTCCTACAATAACAGTTACCAGGCTAGCATACAGATGGTACCTTATGAGGCACTAAACGTCAGGAAATATAGGTTGCCAGTTTGTTAGAGTGACGTGGGAGAACGTCAGATACTTGGTCTAGAGTTGGTGACACAGACAGTGGAGAAGGTCAAGCAGATTCAGAGACACCTGCGTACAGGACAGACAGAAACATTGGGCAGATATGCACCGCAGACCATTGGAGTTCAAGGAGGGTGACCATGTGTTTTTGAGGATATCGCCTACTCGTGGTACCATCAAATTCGGAGGCAGAGGCAAGCTGAGTCCGAGGTACATCGGGCCTTTTGATATCTTGGAACGAGTTGGCGAAGTGGCTTACCCTCTTGCATTGCCTCCATCATTAAAGGGAGTACATGACATATTTCACGTATCACAGCTAAAAAGATATGTCGCAGACCCTAGCCACGTGCTTGATCATTCGGAGATTACAGTCGGGCCCAGTCTATCTTACATAGAGCAGCAAGTTGAGATCCTCGATCACAGCGAGAAGACCTTGAGAGGGCAGACTTTTCGACTGGTCCGAGTTGCATGGAAGCACCATTCGACATGCGGGTCTACTTGGGAGCGCGAAAATTCTATTCGGCAGCGGTTTCCGTATTTATTTGAGGAGCAAGGTACGAATTTGCGTACGACATTTGATTGCTAGTTGTTTTAAAATTCTCTTAGCTATTATCGTGCTTTACTTTTAATTTTAGGGACGAAAGTTTTCTAAGTTGGGAAGAATGTAAACTCCCACAATTAATTCTACAGATAGTCAGGTTTAGATTGGAAATTTTTTGGATTTAGCAGCAGGTGTTGAGGTTTAGAATAGAGTTAAGTTTGTCTGTTATTTTAATTTATTTAATTAAACCCTTGGCGCGCCCTATCATTGCTTAATTATTGGGAGCCAAATATCAGCCCTTAATTTCCATCGTACTATTGTACTTCTGACTTGACTCGCCAATTTAGACACTAGACTTTTTTGTCGCTCAAAATCATATTTCCTTGTGCTCTAAATTAATTGCACAATTTTCCGTAACTGAAATCCCATAATTAAATTTTGTGTCAGACACCTGTGTCGTTACCCTCAATTTTGAGATGCCAACTTAACCCGTTGAGCCGGACAAACTAAAGGGTCCAAGACTGACTCCAAGCCCCCACTATTTTTGACCTTTGCGTTATTTCCGAAATTTGACCCCAAGTGCCCCTATTTAATTTAAAAGCACGGGACACTTTAATTCTATTTAAATCAGAAATACCAATTTTGTCTAACCATATTTTAATCCCCCAATTAATCCCAATACCCATTTAATTAAGCCCATGCCTCACACACACTACCCCCTCACCATACAAATCACCAAAAATAATTTTTTCCATAATTTTTGCATCATTTCATGTGTTCGTGCAATTTCCCTAATTTAAGGGGCTTAGTTGCAATTTATTAAATTGGGTGTCCTCACCCCATTGGCCATGACCAAATGGAGAGCCTACCATCCTTTGACCAAGTCAAGCCTCCCCCTCCCTCTCTTTTGGATGAAGAATTAATTTCTTCATATGTTATCTACACCACACATTTGAAATGGGTAAATCCTCACCATCCACTCTACCTACACTCCCCTTATTTAATGTCTCCTCCTACACACATACCAAGCAGGCCCTAATCCCTAGGTGTGGAAACCCCCCCTCTCTCTCTCCTCCTTCCTCCTCCATGCAAACCGAGCCTCCTCCATTTTCTTCTTCTTCCTTTCTTCTTCTCCTTCTTCCCTTCTTCTCCTCCTTCACTTAGCTACTCCGACCTTAAATTCGGCCACCCGAGCCGCTGCTTCGCACGACGAGCCAGTACCCCGGCCGAGCCCTCTCCGGCCAACCGACGACTGCATTGGCGAGCCTCCTCCACCCCGCGAGTTCTGTACCGGTGAGCCGGCCACTCACTGCCACATACTCCGGCGTGGCTGCTCTGCCCCGACAGCCGCTGCCACCAAACCGAACCCCCCCGCATTCAGTCCAAGCATCCTCGCGGCAGCTCCGGCTACACCACCGGCTGTGGCTGCTGCCTAGACCGGCCACCCACACCCCGGCGGTCGGGCACTGCTCTTCCTCCATCCGCCGGCCTACTGTCCCCACCATAATGCTGCCACACATCTAGCGGCCATCGCCGACTTTCTTCTCCGACGAGGAGACAACCACCCGCATCTCCAGCCACCGTGCACCACGCTGCTCCAGCCGAACACATCCACTGACCACCACCACCCTCTCGACCACTATTTTCTACCACCGGCTGACCGCACCAGCTTCGACTGCCACGAGCCTGGCCTACCGTACACTCCACCACCTACATCTCCATCTTCGTCTATCCCCCGCAACGCCAAGGTGAAACGCTTCTTTCCCCCCTATCCAGACATTTGTATATTGTTGGTGTAAATTTTAGTGTAGTATATTTGATCTTGTGATTTAAATATGGGAAGCTTAGAGCTTAATGATTGAGTTTGGAGTTTAAATACTATGTGAGATCTTGGGGTTTATTACGTGATGTAATATGCAGTTCATGGATGTAAAGGTTATGGATTAAGTTAGGGCTATGAATGCTAGGTAAGGGATTTTAGGTTTCTTTTATTTAATTCATACATATTGTTTATTGTTGACAAGTAGTTTAAATTGTTGTGAAAGGGTATAAGGATAATAAAACATTGGTGGGCATTGAGGAGCAAGTATCCATGGTGAACTAGTGTGTAACATCAAACCCTTAGTCATTCTTCGAGGATTGATAAATAATGTTGAACTTAATTGAATAGTAGTTATTGGGGAATGGCAAAGGTTGTATACAAATGAGGGTTTAATAAATAATTGTTTATTTATTTCGAGGATGATAGTAAAGGTGCATATTAACATCTGTAAAGACTGAGGAGAAACTGAGGATTGGATCATGTGTCGGACCACGAAATATCGTGATGAACATAGTAAGATGGAGGTTTGGATTGATGATATAGTACGAATGTTTAATTTGACTAGATATAACGTACTCCGAGTCAACCTTGGTCAACCCTCTTGCGTCATGCCCCTGTGAGTTGTAGCTGAGGCTGAGCATATGTATAGATGTGTGTCGCATCCCTTCTTGACATAGAATAGATTATTGATTTTGGTTTGTTTCTATCCCTAGGTACTGCGGGACCTGAGGACTTGGACGTGGTACCGGATCCCCGTCATCAGCAGCCGCACGCAGGCAAGTGTACCTTGCCATCCTGTATTTCAGATTACAGATATTGTTGTTCTTTATGTATATTGTGCGCTTATTTATGTTGACATTCGATACCTCGCCTCCGGATCACAACCGGGTGCTGACTTTCGTCGTAACGTCTTAGAATAATTGTTAGATGCTTTGTAGTACCTCGATGCACGTACCTGAGTACATCGACACCCCAGGATACACTCATACACTGTGATCGTGCCAGATTCCTGTATCCTGATACTGACATCATGACCCAAGACTGGGACGACCTCAGGGTCACGTCTGTTGAGTTATTTCTGGGCGTCGAGACTGTGGTTAGAGGTTCAGGTTCAGCGCACCATCGTTGACCGCTTGGGAAGGGGAAGACAGTTACTAGTCGTTTGGGCTCCTATGCACCCGCTTATATATGTATATGTAGTGATCCTGTATTCTGGAGTAGTATATCACCCGTGTGTCTCTGTGCTCGAAGCTACGGTACGCCCCGTGTGTCTCTGTGTTCGGAGCTACGATTTTATTTTAGAAACCCACGCGTCGAATATTGCCTTTAAATTGTGTCACACTTGTTTGGTTATGATAGAGTACCCTGTCTTTGCACTTGTAATTTATGTTACTTAGCATTGTTGTATTTTTGTACCTTGTTACGTCCCTTTGAGGACCTGGTTCCCTGCCAGTTTTGCAGCATAGACGATTGTGGAGCATTGGAGTTGTTGATGGAGTTGCACGTCTTGCGGGCATTGTACCAGGTACTCACATTATATCTACCGGCATTATGGTTATTTTACATTGTTTATTTCATCTGCTGTTGTAGCCTAGTTTTTATAGACTCATACTTCTTCTCGAGTCTATTCGAGTTAGTGTGTTATTGGGCGGCCGACTTTAGCTCATATAGCTCTTTCTTGTATACTGATGTACATTATGGATTGAGACATAGATGTTTACATTTATCAGGATATCTAGATAGTGCCCTCTATATTACAGCTTATACGTATTCGAGTCAGATCAGAGTCTGGTTGAATGTGTAGCTGGCATGTCACGTTTTCCTGGTCCTAGGTATTTTTGGGACTGGGGCATGACATGGTCGACGCGAAGTACAGATACAATCTCGTCGAGAATGAGTGCCTTGCTCTAGTCTTTGCTATCAAGAAAACTCGGCATTACATGACAGGATAAATGATTCATGTGATCTCACAGGTCAACCCCCGAAGGGTCCTCTTTACCAAACCTGGGGCACTCAACTCCCGCTTAGCTACGTGGGCGATACTCCCGTTACCATACGACATGGTATTTATTCCACAAAAGGCGGTCAAAGGTCAAGCATTGGCCGACTTCCTGGCTGCCCATCTAGTCCCAAAAATGTCTAAGCTTTAAGAGAAAATCCCACACGAGGTAGTGGACTCAAACATGACCACAATCAGAGAATCCATTTGGCCAATATTCTTCGATGGTGCTTCAAGAACATAGCCCAAAGGTGGTATTGTCACTGGCATTGGGATAGTACTGATTTTCCCGTACGACCTGGCCATAAACTGCGCTTACTCCCTCACAGAGCCATGCTCCAACATTGTGGCAGAATATAACGCTCTCATCATTGGTCTCCAACTCACTAAACAAGTGGGAGTTGACTATCTGGAGGCTTACGGTGACTCAAAGTTGATAGTAAATCAAGTCCGAGGAGAGTACAAAGTCCGAAATGAAGACTTGATTTCCTACCATCAACCCGCAGTTGGAATAATCTCCGCCTTCGAGGGGTTCTTCATAGAGCACGTATCCCGGCTATAAAACATTGAGGCTTACGCCCTGGCCGAACTCGCTTCCTCCCTAGAAGTTCTGGTCAAAGCCTATCAGCTGATCACAGTGGTCGGTCAAGAGCTCGTTAGCCCGAAGAATAACCTCTGTTTGTGCATAAGCTACTCAGTAGAGACAAACACCGACTCCCAATACTGAAGACTCCCATTCATGAACTACGCAGTCTATAAAATTCTTCCCGAGAACCCAAAGGAAGCCACTATGTAAAACCCCTATTTCAAACAAAAATTGTATTTATTATTTTTTTATTATTTAAAATTTGATTAATGTAATTATGTGCTAAATAGGACAAATAGATTTTTAATAATTTTTATTTTAGGTATTCGGGCACTTAGAGGATTTATGGGACTATTAGGAATTTTTCGGAATTTATTCTATGTAGGAGACCCCTTGAGCAGTTGCTAGCTTAGCGGCGTGCATTATTCTAATCTATAATTTTCTTATGAGTATATATATATATATATATATATATATATATATATATATATATATACAAATATACATATATGCATATATATTTTTTAAAAAGAAAAAGGAAAAGAAAAGAAAGAAAAAAAAAGAATTATTAATAAACTAATAATAATAACTATCCTAATAAAACTAATAATACTAACCCCTTTCCCACGTTAGCAAACCAAATCAAAGCACAACAAACTTTAAGCAAACAAAAGCAACATTCCTATTCCACTTATTAGCCATCCCATCACATCGCCCCCTTTTATTCCCATCCAGCGCCCTTACAACCCCACGGACCCGACCATTCTCTCTCTCTCCCTATCATATATATATATATATATATATATATATTTATTTCTCTTTCATAAAATCCTAACCTAAAATCTCCAGACCCTCCTCTTCTCATCTAGACCTAGAGAGAGCCGCCACCGCAGCCAGAGAACTTCGCCAGGCCGTCCAAACTGATCCCGACGACCCCGACCCCGCGCACTGCAGATTCCCACACGAGGTACCTTCGTTTCGGAGTTGCTTCTCGTAGACTCGCTCAACCAAACGCCGTTCTGTCTTCACCGGTATGCTCACCCCTTAACCCTCTTCCATATTTGTATAATAGCAGACCTCGAACAACGTGTACCCATAGGTGAAAACAACGCCCAAGTTGGCGCGAGCAGACCGAACTCTGGGATCGCAGAAAACTGCGGTGACCACCCATGTTGCCGAGTTCGTATCTCCCACCACAGAGATCCGAATTCGGTGATTCTTTTTGATATGTGTAGAACACTTGACCTAGTTTATTTTTTGTTAAATAATCCTAGATTATTAGCTGCTGTGGACAGAATTACATTCGTCACAATACCCCGCGAACCCACTTTTTTCAGAATTCTAAAAGTTGTGAAATGGAGCTCGCCCCGCCGTGTACCAAGTGTACCGAACGGTGTACGCAGCATAACCGGACACGTAAAAATTCGTGGGAACTGATTCGGACGCGTGTGTGGGCCAAAATCAGGCCGTATCCGCGGACACACCCCGTGTCGCAAATTTTGTGGAACTCGCGCATATTTTGTGCACGCTTGTCAGATTGAGACAAATCTTGTGCCACTGGACTCGTGGTAACGCGCTGGTCCTGTGACCCAATTTTTACGCAATTCTGAGACGGTTGACCAAATCGTCAATTAACGGGCCCCAAAGTTGACTTTTTGGACAAATTTGTGTTCGGCCCATCGGAATCCACATTTGGACATACCGTTGGGTTCGTATTGACATTTAGAGTTGTTTGACCTATAGTTTGCCCCATTTAGAGACTGTTACCCTCGACACGCTTTTCGGTGCAAAGTGGGCCATACGTGGACCCCACTTTTACCCGAAATTACCGTTTTGCCCTTGTGTCCAAATTGGATGAAAGGGAAGTGCTTTCTAGCTATTTTGCTTATTCTGGGAACGTTGGTGATGTTTATTTTAGCATCCGGAGACGTTCATTCTGAGGCCGTAGCTTCTGACTCTTGGTGTTGACAGCGGAACACTACATTTTTCATCTTTCTTGCCAGGCAAGATACCTTGCCAAGTTGTTTACAGTATTTTGCATGCTTAGTATATTTCTGTATATTTATTTTATTTCTGTTTATTCATTGCATGTGTAGTTCTTTCAGTCATTACTATATATTAGATATGTTGACACACACTTGACACTTAGTATCATCGAGGACAATCATTAGGCGTATGGGCTTTAACCACTCTGGTAACACCGTAGTCACTAGAACGCACTATGGTGGTCGTGTCCGATGGTCGCTACCCCCGCGGTATGTCGATTGATGGAGTCACGAGGGTCGCTACCCCCGCGGTATGTCGACTGATGATGTTCTAGACGGGTGTGTGAGTTGTGAGGATTAGATCGAGTAGCCTACCCTTGCCCATACGTCGAAAAGTTGTCCTCATTGCATTCATATAGATTGTCTTGTACAGCGTACTTAATTATTTTCAAACATTATGCATTTTTACTGTATTCAAATTGGCTTGCTTCTATGTATCTTGTTATGTCCCTCTGAGGACCTGGTCCCTTGCCAGGTATAGACGACCAGGAGTATCCGCAGGAGTACGGGCCTAGACCTGACGCATTATTTTTTGTCGAGGAGGTCTTACCTTCTGAGCATCGTTGATTATCTAGCGATGGATTCTTTTAGCTGATACACTTTTGTCTTCACATTATTTTATATTGGAGATTTTATACTCCTCTCTCATTTTAGTTTTGGATATAGTCATTGGTAGTGGATTTGTCTCCACCCGACTATTATTTTGGATATTTTAGACTCCTTATTCTAGTTTAGTATTTCTTTTCTATGACTTGTTGTGTGGATGAGATTAGCATATCTGTGACTTGTGACATTATATATACCACATGTGAGTTTATATTCATATTACAGCGTACGTATGGGTTATGGTTTCCATATATTGGAGTTGCCATATCCATGCGGCTGGTATGCTTACGTGTTCCTAGTCCTACGTATTTTGGGACTGGAGCGTTACATGTTTTTGTGGTGGCCCATGCAGGTCGAGTTAGCCGTTTCGGTTACGTAACTGTACCGAGCGGGCCTGTACCTAGGATTAGAATTTTAGATCTCATCCACACTTGACTATAACTTACCTTCCTTCCAACATGTCCTACTTAAGTTCTTGCATCCTGCTTGATTCATGTACTCTTCTTAATCCTTCGTCCATCTCTTGCAGAGTGATGAATTTGCATAACGGGCATGCCGCCATCGGGGATAACACGTCTCCAGGGGACGACGACCAATCACCAGGGGTGACCTCAACGACACCTCTTCTTCCCGGGCCGGATGGACTGACTAGCAATCCAATCCTATCAACCCCTTCCACGATACCTAAAAGAATTTTTCCAGCTCCACCAGCACCGCAGGATGGCCAAACACAGCTGTTCCAATTCTTTCAGATGATAATACAGGAACAGAGGCAGCAAGCAGCAGAGCAGAGGCTAAAATTTCTGACAGCACTTGAGAGAATGGCTGCACTAGCCCCTGCACCAACCCAGGCACTAGTTTCAGTACCATAAGCTCGGGTTGGTTCAGTTAAGGACTTTGTGCAGATGGGCCCTAAGCCATATAAGGGCAATAAGAGTCCAGAGGAGACCATGAACTGGATTGCTAATACCAAGAAGTTGTTAGAGGCATCACAACTACCTACTGACCTATGGATGATAGGCGTGAGGACTCAGTTAGAAGGCAACGCGCATCACTGGTGGAAATCAATGGAGCGCCATTTGGGTACGCGTCAGACTTGGGAACAATTCTTGGAGTGCTTTGAGAGAAAGTAATTCCCGGATACAGTAAGGGACGTATTGTACGATCAGTTCCTCCATCTAGAGCAAGGGGACAAGACGGTTGATGAGTATGATACAAATTTTAGCCGTCTCAGTAAGTATGGCACAGTCCTAATACCTAATGACTTGGAGAAAGCTAAGAGGTTTCACCGCGGGCTGACTCAGGAGCTCCAGTACTACACTAGCTCCCAGTCCCGGATCTTTTATGTCGAGCTATTGACAGAGGCCAGGATCCAGGAGGCCATCAGCAAGGGAAATGGAATTCAACAGAGAAGTCACCAAGGACCAGTAAGGATACAGCAAGGAGGACCCATTCGACACCCTTTGACACTCCAGCAATCAGATAGTGCTGCACCATATCCAACCAAGGAGCTCCGTACTTGTCACTATTATGGTAAGATAGGTCATATTCTAAGAGACTGTCATCGTCGATTGGGGTTGTGCATGATATGTGGATCAAGTCACCATCAAGCCCGAGAATGTCCTAAATAGAACCAGAGACCTATGGCATTAGAATCAGGAACACCGCATACACCCTCAAGTATAGAAGACCAAAGGGACCCACCACTGCTTCTACAGTCTGCACAAATGGAGGGGACTAGACCCCAGTTGAACAACCAAGGACAAGGCCAAGCACTCATTATGACAAGTATGGGAGAGCAGACACAGGAAGCCGTAGATACAGGTACGACCTTTTAGTTATAATTGACTCTGCATACTCATAACCCTATTGTGACACAAGATCTTAGATGTACAAATAGATGTAGAATTATATATATGGTAGTCTAGCAGTTATGAGGATATATTTCTATTTTACCCAGGTGGCATACACGCGATGCTAATGGATGACGTGAGTAGCAGTAGTAGTATTCTTCCCCTATCCTTATCTCGCCCTCTTGGGTGACTCATTTTCTCCTTTTATATTTGTTTCTTATCTCGTGCTTAACTCTTCCTATCATAGTCGTATCTTTCGTGCCATTATGAATTGTTTGATTCATATCAACCTCACCCCTATTTTTGTTAGTAAAACATAAATGTGTTAGTAATGCTTGATAACTAAGGATGAGTTCTTAATATGTATATGCACTATAGCAATATATGTATTCTTTAGTAGTTTAACCCTTAAGTAGCACCATGTAGCCTAGTAGAAATTGTTAGATTATTTGAGCTAGATCATACCCCTAATAGTTAGTCAAGACCTTAAGTGTTTCCCTAAAAACTTAGACTATGCCTAGGAAAGAGTTGAAGGCACTTGTTACGAACTGATGACTATGAAAAATCGTCGGCGAGGTAGCGACAGTTATCGCCAGACGATTTTGGTAGAGTAGTCGAATTACTTGCAGCCATACTGGCCAGGTGGCGTGGCAGTATTAGACTATGATACTTGACGGTTATGAAAAAAAGTCATAGTTATGAAATTCCAAACAGGTATCCCAAGATTCTCGACCCAATAAATATAATTGCCTTACAATCTAGACAATAGCTTCAAAGAAGGTGACCACTAGTAGAATTCTTGTAAGTTGGGTAGTGTAGACGAGTTAGAGGACGATATAATAGTGTATGGACAATAGATGATGAAGTGTTAGAATGGCAGACCATGAGTTTAGGAGTCCTGCCAGACACCAATATAGTGTAATAGCTATAGTGATCACTATGAATATGGGTTAGTATCAATTTCGAGGACGAATTTTTTGTAAGTTGGGTAGAATGTAAAACCCCTATTTCAAAAAAAAATCGTATTTTTTTTTTATTAGTTAATAATTTAATTAATGTAATTATGTGCTAAATAGGAGAAATAGATTTTTAATTATTTTTATTTTAGGTATTCGGACACTTAGAGGATTTATGGGACCATTAGAAATTTTTCGGAATTTATTCCATGTAGGAGACCACTTGAGCAGTTGCTAGCCTAGCGGCGTGCATTATTCTAATCTATAATTTTATTATGAGTATATATATATATATATATATATATATATATATATATATATATATACAAATATATATATATGCATATATATATTTGAAAAAGAAAAAGGAAAAGAAAAAAAAAAGAAGAATTATTAATAAACTAATAATAATAACTATCCTAATAAAACTAATAATACTAACCCCTTTCCCACATTAGCAAACCAAATCAAAGCACAGCAAACTTCAAGCAAACAAAAGCAACATTCCTATTCCTATTCCACTTATTAGCCATCCCAGCACAGCGCCCCCTTTTATTCCTGTCACGACCCGCACCTGGTGTAAGGGTACTAGTCGGAAACAACGCCCAGCCTACGCCGCAGAATCGGCGGTAGAACGCTGTCTAGATAATCTATCTAATATAATGAACCACCAATAATGATAGTATACTCAATCACAGAACTAAGATAGAAATGAGCACGAATCAGATAAAGAATAGAATAGTCACCATACAACTCATGAGTTTAAAATAATACATCAATGAGTCTGAAGAGTAACAAAATAAGCTGGAGACAAAACCAGTACAAAAGAATATACTACTAGGCTACAACTCCTGGGTCAACTGTCTCAGTTGGGATAAGTCCCTCTTGAGCCAGGGTCTCAGAATCTAAACCCACAACATCCTGGGGTCCATAATAGGTAGGGTACCACTCCTCAGTGTCATCTGGAAAAATATATCCAATCAGGAAAGGAGCAGAGTACATCTCTAACAGCAGTTCTTATTAATGATAAAAACTATGTAACAGTAAATAGTTGTGGATAAACAAGAAGCACAAATAGATACAAAAGATATATAGACAATAAGGAAATACTGGAAAGAAATACAATAATGAACAATATGCCGATGGAACAATAATACTAATGACTAAGTGTGTGAGTACTAGCTTAACATGTGATCGGCTTGGGCAAGATGCAATGCGGCCTGGCTAATCATACGTGCTGTGTATGATCAACACTATTAAGTAAACAGTACTTTATTCAATAGGGATATTGATCACATATCTATACTAATACTCCCCACCCCCGACTGGTATAATAGATCCAACCACGGTATGTTATGGCACTAGATTCCCCAAGAAGATAGCTAGTCTTCCCGAGAATCGTTGTCTGCATATATACAAGATAACCAATGAAACAATACTTGCACCATATACACCATATACCAAGGAATAACATCTCATGACGAGATCTGGATATACCAATCCGTGTAACCATAGTGTCGAGAGAACATGGATTATCTACACTAGATACAGTGAACATAGAGGATATCATAAATGAGAAACTATCAGAGAATGTACTCGCCTGAAGTCCAATGAATAGTCTCACAGATGTATGACTCGGTGCCTCGAAGACCTAGATATGGAATACAACATCAATACAAGGTCCCGAAAAGAGAACAAGTTAAACTAGTCAACTTCTAGGTCAATAAGTCAATTCTAAGTCAAAAGTCAACTATGGTCAACTCTAAAGTCAATTATGGTCAATTATGGTCAAACCAAGGTCAACCTCACAAAACATCTATATAAATAATAATATAGAATAATAAATTAAATAATTTGGAACCATGGTTTTGAACCATCTTGGTACCCACACAAAGTATGCTCAAGATACATATATAGATATAGTATTTATCCTTATACATAATATAATATACATAAACTAATATTATATAATTAAGAATATAACAATACTAGTATTATTCCTCACAATAAACACATATATATATACATATATATATATAAATATAATATATAATATATAAACTAAATCTGCCCAATTGTCACTGAAAACAGTGTGCTAAAACACTAATTTTCAATAAACAGACTTATAGTGACAGTCCCAACTGTCACAGCAAAACCGTCGCAAAACGCTACTGTGCAACTGCACTGCTGTCACTCCTTTTGTGACAGTTTTCAACTGTCACCAAAGTCGGTGTCGCAACTGCTGCGAAATCCCACTGCTGCATGCGGTTATTAATGACAGTGGCGGCTCTGTCATTAATAACCCGCCGCCACTGTTACAGCGGCTGATGTAACCGTTCTAACAATGATAGTTCACTGTCATTGATCCTACTGTTACCAAAAACAGTAAATATATATATATATATATATATATATATAAATCAATATATTTATATATATAAAACAATTAATTAAATATATACTTATATATATACATAATCCTACACAAATAATTACTAATAGCTACAAAACACATTCAATGTATTAATATACATATTTTAACATAGCTAGAAGCACACATAAAAATATATTCATTAATATACAATTAATTATATAATAATTATAATTAATATAATTACTCATTTAAACACATAAATATATTTTATAAAACATTTATGTATAATTTATTTTATTAATATGTAGTAACATATATAATTACATGTAAAGAAAACTATATATATATTTATACATCATATTAGCACACATAAAATATATAGATCTATGCTACAATAAATACCATAATAAATACACTAAAATAAATATATAACATCTATATATATTTACTAATTATAATACAAGAATTAAAGCATAAATAATTAGATCTATACAAAAACACACACAATTGGAGAGTATCACACCGTATCCCACTAGATCTAGGATACGCATGCGACACGAGTCCAACACACAACCAATTGCACCCCGAAGGACACAAACAAGTCACAAATAATATTTATGAACAAATCAAAGTGTCAAAAGTAGATCTATGTGTGCGTGTCAAAATACGACATGTACAAAGTCCCGTGTCGGAGGGAAAACCCCCAAAATGACACGTATCACCAAATTATTGGGATACGAACTACATGTACCCAATTGTGGACACGACACTAGCCCCAAACACATAAGCACATGTCCAATTGATCTATAGGATCAATTGACACACACAACAAAATGTAAATTCGGAATTCCATCAAAATTGACACAAAAAGCACCATAACTTTCTCCATGGGTCTCCTATGAACACAAAACCAAGTCCTATGTGTAGTACATACATATGGGTTGATTTTACATGATTAAATCTCAGATTTAGAAGCTATTTTAATGGAAAAAACTGAATTATACCTATTGGGAGACTGATTCCCAATGAAACCTCCAATTGAGATGAACTTGCTTCCAAATTATAGATCCTTGCTCCTCTTTGTAGATCCTTGCTTCCTCCTTCTAGATCCTTGCTTCTCAACTTTCTAATGATGAATTGGGAAGGAATTTGGAATGAATTTGGTAGGGAATTGGAATGGGAATGAAAGGAATTTGGGAGTGGGAAATTCTAGTTCTAGATTTGGAAATGAGAATGAGAGGAGAGAGAAATTTCTCCCCCTCTAATATAGGCCGGCCTTACCCCTTTTCCAAGAAATTATAAAATGTCCAATGTACCCCTTGGGGCCTCTCATGAAGAAATAATTAAGGAAGGAAGCTTCTAGTCTAATGACTTAATTAATTTAATCCATCTCCTTAACAATGGGCTTTCTAAATGGGCCAAGTCTAACTAATTAATTCATGTTGGTCCATGGGTCCAATTTAAACTAGTTGGGTCTACTAATATAAGTCCAAAATAATTAAATAATATCTAACAACAATTAAATAATACAACAAATAATTATTTACCATGCACAATATTTAATTAAATAGGAAAAGACTAAAATACCCCTTTTCCTAAAAATGTGGTAGTGACAAGTCTACCCTCCTTAAAATAATTTCGTCCTCGAAATTCAAAGACGAAAACTACCCCCAGAAAATCACAGAACAGAACTAAAGAATCACAACTAACTAATGAACAAAACATAACAATGAACAGAACATAACTAGAGAATTAACATACCTTAAGGGACAAACAAATATGGATAACGCTCTCGCATGTTGTCACGCCCCAGTCCCAAAATACCGTGGGACCAGATACGTGGCAATGGCCAGCAGTACGCACCGATGGACAAACCCAATTTAATGGATCCATCGGGGCATACTTAAGCTGTAATATAACAATAAGAGTCTAGATATACTAATCTCATCCACAGAAATGAATACAACAATATCAGAATCATAAAGCAAGATCAATCTCAATATAATATAAACTCGGGGAAATAACCCGATAATGAGTCTGAATACATCTGTCAAGATACAAGAATAAAGATAACTACATCAAATACTGAGTATGGAAACAGTATACACTCAGAAGATACCCTCGGTGATCACGTCCACTAAATCTAGTACTGCTCTAGTAACTGCCCCTGCTCCTGCTAATGCTCCTGTCCTGTGTAACTCGGGGTCGATCTCGTCTGCCAACCCTGGGGACATAATCCGGATCCAGGTCCTCAGGGGACATAGCAAGGTACAAAATAACTCAAGCCAAAATAAGTGCAGTAATATATGAAACAATATGGGGTAAACTATATATCCAGCTAAGTGATATGCAAGTTGAGAGTTCTAGTCATACTCGGGCTGAGGCTACTATAGGATCAGTGTCGGAGAAACCCATAGCAGTATTCTCTCGAGGGCCAGTACGGTACCATAGTTCTGTCGCCAGAGACTAAGGCACTTCCATTAAATTATTATATATATAATCAGCCTTTTGTATGGTAAATCTCTCCCCACCCAATGTAATCTCACGTCTCATGTCCATGACACGCAGGATCATATCTAATGCAACAAGTCTGGATAAAATCTAAGCATATAGTATCTCTGTCAAGTCCTGTATCCTATACAGAATCACCATGAATATCTCGGAAATATCCTGTCTCATGAACAGTGTCAAGTGTCCTGGGTATATCGTACTTGATAAGACAAGTACGAGCATGTAAAGGGTCACGAATGTCCATCTCTAGATGACAATACACAACACCGCGTACGGTGTTGGCACCCGACTATAATCGGACGCTAAGTAAGTCACACGGTCCTAGGTCAAGCATGCACAACAATCACAGGAATAAAACAAAAGAATAATATGAATCAATAAACTACAAGTTTGGCAAGGTACACTTGCCTGGGGTCCTAGCTCCAACTGTAGCTCTGGTCTCAGTGTGATCTGCAGGCACTACTCCGGTTGCTGAAATAAATATCACCATCATATCCAGAAAATATCAATCAGCTAGAAACGCCTGTCCTTGAGTCTAATTTGGAGACAAGGGCAAAAACGACAATTTCGGGTCAAAACGGGGTCCACATATGGGCCACTTTGCACCGAAAAGCGTGTCAGGGTCAAAGGTCTCCAAATTCGCCAAACTTAGTGTCAACAGGTCAGGAACGATGATATGAACCCAACGGAACTTCCAGAATTGGATTCCGATGAGCCGATCACAAAATCGCCCGTCGAGCGGGGCTTGTGGGGCCCACGACACGCGATTTCGTCAACGTTCTCAGAATCGAACCAAACTTGGGTCACAGGACCAGCGTATTGCTATGAGTCCGATGGCGCAAGTTTCGTCTCGATCCGACGTGTGTACACAAAGTTACAGCGAGTTCTAGAATCGACGGATACGGGACGGTGTCGGCGGATACGCGTTGGTTCCGGTGTGCACGCACATCCAAATCAGCTTCTGCGAAATCCCACACGTCCATATCGACGGCGTGCACGTATCGGTGAAGACCGCATGCGACCAAGTCGTCCCGTTTGGCGGGGCGTACCCAGTTCCGGGGTAAAACGGGGTATTGTTTTTCCTATTTTTGGATCGCGGTGTGCGATCACCACAGGACGCGATGCCCTGAGCGGGTTGCACGGGCACCGAGAGGGTCATGCAGGGTCCGCGACGCAACTGACGGAATTGAAAACGGGTCAGCAAGGAGAGAGAAAAGAGTACCTGAACAGGGCTCCGCGAAGACCGATTCTCACGTGTCCGAGTCGTGTCGGAGTCCTGTGTCCGTGTCCTGTGTCGCGTTTAGGTTCTAGGGTTTCTGTGTCCGATCAGGGGATGCAGTGTCCGGGTCAGGGGATGCTGTGTCCGGGTCTAGGGAGGCTCGGCGGATACGGCGGATGTGGTGTCGTGTGGTGGTGCGGGAGTCTGCACAGGGGCGGTCGGGGGTCGTTCAGTCGAGGGGTGGTTGCAGTGGTCGAGGTCGGAGATGTTCGAGCGGGGGGGGGGGGGAAGAAGGATAGGTCGGGTGGAGGTCTTGGCCGGAGCCTACGCTGCGGCTCGCGGTGTCTGCCGGAGTTGAGGCCGGGCTCGGGCTCGGGCTGAGCAGCTGTAGCAGTCGAGAACCGCGGGGTGGTCGGACTGGGGAAGAGCTGAGGAAGGAGGAGGGAAGGCTGGGGAGTGGCGGCTAGGCGGTGGAGCTGGCCTTGGCTAGGGCAGAGGGAAGGTCGAGGAAGACGAAGGGTATTCGACAAGCGGGGACGAAGACGAGGGCAGCGGAGGTTAGGGCGGAGGAAGGCGGTGGCAGGTTGTTCGATGGTGGAGCGGGTTAAGGGTTTCGGCAACGGCGGAGGGATATTTAATAGGGTCGTCGGAACAGTAGTCCGACTAGGGTTAGGGTTAGGGTTCCGGTTAGGATTAGGTGTCGGGTTCGGGTCCGGGTCGACGGGTCGGGCGGGTTAGCAGGGATCCGGATCCATTAAGTTTAGGTGCGGGTCGGGTAGTCGGGTTTCGGGTCGGGTTTAGATCCGACCTGACCCGCTAAGGTTGGGTTCGGTTCAGTTAAACCGGGCTAGTTTGGTTTGGTTTAATTGAAATAAATCTGGTTTATTTCAGGGTTTAATTAGGTTTAATTTAAAAATAGTTTTTAGGGTTTTAAAAATGCTTTCGGGGTCCAATAAATTCACAGAAAATTATCCTATGTCCGGTTTTCCACTTTACACCATAAAATATTATTTCCATAATATTTTAATATTAATTAATATCATTTAAAAATCATTTAATCAAAAATTACCTTAGTTTTAATTACCGAAAATTCCTAGAAAATTCCAGAAAATTGCTAAAAATTAAAATTTAGAAATTCCTGAAAATTAGGGGGCTTACACATGTCATCCTCTCTCTCCCAGGTAGAATCCCCCGGAGAGTGATGCCTCCAAGCGACGCGCACCAAAGGAATATTCTGGTTCCTCAGCACCTTCTCTCTCCGATCCAGAATCTCAACTGGCTGCTCTGGATAGCTAAGAGTAGGGCCCACCTCTATCTCTGAGTGATCCAATACATGACTAGGATCTGCCACGTATCGTCTCAACTGTGACACATGAAACACATTGTGCACTCCCTCTAATGCAGGTGGCAAGTCTATTCTATAAGCAACTGCACCGACCCTCTCTTGAATAGTGAAAGGTCCGATGAATCGCGGACTAAGCTTTCCGCCTCCACCAAAGCGAATCGTGCCTCGTGTCAGAGAAATCCTCAGAAACACCAAACTACCCACCTAGAACAAAACACCACCTTAAGAACTTAATCTATAACAAACAAGAACAAGCACAAACAAAATCTAAACTATACCTCAAACTCCAAAGGTCTCCGATGGCTATCGGCCCAATGCCGCTGTCTGTCCTGCGCCACTTGAAGTCTGTCTCTGATCAACTGAACCTTCTCTGCTGCATCCACAACCATCTCTGGCCCAAGCAAAACTCTCTCTCCAACATCGTCCCAAGACAAAGGAGTATGACATCTCCGACCATATAGAGCTTCAAAAGGTGACATCTCTATACTGGCCTGGTAACTGTTGTTGTAAGCAAACTCTACCAAATGGAGATGGTCCTCCCAAGAACCCCCAAAATCTAGTACACAAGTGCACAACATATCCTCGAGAGTCTGGATAGTCCTCTCTGACTGCCCATCTGTCTGGGGATGATATGCAGTACTGAACTTGAGCTGAGTGCCCAAACTCTCCTGCAAACTCCTCCAGAAATGAGAAGTGAAACGACTATCTCGATCTGAGACTATGCTGACGGGAACTCCATGTATCCTAACGATCTGCCTCACATACATCTCTGACAGCTTCTCCGTAGACAAACCCACCTTGAAAGGCAAAAAATGGGCCGACTTGGTCAACCTATCAACAATGACCCAAATCGCGTCCTTCCCTCCTGGAGATCGTGGAAGTCCGGACACAAAATCCATAGTAATGTGTTCCCACTTCCACTCTGGGATGGGTAATGGCTGAAGTAAACCTCCTGGCCTCTGCCTCTCGGCTTTCACCTGTTGGCACACTAAGCATCTGGATACAAACTGTGCCACTTCCCTCATCATGCCATACCACCACACACTCTCTCGCATATCCCGATACATCTTGTTAGCACCTAGATGCATGGAATACTGAGAGCGATGCGCTTCTTGCAACACCTCCTCTCGCAACTCCCCATTAGGCACACACAATCTAACTCCATGCCTCAAAGATCCATCCTCTGCAATAGTGAAATCATCCTCCAATCCTGCTCTCACCTGAGCTCTGATACTCCTCAAAGATACATCATCATACTGTGCTGCCTTGATCCTGTCCATCAAATCTGAGGGTATCTGCAATCCCCACATCTGCATAGCACACCCAGGAACAATCACCTCAATGCCCAAGCTCTCCAAGTCCTCCAACAAATATCGATCCTACGTCAAGAATATAGCTACCGGATACCTGCTCAAAGCATCAGCAACTACATTTGCTTTCCCAGGATGATATTGCAAAGAGATATCAAAATCCTTCATCAGTTCCAACCACCGACGCTGCCTCATGTTCAACTCCTTCTGCGTGAAAACGTACTTCAAGCTTTTGTAGTCTGTGAAGATCTCCACATGCTCTCCGTACAAATAATGTTTCCACAACTTCAAGGCGAATATGACGGTTGCCAACTCCAAATCATGGGTAGGATAGTTCTTTTCATGAGGACACAATTGCCTGGATGCATAGGCAATCACTTTCCCATGCTGCTAAAGAACACAACCTAAACCCTTCCCCGATGCATCACTATAAATAGTGAAACCTCCGGACCCTGATGGCAACGTCAAAATAAGAGCAGACATCAACCTCTTCTTCAACTCCTCAAAAGCAACCTGGTAATCCTTCGTCCAAACAAACTCCATATCCTTCCTTGTGAGTCTGGTCATCGGCTCGACAATCCTCAAAAAATCTTGCACAAACTTCCTGTAATACCCGGCCAATCCCAAGAAACTCCTGATCTCTGCTACTGAACTCAGAGTCTTCCAAGATTCCACTGCTGAAATCTTCTTCGGATCCACTGAAATACCATCACCAGTCACAACATGCCCCAAGAACTCCACTTTGTCTAAGAAAAACTCACACTTGGACAACTTCCCATACAACTTCTCCTTCCTTAGCACATCCAACACAATCCTCAAATGCTCCTCATGCTCCTCCGGTGTCCTCGAGTATATGAGTATGTCGTCGATGAACACCACCACAAACTTGTCAAGGTACTGGTGGAACACCTTGTTCATCAAGTTCATAAATACCGCCGGTGCATTAGTCAAACCAAACGGCATCACCATAAACTCGTACTGACCATACCGAGTTCTAAAAGCAGTCTTCGGTATGTTCTCCGGCTTTACCTTCACCTGATGGTAGCCTGATCTCAAATCTATCTTAGAAAATACCTTGGCACCACCCAATTGATCAAACAGATCATCAATCCGTGGCAAAGGATACTTATTCTTGATAGTGAGATTATTCAAAGCCCTGTAATCAA
Source organism: Iris macrosiphon (assembly GCA_036927795.1). Classification (NCBI taxonomy): domain Eukaryota; kingdom Viridiplantae; phylum Streptophyta; class Magnoliopsida; order Asparagales; family Iridaceae; genus Iris; species Iris macrosiphon. Next base: position 80,960,189 of record JAYESA010000015.1, on the reverse strand, counting down.
TGCACATGCACACCGATCCATCCTTCTTCGGTACAAACAATACCGGGGCTCCCCATGGTGAAGAACTCGATCTGATAAACCCCTTATCCTGCAATTCGTCCACCTGCTTCTTCAACTCGACCAGCTCACTGTTGTTTACTCTATAGACATGCTACGAAATTGGTTCTGCACCTGGCACCAAGTCTGTAGAAAATTCAACATCTCGATCTGGCGGCAAACCTGGCAATTCCTCAGGAAACACATCCAAGAACTCTGCTATCAATGGATGCGGCAACTCCTTGTCTTCCACCATAGCTCCACAAATAATGCCTTCGCCCTGCTCTGCAGCTCCTCTAGCAAACTCGAACTCTGGCTCTCCTGGCAGACCAAACAAAACTCTACCTCCTCTATAATCTATGCTAGCACGGTGCCTACCCAACCAATCCATCCCGAGTACAATGTCGTAGCTCGGAAGTGGCATTACAAGTAGACACGCACTCAACTCCCGGCCTCCCAGAGTAACTCTCCGATCCTTGCAAATATCATTAACCAGGATAATGCCTCCCCCGGTCATGATCTTGCAAGTCCTAAGGAAAGACTCAGCTACCAAACCATGCTTTAGAGCAAAAGAAACAGATACAAAACTATGGGAAGCACCACTATCAAACAAAGCTAAAGCTGGAATGGAATCAAGAAGAATAGAACCTACGATGACATCTCTGGTGGGTTCATCCTCCTCGACGGTCATAGCAAACGCTCGTCCCTGTCGAGCACCTCCCTGCTGTTGATGCTGGACAAAATGCTGCTGCTGTGTCGGAAGCGGTCCCCTCGGCTGTGCTGCAGGTGGTCTCGTCTGTGTCCTCGGAGCTGGAGCTGCTCCTTGAACTGCACGACGAGGACACTCCCTCGATTGATGCCCTTCAGTACCACAATATAAACAAACTCCTAGCCTCCTCCTGCAAACTTCTCAGATGTTGCCGGGCTTCTTGCAGAAGTTGCATGGAGCTTGCTGTAACTGTCTCTGCTGCTGAGGTGCCTGGTGAAAAGGAGCTCTAGTTGGAGTCTGGTTCTGCTGTGGCTGCTGGAAAGGTCTGGACTGGAAATGAGGACGTCTGGCAGATACTGCACTGTCGTTGGCCCCCAGAAAAGAATTACGGTCTCTCTTGGTCTTCAAACCCAGATCCCGCTCAACCTTGCGTGCCTCCGCAAGTATCTCCGAGTATGTCTCATAAAAAGACGGAATGAGAATCTATATGGCACATGATGTAAGATATCAAGGAAATGACAGATTAAGGGATCAAGTATCAGTATCAAAGGAGAATAGTTGAATCAAAAGAATTTTCCTAGATGTGATTGAGTATCTCAGTCTATTTCCTATATCCTATCGCAGGCTCGCAGTAGTACAACTAAATTGTCGCACTACCATGACATCACATACATGTGAAGCTAGACCTGTATGGGCTACCACCAAAAACGTGTCACGACCCACACCCGGTGTAAGGGTACTAGTCGGAAACAACGCCCAGCCTACGCCGCAGAATCGGCGGTAGAACGCTGTCTAGATAATCTATCTAATATAATAAACCACCAATAATGATAGTATACTCAATCACAGAACTAAGATAGAAATGAGCACGAATCAGATAAAGAATAGAATAGTCACCATACAACTCATGAGTTTAAAATAATACATCAATGAGTCTGAAGAGTAACAAAATAAGCTGGAGACAAATCCAGTACAAAAGAATATACTACTAGGCTACAACTCCTGGGTCAACTGTCTCAGTTGAGATTAGTCCCTCTTGAGCCAGGGTCTCAGAATCTAAACCCACAACATCCTGGGGTCCATAATAGGTAGGGTACCACTCCTCAATGTCATCTGGAAAAATATATCCAGTCAGGAAAGGAGCAGAGTACATCTCTAACAGCAGTTCTTATTAATGATAAAAACTATGTAACAGTGAATAGCTGTGGATAAACAAGAAGCACAAATAGATACAAGAGATATATAGACAATAAAGAAATACTGGAAAGAAATACAATAATGAACAATATGCCGATGGAACAATAATACTAATGACTAAGTGTGTGAGTACTAGCTTAACATGTGATCGGCTTGGGCAAGATGCAATGCGGCATGGCTAATCATACGTGCTGTGTGTGATCAACACTATTCAGTAAACAGTACTTTATTCAATAGGGATATTGATCACATATCTATACTAATACTCCCCACCCCCGACTGGTATAATAGATCCAACCACAGTATGTTATGGCACTAGATTCCCCAAGATGATAGCTAGTCTTCCCGAGAATCGGTGTCTGCATATATACAAGATAACCAATGAAACAATACTTGCACCATATACAACATATACTAAGGAATAACATCTCATGACGAGATCTGGATATACCAATCCGTGTAACCGTAGTGTCGAGAGAACATGAATTATCTACACTAGATACAGTGAACATAGAGGATATCATAAATGAGAAACTATCAGAGAATGTACTCGCCTGAAGTCCAATGAATAGTCTCACAGATGTCTGACTCGGTGCCTCGAAGACCTAGATATGGAATACAACATCAATACAAGGTCCCGAAAAGAGAACAAGTTAAACTAGTCAACTTCTAGGTCAATAAGTCAATTCTAAGTCAAAAGTCAACTATGGTCAACTCTAAAGTCAATTATGGTCAATTATGGTCAAACCAAGGTCAACCTCACAAAACATCTATATAAATAATAATATAGAATAATAAATTAAACAATTTGGAACCATGGTTTTGAACCATCTTGGTACCCACACAAAGTATGCTCAAGATACATATATAGATATAGTATTTATCCTTATACATAATATAATATACATAAACTAATATTATATAATTAAGAATATAACAATACTAGTATTATATCTCACAATAAACACATATATATATACATATATATATACAAATATAATATATAATATATAAACTAAATCTGCCCAATTTTTACTGAAAACAGTGTGCTAAAACACTAATTTTCAATAAACAGACTTATAGTGACAGTCCCAACTTTCACAGCAAAACCGTCGCAAAATGCTGCTGTGCAACTGCACTGCTGTCACTCCTTTTGTGACAGTTTTCAACTGTCACCAAAGTCGGCATCGCAACTGCTGCGAAATCCCGCTGCTGCATGCGGTTATTAATGACAGTGGCGGCTCTGTCATTAATAACCCGTCGCCACTGTTACAGCGGCTGCTGTAACCGTTCTAACAATGACAGTTCACTGTCATTGATCCTACTGTCACCAAAAACAGTGAATATATACATATATAAATATATATATATATAAATATATAAATATATAAATCAATATATTTATATATATAAAACAATTAATTAAATATATACTTATATATATATACATAATCCTACACAAATAATTACTAATAGCTACAAAACATATTGCATGTATTAATATACATATTTTAACATAGCTAGAAGCACACATAAAAATATATTCATTAATATACAATTAATTATATAATAATTATAATTAATATAATTACTCATTTAAACACATAAATATATTTTATAAAACATTTATGTATAATTTATTTTATTAATATGTAGTAACATATATAATTACATGTAAAGAAAACTACATATATATTTATACATCATATTAGCACACATAAAATATATAAATCTATGCTACAATAAATACCATAATAAATACACTAAAATAAATATATAACATCTATATATATTTACTAATTATAATACATGAATTAAAGCATAAATAATTAGATCTATACAAAAACACACACAATTGGAGAGTATCACACCGTATCCCACTAGATCTAGGATACGCATGCGACACGAGTCCAACACACAACCAATTGCACCCCGAAGGACACAAACAAGTCACAAATAATATTTATGAACAAATCAAAGTGTCAAAAGTAGATCTATGTGTCCGTGTCAAAATACGACATGTACAAAGTCCCGTGTCGGAGGAAAAACCCCCAAAACGACACGTATCACCAAATTATTGGGATACGAACTACATGTACCCAATTGTGGACACGACACTAGCCCCAAACACATAAGCACATGTCCAATTGATCTATAGGATCAATTGACACACACAACAAAATGTAAATTCGGAATTCCATCAAAATTGACACAAAAAGCACCATAACTTTCTCCATGGGTCTCCTATGAACACAAAACCAAGTCCTATGGGTAGTACATACATATGGGTTAATTTTACATGATTAAATCTCAGATTTAGAAGCTATTTTAATGGAAAAAACTAAATTATACCTATTGGGAGATGGATTCCCAATGAAACCTCCAATTGAGATAAACTTGCTTCCAAATTATAGATCATTGCTCCTCTTTGTAGATCCTTACTTCCTCCTTCTAGATCCTTGCTTCTCAACTTTCTAATGATGAATTGGGAAGGAATTTGGAATGAGTTTGGTAGGGAATTGGAATGGGAATGAAAGGAATTTGGGAGTGGGTAATTCTAGATCTAGATTTGGAAATGAGAATGAGAGGAGAGAGAAATTTCCCCCCCTCTAATATAGGCCGGCCTTACCCCTTTCCCAAGCAATTATAAAATGTCCAATATACCCCTTGGGGCCTCTCATGAAGAAATAATTAAGGAAGGAAGCTTCTAGTCTAATGACTTAATTAATTTAATCCATCTCCTTAACAATGGGCTTTCTAAATGGGCCAAGTCTAACTAATTAATTCATGTTGGTCCATGGGTCCAATTTAAACTAGTTGGGTCTACTAATATAAGTCCAAAATAATTAAATAATATCTAACAACAATTAAATAATACAACAAATAATTATTTACCATACACAATATTTAATTAAATAGGAAAAGACTAAAATACCCTTTTTCCTAAAAATGTGGTAGTGACAATTCCCATCCAGCGCCCTTACAACCCCACGGACCCGACCATTCTCTCTCTCTCCCTATCCTATATATATATATATATATATATATATATATATATATATATATATATATATATATATATATTTCATAAAACCATAACCTAAAATCTTTAGACCCTCCTATTCTCATCTAGACCTAGAGAGAGCCGCCACCGCATCCAGAGAACCCCGCAAGGCTGTCCAAACTGATCCCGAAGACCCCGACCCCGCGCACTGCAGATTCCCACACGAGGTACCTTCGTTCCGGAGTTGCTTCACGTTGACTCGCTCAACCAAACGCCGTTCCGTCTTCACCGGTATGCTCACCCCTTAACCCTCTTCCATATTTGTATAATAGCAGACCTCGAACAACGTGTACCCATAGGTGAAAACAGCGCCCAAGTTGGCGCGAGCAGACCGAATTCTGGGATCGCAGAAAACTACGGTGACCACCCATGTTGCCGAGTTCGTATCTCCCACCACAGAGATCCGAATTCGGTGATTCTTTTTGATATGTGTAGAACACTTGACCTAGTTTATTGTTTGCTAAATAATCCTAGATTATTAACTGCTGTGGACAGAATTAAATTCGACATAAAACCCCGTAAACCCACTTTTTCCAGAATTCTAAAAGTTGTGAAACGGAGCGCACCCTGCCAAACGGGACCGCCCCGCCGTGTACCAAGTCTACCGAACGGTGCACGCAGCGTAACCGGACACGCAAAAATTCGTGGAAACTGATTCAGACCCATGTGCGCGCCGAAATCAGGCCGTATTCGCGGACACACCCCGTGTCGCAACTTTTGTGAAACTCGCACATATTTTGTGCACGCTTGTCAGATTGAGGCAAAACTTACGCCACTGGACTCGTGGTAACGCGTTGGTCCTGTGACCCAATTTTTACGCAATTCTGAGATGGTTGACCAAATCGCCAATTGGCGGGCCCCACAGTTGACTTTTTGGACAAAATTGTGTTCGGCCCATCGAAATCCACATTTGGACATACCGTTGGGTTCGTATTGACATTTAGAATTGTTTGACCTATAGTTTGCCCCATTTCGAGACTGTTACCCTCAGCACGCTTTTCGGTGCAAAGTGGGCCCCACGTGGACCCCACTTTTACCCGAAATTACCGTTTTGCCCTTGTATCCAAATTGGACGAAAGGGAAGTGCTTTCTAGCTATTTTGCTTATTCTGGGAACGTTGGTGATGTTTATTTCAGCATCCAGAGACGTTCATTCTGAGGCCGTAGCTTCTGACTCTTGGTATTGACAGTGGGACACTACATTTTTCAGCTTTCTTGCCAGGCAAGATACCTTGCCAAGTTGTTTACAGTATTTTACATGCTTAGTATATTTCTGTATATTTATTTCATTTTTGTTTATTCATTGCATGTGTAGTTCTTTCAGTCATTACTATATATTAGATATGTTGACACACATTTGACACTTAGTATCATCGAGGACAATCATTAGGCGTATGGGCTTTAACCACTCTGGTAACACCGTAGTCACTAGCACGCACTATGGTGGTCGTGTCCGATGGTCACTACCCCCGCGGTATGTCGATTGATGGAGTCACGAGGGTCGCTACCCCCGCGGTATATCGGCTGATGATGTTCTAGACGGGTGTGTGAGTTGTGAGGATTAGATCGAGTAGCCTACCCTTGCCCATACGTCAAAAAGTTATCCTCATTGCATTTATATAGATTGTCTTGTACAGCGTACTTAATTATTTTCAAATATTATGCATGTTCACTGTATTCAAATTGGCTTGCTTCTATGTATCTTGTTATGTCCCTCTGAGGACCTGGTCCCTTGCCATGTATAGACGACCAGGAGTATCCGCAGGAGTACGGGCCTGGACCTGACGTATTATTTTCTGTCGAGGAGGTCTTACCTTCTGAGCATCATTGATTATCTAGTATGGGATTCTTTTAGCTGATACACTTCTGTCTTCACATTATTTTATATTGGAGATTTTATACTCCTCTCTCATTTTAGTTTTGGATATAGTCATTGGTAGTGGATTTGTCTCCACCCGACTATTATTTTGGATATTTCAGACTCCTTATTCTAGTTTAGTATTTCTTTTCTATGACTTGTTGTGTGGATGAGATTAGCATATCTGTGACTTGTGACATTATATATTCCACATGTGAGTTTATATTCATATTACAGCGTACGTATGGGTTATGGTTTTCATATATTGGAGTTGCAATATCCATGCGGCTGGCATGCTTACGTGTTCCTAGTCCTACGTATTTTGGGACTGGAGCGTGACACACTACCATCAGAAGATATTCCCTCCGGTTCTATTATGATACGACTACCAAAATGCTATGTCGCCACTCCTACGACGGCCTTCTGCTATGATGCCTCTCGAATGCAGAAGGGAAGGAGGCTCTCTGTAAGGCTCACAATGGGGTTTGTGGTGCCCATAAGACCGGACCCAAACTACAGGACCGTCTACGGAGAATGGATTACTATTTGCCGACAATGGTAGCAGATATTGTTGACTACGCAAGGAAGTGCCAAGCGTGCCAAATTCATGCAGACTTTATTCAGCAACCCTCGGAGTTCCTACACCCAATATTTACGTCTTGGCCGTTTGAAGCCTGGGGCATAAACATCGTAGGGCCGATCAGTCCGCCTTCGTCTAAGGGACATCGGTTTATTCTTACTATTATAGACTACTTCTCCAAGTGGGCAAAAGTTGTACCACTCGCTTAATTCAAAACATCAAACATGATCAACCTCGTCAAGTATCATATCATATACCGCTTCGACTTGCTACAAAGGATCATCTATGACAATGGTCCACAGTTTGTAAGTCATGCTTTTTATCGGCTTGCTCAATATTAGCCTCGACTTCCTACAATCCAGCAGTAAATGATCTAGCGAAAGCCTTCAATAAGACCATTATAAAGCTACTCAAAAAGTTTGTATCATCCAACAAATGTGATTGGAATGAGAAGTTGGAAGAATATATTTGGGCCTACCGTACAACAGTCTGGATACCTACTGGCAACACGTCATTCTCTTTGGTCTATAGGTGCAAAGCAGTCCTTCTCCTCGAGGTCCAAATTCCCTCACTCCGAGTAGCTCTCTTCAACTGGCTAAACGTCGACGACAATCACTGTTGACGACTATAAAAGTTAGAAGTACTAGACGAGAAGCGTCTCTTATCTCAACAATACATTGAGTTGTACCAAACATGCCTCTCGGGAGCCTTCAACAAACGCGTGTCACGACCCGTACCCGGTTTAGGGGCACGAGTGCGTGGGTACGTCCAGCCTACGCCGTAGTGTCGGCGGTAGAACGCTGTCAAGGTCTTGATACTATCTAACTAATGTCACGCAAGCATCCAATCTCCATTAGGAGGTACGGATGACACAAATAAGATGAACACATACTCAATCACAGGGTTACAGCACGATAAGATTTCGAATAGAATTTAAATACAACACAAGTCAACAAGTAATAACTTAACTCAACAATATCCAAGAATCATCAAAAGGCCGGAGACAAATCCGGTACCAAAAAGTCTACTTAAGAACTAACAATAAATAATAATAATAATAATTTCCGGCTAGACCTTCCAGAATCACAACTACTACCAAGTCTGCGGCTACTCACCATATGGTCCATAAAGTGTCGGACAGCGGTCCTCTAAGGCATAGTCTGGAAAAATGTTTCCAGTAAGGAAGGAGCAAAGCAACACTCTCAAATAACAGTTCCATTAATTGATAATGTCTATAATACAATAAAACATGTCATGTTAGCTACTGAGAAGACAGTGAAATAAATGTAATGACAATTTAAGAGAGACAGGCAATGTAAAGAGACGGGCAATAGGCAATATGATACAGTCAGTGCATGTATGAAAATGAAAAGAACAAGGAGCAGTATCATATACGGGTGATGTAGCATACGATCTAAAATAGAGAACTGTAACTATTCTAAGTGTTTGAAATTGTAGTTTTGAAATGTGATCGGCTTGGGACTTGTACGATTGCTACATGGCCTGGCTAATCATGCGTGAGGCGAATGATTAACACCAATAATATAAACTTGTACGATAGGTATTTGATCACATTTCTCACTAGCAATTTCCCCGCCCCCAACTAGTACTGTGGATCCAACCATGACACGTCACGATACACGAGCAAGTCAAGTCTATCATGTACGAGGTCTAATATACATGTCGTGTACAATGTCAATACGATAATCAAGGTAACATCTCATGACTGCAGATCCAAGCTATATACTAGTCCGTGTAGCACAGTGTCAAAGATTCAGTTGTAACATTTCAAGATCATTGAACTTATAGAAATTATCAAGAATTGGAAATTATCAGAGAATGTACTTGCCTCGGGTCCTTAGCTGGTATTTATGGATGTCCTGTTCCAGAGTATCCCCTGGTAAACCAACAGTCCTATAAACACATCACAATATGACATTTGTATCAGAAGCTATCCTAACACACAATAGAAATACACTGGCCTTAGGGCTACGCTAGGTACGGTAGGGGTCATCTACTAGATAGGCCAACTATATATATTAATATCCCTTAATTACAATAATAACTATAAGTATAAATATATACACTTTAAATAAAACTAATACCTGTATGTACACACAACATATCTCAAATTAATTACAACTACAAAATATACATGTATATATATAAAAATGTACTAAGGGTTTATACAAAAATATACCTACACATATATATCTATGTCAATTGAACAATAAAGATATATATATATATATATATATACACCAAAAATAGTACGTATACTATTATTTTTTATATACTAATTTATACCAATTAAATTATACAATACTATATACAGATGAATATACCAATTAAATATATTTTGAAAATATGCTATGTATATATATATTTAAAATACATATAGTAGCACACGTATTTATAGATATCAATCATATATATATATAAATATATTAAATGTATGTACAAAATATACATTTGAAATCATATCAAGTATATATATATATACAATATATATATATATATATATATACCAACTTAATTATAGAATTTATTTAAATATATACTATACTCATACAATTGATTACTAATAATTAAATAATATACAATTTACATATTTATACATTTATTTGAATATATACCAATTACATATTAAGAATACACAAATGCTAATACACCAAAATAAATTTATACTAGCATATACTTTTATTAAATAATGCCATAAAATAAACCTATGTATATATACATATATATATACAAATTAGATTAAAATACATATACTAAATTTCACATTAATTAAATATATAAATACTTTACATTAATTATATATACAAATTAAATTAAATGCATATACTAATTATATTAAAATATACAAAGTATATATATAATATGCATAAATATACATATACAAAATATGTACTTATACATATATATTAATACATACATTTACAAAATATATATACATATATATATTATAGTGAATACACACACAATACATTATACAAGGTATATATATATATACCATACTAATATATATTAAACATTAATTTAATTTTACATAATTACATGCACATGTACTGTTAAACATTGATTGAATACATATACAAATTACATATACATTAATATTAAGCATTAATTAATATACTGTTTATATACATATTCGTATATACGTATGTATATAAATATATATATACATTATACTATATATACAACATAAACTAGTATATACATTAATTAATTAAATTGCTATACATATACATGCTAATATTTACATATATTATACATTGATTAATATTCCATTATATTCTCATTAAATAATTACCTACAATAATTATACATTTAGTATATAGATACGCATATATATACGTATATATATATACACACACACATATATATATATATATATATATATATATATATATATATATATATATATATATATATATAGATATATATATATAAAGAGGGAAAGGGAGAGGCTTACTGTGGGTTGGGCGCTGGAGCACGGCCGCCGGACCGGAGGAGGAAGCCGCCGGGGTGCAGGGAAGTTGTCGGAAGCCGCCGGTCGGCTGATCCGCAGAGGGGAGGAGATGGGAGGACAGGAGCAGTGGAAGTCGGGGAGAGGGGAGCGCCGGCGCCGGAGGGGATGCTCGGTCGGGGAAGCTGCCGCCAGAGGGAAGGAAGGAGCAGCCGCAGCAGTTCTATGGAAGAGGGCCGCCGGAGATGGCAGGGGCCGCTGGAGGCTGTACCCAGAGTCGCCGGGGAGGAGAACAGCACCGGCGCCGGAGTTCAGAGACTCGGGCCGGAGCACACAGGGCAGCCGCCGGAAAATGCACAGTAAGGGGGGATGGGTGAACAGTGTTCCCCCCCTTATTCCTTTTGAAATTTCAAATAAAATCAATAAGAGAGGAAGAAGAAGAAGAAGAAGAAGAAGAAGAAAGAAGAAGAAGAAGAGAAGAAAATAGAAGAAGAAAGGAAGAGGGAGAAGAATCCTACGTAGGAGAGAGGGGCTTGTGAGGAGGTGGTATTTCTAGGTTGCCTAGGGATTAGGGTTTGAGGGTACAAAATATATTAAATAGGGAGAGAGAGGGTGTGATGGAGGGTTGTGATGGGCCAATTTCCAATGAATGGCTAGGATTGAACATGAGAAAATTATTCATGGGGGATGAGGGTTCTTAATTAAAATTAATAGGCTCCCTCATTGATTAAAATAATTGGGTGAGGCCACAAAATGCAAATTTGCAATTTGGCCCCCTTAAATTTGGGAAATTGCACAAACACATGAAATGACGAAAATTGGGCGGGCGATTCGGGGTCCGATGTTTTGTAGGGTCAGGGGGCACTGTAAGATGGTTATGGGCTGAATTTGCAGGGCACTGAAATTAATTTGGAATTTCAGAATCAGATAAAATGGTATCCTCAAATTAAATAGAAATAAATGCAAGTTGTGTTCAACAATTAATTAGGAGTACTTGGGGCCAAAATCAGATCAAGTCATCAATACCAATATTGAAGAAGACTCGGAACAGGATATTACCCTAATTTGGGTCGCACGAAAAATAGGTCAAGATGGCCTCCAATTTTCGATTGGAACGCACAACGATACAAAATAGGGATTTTAGAATAAACGTCCGCGACGATTTTTGTGCGGCTAGAAACAATGTACAGAGAGCACAATTATGAGTTGCAAAAATAGCAGATTTGAAGGCGAGCATGTCTAGGGCAAGATGGTGAAATTTGTTGGAAGACAAAAGTCTGGATAGTGCTCCAATTATCGAAGCAAAGGCAAAGCGCAAAATATTAAATAAAATACAGTAATTAATTACAATCTCCAATAAATAAATTCTAAATAACTAATAAAATCCAGAATTCTATAATTCGGACAGAGGTTCGTCTACTGGCTTCTAGGTCTAGTCTGCTAGCTAAAATAAAATAATTAACACTGCATATAATTATATATTGGATTACACATCGCACAAAATTATTTAAATCAAATACACTATCATGCAATTAATTAATTGTAAATAATATAATATTAAATATTATAAAAAGTCGAAAATACCCCTGTTTTCAGAATGTGGTAGTGACAAGTCTACCCACCTTAAAAGAATTTCGTCCTTGAAATTTAAAATCCTCGAAGTAGCATTAAATCATACACACTTTTATTCCCTCAATTAAATTCATCAACCACGAATAATCCACAAGGTTTTTTCACAATTCAAAATTTTAAAATTATTGCATGACCTGAAAATCCTCGAAATAAAATCAAAGTCCATCTATCAAAAATTTCCTGAAATTTTTAGTTACTAATTCAATACTCGGAATTTAATATCCACTCCTCAATTACTCAACAATATGATATTTAAGGATTCTCCAAATGTGACATCCAAATATAAAGTTCTAAAATTCATAACTTGCAATTAAATAAATACATTGATAAATCTCCCAAAATTTCCAAATTTTAATAACCAATTTAAACATGTCATAATCTTCCTGGAATTAATACATCATAAATTCCGTCATGTTAAATTATTGGCCCTTTATTTAAATAGATGTTTATCCTCGAATTTTTAAATCCTCGATTGTTTTATTTATGTATTTATTACCATCAAAATTAAATTCCTCAAATCATATAATCATGAACTACTCCATATTGTTATTTCACAATAAATTCTTTCAAAAATTCTATAAATATCATATCCCTAAGAATCTTCAAAAAATAAATCAAATCTCATTCTTATCACAATATCCTCCAAAATTTTAAGTTAATAACGAAATACAAGAATTTAATATTCAATCCTCCAATTGAAATCCAATCAGTGCATATTTCAAAATTGAATCTCGTCCCAAATTTGAATTTAACACTAATCCATTTGTGTTCTTATCCCTCGATTTTTTTTTTCCACATAATATGCAACGATGTAATACTTATGAAACCTCCAATACAATATTCAAGATATAAGTTCATAACTTGCAGTCCAATAAATATATCGATGGCCTTCTTAAATTCCTCAATTTCAACGATAAATTCAATCATTTCATAGTCTTCTTAAAATCAATGATTTAACAAAACTTCAATTACGCCATATTAAATTCCCAACTCTTTATTTAATTTAATATTTTTCCTCAAAATTTAAGGCACCTAGTCCCTCTTTGTCAAGTCATAACCTCTTCGTTAATCTTTACTACAGTTAAATCCTCAACAATCAAAGTCTAAGAGAATTCTACTTACAACCATACAACATGCAACCTAAGGGAAATATGTATGATCATGGTGTCTTTTGTCATGGTATTGCAGTCTCTGTATCAGGGGTACTACTAACTACATTATAATAAGAAATCATGCATACAAGCTACGGTACTAAGGTATCAATCAATCAGAAGACACAAAGGAACACGAGGAAAGAAAAGAAAGAACCTGCTAACACATTATCTGCAGTATCTTCTATCTCTAACATAATTATAGGTCAAATGATGCATGTAAAGTTTGATACCTCTATCTCTTTAGGTACCACACTCTACTACAAGCATACTCACTGCTAGCTTCCTTACCTACTGCAATAGTTGATACTAGTTATTCTTATCACTCAAGTGCATATCAATTGCAACACACTATACTAAGTACTGCTCTCTCTAATACAACCCTAGATGGACACCCAAGTCAGTGGGCAGTGATATCTCAATTATACTCAAGCCAACAGATCCTTACACATGCATCTTACTTACTTATATTATAATATATCTCTCTCACTATAAGATTTTATCCTCAAATAGAATTCCTCAAAAATAACTCCTTGAATAAAATTTAAAGTAAATGCATACACTTTCCTCAAGGTCAATTATTTAAATACTGAATGAAACTTAATCACTAAAAGACCCTTACAGACTTGTCTATGTTCATCAAATTGAATCTGAATTCCTAAGGAACAGTATCATAATAACCATATTTCAACTCCTCAATTTCAAAATTTTGCAATTTATTGAAATCTTCAAAATAAGATTTAATAACATAATATCTCAACCTCTCAAATTCTAAAATTTGAAATTTATTTTCAATCTTCAATTAAAAATTTTAAATCCACCTTCTGTAGTCCAATAGCTCTAATGTTTAATCATTTTCACTGTCCTCATTGACGGGCATCATCAAATAGTATCATAAATCAGTCTGCAATTTACCTTGATATGAAATCAACTCTATAATGAAACCAAAATCCTAATTTAATACCTAATCAATAACAACAAGCAAATTCAACATCAATAGGTGAGAATGGACGGAACAAAGGAATGATTTAAATTGGAAATTTTAACAAGGAATCCTTAGAGAATAGGAGCTCAAAAGAACTGGATTGAGGACGGAAGGTATCTTTAATGCTAGTAAAGAAAAGAAGCGATGGAACAAAGTCCTGGAATAACAGAAAATAGGTAAGTCTTGAGATGGTACTTTAAGAACCAATTTAAGATACAACCTGATAATCATACACGTCTGTCAGAAATCATGACACACAGAATCCTCGCCACGCCAATAAGCATAGATGCGATAAACGACAGGTTCCGTAACTAAGGTATGCAACCCTATAATCATGTCATCTAGAATCCTCGCCACGCCAACCGGTATGGCTGCGAGAGACCCTAAGTTTCATAACTACAGTATGTACATCCAAGTCAGGTTCCTACGTTCTCGTCACGACAGCTAATATGGCTGCGATAAACTCTAGGTTCCATAACCAAAGTAGACGTTTTACCTTTCTCACTGTCCTCATCAATATATGTCATCAGATGATACCATAAATTCTAGTCCGTAAAATTCATCTCAATATGAAATCAAAACTCCACAACGATATCAGGAATTAAAGTTAACAACTGGTCAACAAGGATCAAACTCAATATCAATAAGTGAGAACGGAAGAAAACAAGGGGAAGGATTTAAATTGGAATTTATAATGAGATTCTCAAGGGTCGTCCCAGGAATCTCTCAAATAATTTGTGATTGAGTATCCTCTCTCATCCTAGTATCCTATGTCCTAGATCCTATTGCAGGCACGCAGTAGTATAACAAGGATGCCATACTACTACGACATCGCTCTAAATGCGAAGTCTGACCTGCATGGGCCACCACTAAAAACGTATCACGACCCGCACCCGGTTTAGGGGCACGAGTGCGTGGGTACGTCCAGCCTACGCCGCAGTGTCGGCGGTAGAACGCTGTCAAGGTCTTGATACTATCTAACTAATGTCACGCAAGCATCCAATCTCCATTAGGAGGCACGGATGACACAAATAAGATGAACACATACTCAATCACAGGGTTACAGCACGATAAGATTTCGAATAGAATTTAAATACAACACAAGTCAACAAGTAATAACTTAACTCAACAATATCCAAGAATCATCAAAAGGCCGGAGACAAATCCGGTACCAAAAAGTCTACTTAAGAACTAACAATAAATAATAATAATAATAATTTCCGGCTAGACCTTCCAGAATCACAACTACTACCAAGTCTGCGGCTACTCACCATATGGTCCATAAAGTGTCGGACAACGGTCCTCTAAGGCATAGTCTGGAAAAATATTTCCAGTCAGGAAGGAGCAAAGCAACACTCTCAAATAACAGTTCCATTAATTGATAATGTCTATAATACAATAAAACATGTCATGCTAGCTACTGAGAAGACAGTGAAATAAATATAATGACAATTTAAGAGAGACAGGCAATGTAAAGAGACGGGCAATAGGCAATATGATACAGTCAGTGCATGTATGAAAATGAAAAGAACAAGGAGCAGTATCATATACGGGTGATGTAGCATACGATCTAAAATAGAGAACTGTAACTATTCTAAGTGTTTGAAATTGTAGTTTTGAAATGTGATCGGCTTGGGACTTGTACGATTGCTACATGGCCTGGCTAATCATGCGTGAGGCGAATGATTAACACCAATAATATAAACTTGTACGATAGGTATTTGATCACATTTCTCACTAGCAATTTCCCCGCCCCCAACTAGTACTGTGGATCCAACCATGACACGTCACGATACACGAGCAAGTCAAGTCTATCATGTACGAGGTCTAATATACATGTCGTGTACAATGTCAATACGATAATCAAGGTAACATCTCATGACTGCAGATCCAAGCTATATACTAGTCCGTGTAGCACAGTGTCAAAGATTCAGTTGTAACATTTCAAGATCATTGAACTTATAGAAATTATCAAGAATTGGAAATTATCAGAGAATGTACTTGCCTCGGGTCCTTAGCTGGTATTTATGGATGTCCTGTTCCAGAGTATCCCCTGGTAAACCAACAGTCCTATAAACACATCACAATATGACATTTGTATCAGAAGCTATCCTAACACACAATAGAAATACACTGGCCTTAGGGCTACGCTAGGTACGGTAGGGGTCATCTACTAGATAGGCCAACTATATATATTAATATCCCTTAATTACAATAATAACTATAAGTATAAATATATACACTTTAAATAAAACTAATACCTGTATGTACACACAACATATCTCAAATTAATTACAACTACAAAATATACATGTATATATATAAAAATGTACTAAGAGTTTATACAAAAATATACCTACACATATATATCTATGTCAATTGAACAATAAAGATATATATATATATATATATATACACCAAAAATAGTACGTATACTATTATTTTTTATATACTAATTTATACCAATTAAATTATACAATACTATATACAGATGAATATACCAATTAAATATATTTTGAAAATATGCTATGTATATATATATTTAAAATACATATAGTAGCACACGTATTTATAGATATCAATCATATATATATATAAATATATTAAATGTATGTACAAAATATACATTTGAAATCATATCAAGTATATATATATATACAATATATATATATATATATATATATACCAACTTAATTATAGAATTTATTTAAATATATACTATACTCATACAATTGATTACTAATAATTAAATAATATACAATTTACATATTTATACATTTATTTGAATATATACCAATTACATATTAAGAATACACAAATGCTAATACACCAAAATAAATTTATACTAGCATATACTTTTATTAAATAATGCCATAAAATAAACCTATGTATATATACATATATATATACAAATTAGATTAAAATACATATACTAAATTTCACATTAATTAAATATATAAATACTTTACATTAATTATATATACAAATTAAATTAAATGCATATACTAATTATATTAAAATATACAAAGTATATATATAATATGCATAAATATACATATACAAAATATGTACTTATACATATATATTAATACATACATTTACAAAATATATATACATATATATATTATAGTGAATACACACACAATACATTATACAAGGTATATATATATATACCATACTAATATATATTAAACGTTAATTTAATTTTACATAATTACATGCACATGTACTGTTAAACATTGATTGAATACATATACAAATTACATATACATTAATATTAAGCATTAATTAATATACTGTTTATATACATATTCGTATATACGTATGTATATAAATATATATATACATTATACTATATATACAACATAAACTAGTATATACATTAATTAATTAAATTGCTATACATATACATGCTAATATTTACATATATTATACATTGATTAATATTCCATTATATTCTCATTAAATAATTACCTACAATAATTATACATTTAGTATATAGATACGCATATATATACGTATATATATATACACACACACATATATATATATATATATATATATATATATATATATATATATATATATATATAGATATATATATATAAAGAGGGAAAGGGAGAGGCTTACTGTGGGTTGGGCGCTGGAGCACGGCCGCCGGCTGGAGACCGCCGGACCGGAGGAGGAAGCCGCCGGGGTGCAGGGAAGTTGTGGGAAGCCGCCGGTCGGCTGAGCAGCAGAGGGGAGGAGATGGGAGGACAGGAGCAGTGGAAGTCGGGGAGAGGGGAGCGCCGGCGCCGGAGGGGATGCTCGGTCGGGGAAGCTGCCGC
Source organism: Iris macrosiphon (assembly GCA_036927795.1). Taxonomy (NCBI): domain Eukaryota; kingdom Viridiplantae; phylum Streptophyta; class Magnoliopsida; order Asparagales; family Iridaceae; genus Iris; species Iris macrosiphon. Next base: position 80,941,676 of record JAYESA010000015.1, on the reverse strand, counting down.
CAGAGGGAAGGAAGGAGCAGCCGCAGCAGTTCTATGGAAGAGGGCCGCCGGAGATGGCAGGGGCCGCTGGAGGCTGTACCCAAAGCCGCCGGGGAGGAGAACAGCACCGGCGCCGGAGTTCAGAGACTCGGGCCGGAGCACACAGGGCAGCCGCCGGAAAATACACAGTAAGGGGGGATGGGTGAACAGTGTCCCCCCCCTTATTCCTTTTGAAATTTCAAATAAAATCAATAAGAGAGGAAGAAGAAGAAGAAGAAGAAGAAGAAAGAAGAAGAAGAAGAGAAGAAAATAGAAGAAGAAAGGAAGAGGGAGAAGAATCCTACGTAGGAGAGAGGGGCTTGTGAGGAGGTGGTGTTTCTAGGTTGCCTAGGGATTAGGGTTTGAGGGTACAATATATATTAAATAGGGAGAGAGAGGGTGTGATGGAGGGTTGTGATGGGCCAATTTCCAATGAATGGCTAGGATTGAACATGAGAAAATTATTCATGGGGGATGAGGGTTCTTAATTAAAATTAATAGGCTCCCTCATTGATTAAAATAATTGGGTGAGGCCACAAAATGCAAATTTGCAATTTGGCCCCCTTAAATTTGGGAAATTGCACAAACACATGAAATAACGAAAATTGGGCGGGCGATTCGGGGTCCGATGTTTTGTAGGGTCAGGGGGCACTGTAAGATGGTTATGGGCTGAATTTGCAGGGCACTGAAATTAATTTGGAATTTCAGAATCAGATAAAATGGTATCCTCAAATTAAATAGAAATAAATGCAAGTTGTGTTCAACAATTAATTAGGAGTACTTGGGGCCAAAATCAGATCAAGTCATCAATACCAATATTGAAGAAGACTCGGAACAGGATATTACCCTAATTTGGGTCGCACAAAAAATAGGTCAAGATGGCCTCCAATTTTCGATTGGAACGCACAACGATACAAAATAGGGATTTTAGAATAAACGTCCGCGACGATTTTTGTGCGGCGAGAAACAATGTACAGAGAGCACAATTATGAGTTGCAAAAATAGCAGATTTGAAGGCGGGCATGTCTAGGGCAAGATGGTGAAATTTGTTGGAAGACAAAAGTCTGGATAGTGCTCCAATTATCGAAGCAAAGGCAAAGCGCAAAATATTAAATAAAATACAGTAATTAATTACAATCTCCAATAAATAAATTCTAAATAACTAATAAAATCCAGAATTCTATAATTCGGACAGAGGTTCGTCTACTGGCTTCTAGGTCTAGTCTGCTAGCTAAAATAAAATAATTAACACTGCATATAATTATATATTGGATTACACATCGCACAAAATTATTTAAATCAAATACACTATTATGCAATTAATTAATTGTAAATAACATAATATTAAATATTACAAAAAGTCGAAAATACCCCTGTTTTTAGAATGTGGTAGTGACAACGCGTCAAGAAGAGGATTTACCAAGTGGGTGACCACGTCTTGACAGTAAGAAGGCCGATGGTTATGACCCACAAGACGGTCGACAAGTTCTAACCCAAATAGGAAGGCTCGTTCATCGTAGAATCCTTATTCTCCAACGGCATCTATCGACTAGCGAAACCCAACGACGACTTGCTCATGATGGCCATCAACGACAAGTTCCTAAGAAAATACTATATCTAAGGCTAGGTTGGTACTTTCCTATTCACATCAGGACAACCAAGATGTACAGTATTTACACTCTTGGTTCTTCATCCCCAGCGAGTGCCTATGTACGACACTGTCCTTTCTATACAAATTATTATAAATGCCATTATCTGTATTCAGGAGTCCTGGATACGCAACGGATAATAGATCCTCAAAATCTCCCCAGCGGAGCAGTCCCCAGGTCCACCTGCACACCCCCACAGGGACCACTCAAAAACCAGTCTCGTTAGATGCTAGCCATGTTCATATGACCTCTGAGCCATCGGCCTAATAATCTGCCCAGTGGAGTAACCCTCAGGTCTATCTACATTACCGGGTAGACCACACTCAGCAAACCACTCCTCAGTGAGTTTTTTGGATGCTAGTTCAGGTCCATACTACCTCTGAACTACTGTCATAATATTTATCCCCGACTATGGTTTTCATGTCCATATTACCTATGAGCAAACCTCCCAAGTTTGGCTATCAATTATCATGTCCATATTACCTCTGATATCGGCTGTCAACTCAACTTATCACCCGTACTTAACTCTAAGTAAGCCAACGGTGTTAATTCCATAAAACCTGCCATGTCTATATCACCTCTAGCAGGGCTTGTCTCGAACCTACTACTTGCACTCCAGTGCCGTCATGCCCCTGTCCCAAAATATCGAGGGACTAGCCACGTGGAAATGGCCACCAGCACAACTCCAATCGGCAAATCCAATTTAATGGACCCGTTAGAGTGCACTTAAGCTGTAATAAATATAAATGCAGTCTACACCGTCTATCATAGAATAATTCTAATCTCATCCACAGAAAGAAACATAACTAAATATGATAGACTAATCAAGATAATAGATAAAGGAAATAGTCCATCATTAAGTTAATATTTGTAGTATCTTGGGGAATAACCCGATAAAATAAGGAAAGAGAATAAGTCCATGAGTCAAGATATGAAATAACTGGAAGCATAAATAACTGAGCATGTAACAGAATACTCAGGAAAAATCCTCTGGCACAAGCTCGTCCTCTAGTGTCAGTACTTCTCCAGTGTCAGCTCTTGTCCCATATATCTCGGGGTATTCCTCCTCTGCTGCACCTAGGGACATAATCCGGATCCAGGTCCTCAGGGGACATAGCAAGGTACAAGAATAACTCAAGCCAAATAAAATATAGTATATAAAAATAGATCCTCAGGCCAAGCAATGTAACCAGCTATGTGAAATGCAAATGAGAGCATCACTAGTACTTAGACTGAGATCACTACAAGCTCTGTGTCAGGGAGCCCGTAGCAGTAATATCACGTAATAGGCCAAGCTCTGGAACAGAGACTAAAGCACCTCAATAATAAATTATATATGTATATAATCAACTTGTATCATGTGTGTCTCTCCCCACCCAATGTAATCATATGTCTCATGTCCACGACGTCTCATATTCATAACACGCAAGATCATGACCTCTAACTAATACAACGAGTCATAATGATATCTATGTATATGCATGTCTCATGTCACGAATCCTATAAGCCTATACAAAATCACTACGAATAATTCAGAAAAAGATTCTGTCACATGAATAATGTCAAGCGTCCTATGGTATGACGTACTTGATAAAGTAAGCACGTAAAAATATATAGGATCGTGGTATCAACTCTCTAAGTGACGTTACAAGACTCCGCGTACGGCGTCGACACCCAAATTTTGTTCCAATACTAAGCAACGTCTCACGGTCCTAGGTAGAATAGGTACATCACAGAATATATATATAGAAAGAACACAAGCAAATAATATCACAGGATCTACTACAAATTGGCAAGGTACACTTGCTTATGTTCTGAGCTCCGTCAGTTGCTACTGTAACAGTGGAATCTCCAGGTAAGCCTACGGATTCAGAAACAAACATCAGCATTGCTCTCAAAATACTTGAGATAGCTAGGATTGACTACCAATAAGTCCAATTTGGACACAGTGACAGAATTGACAGTTTCTGGTCAAAGCGGGGTCCACATGTGGCCCACTTCGCACCAAAAAATATGTTAGAGACAAAGTTCTCCAAATTTGTCAAACTTAGTGTCTACGAGTCCAGAACGTTAGCACAAACCCAACGAAACGTTCAAGTAGAACCGTAGGGCCCGCAAAATGGTATTTTGTCAACGTTTTTAGAATCGAACCAAACTTGCGTCACAGGACCAGCGTAACGCTGCGAATCCGATGGCGCAAGTTTTGTTGCAAAATGACAAGCACACACAAAATTATGACGAGTGTCAGAATATGCCGATATAGAACTTTTTGATGGATACGCATTAATTTCGGTGTGCACGCACATCCAAATCAACTTTCGCAAAATTTCGTACGTCCACGTTGACGATACATACCTTTCGGTGCAATTCTTATACGATAAAGTCGCCTCGTTTAGTGGGACGTACCCCGTTTCAGGAAATTTTGGATTTAGAAAACCAAGTTTTAGGTCAAATTCAATAGCAAATAAAATACAACATACATCGAATTAAAATAAACTAATTAAAGAGATTAAAACTCGGTTATGTTGTCTAAATTACTGTTTAAGTGGAATTTAAAAATATTAACTAGGTTAGAAGAAAATTAGACATGAACATGGGTGGTTAGAACCTTTTATGAACTACAAAATGGGTCATTCTTTCCTGTTTTGCGTCACGAATTACGACCAACATAGGACACGATACACATAACTAATTATACAGGGTTCAAGAGGTCATGTGGTCTTCGCATAGGATTTGATATATCGATATTTAGTTAACTGTGCAGAGAGTTACAGGGGCTAGAATATAGGTACCTCGCTGTGTTGTTTGCTCAGGATGTCAGAGCGGCTGTGCGGCGGCGGCGGCGATCACAACGGCGACGTCGGCGGCCGGGGTTGGTCGAGGTGGTAGAGAAGATGATAGTGGTGGTGGTCAGCTAGGCTGATATATATAGGGGTGTATATGGGGGTTACAGGGAGCGAAAGAGAGGGGGTCGGGCAGTTCAAAAAAGGGGAAGTGAAGGGGTACGGGTGTTACAGTGGGTTGGGGGACTGGTGGGCTGCGGGTTGGTGGGTTGCGGGTTGCGGGTATGGGTTTGGGATTTGCGTTCGGTTAGTTAGGTTTGGATTGGTTCGTTTAGGTTGGTTTGGGTTGGTTTGGGTTGGTTCGGTTTAGTTTGGGTTTGTTTATTAAAACAATATACATATATACATATATGGCAATCTAAAAATAGTTTTGGGCCCCAATAAATTCCAAAAAAATTATACAATATTCTATTATTAGTTATACACCCAAAAATATAATTTTTGCACTATTTTAATAATTAATTTAATACACAAAAATATAAATTCATTAACGAACATTTATTATAATTAGCTAAAAATTACAGAAAAATCTCCCAAAATCTCAAAAATTCATAATTCCAATAATTAAAATTCTAAAATTAAATTCTAAAAAATTAGGGTGTTTACAAGTGCGCAAGAATTAATAGTTCTACCTAAGTTTTCCAGTGGGACATCCTAAACAGACTACGATATTGTATTGCGTCCATATTACCTCTAGTATAGTATCCAAAGCTCACACAAACAATTACAAACAAATGGAATAATTTTATTTCTTTCCATGAAGAGAAATAAAAGCAAACTATATTTGAGGGATTGTCAAGATCCCAAGCTCGAAGGCAAAATGAAGACACATAAAGCAAAAAAAGAGCTACTGGTGTTGTCAGTCAGAGCATAACTCCGCTATTCGCTCATGGGGATGGACTATACGGCCATCTAGGAGCACCTGAGCTCGGCGCTCAACCTCTTTGGCCATGACTTGGGGATCTTCGTAGCGAGCGAAGGACTCATAGCTGTCCTCAAGTTTTTGCACCATAACCTCGATACCAGTCGTGTTCTTCTCCACTTGGCTCGTCTCGGCTCGAATTACCTCCTCTTTCTACTGGGTCTCTGTCACGACCCACACCCGGAATTGGGGCACGAGTTCGTGGGTACGTCCAGCCTACGCCGCAGCATCGACGATAAAATGCTGTCTAGGTCTTGATGCTATCTAAACAACCTCACACGAGCATCCGACTCCATGAGGAGACACGGATACCACAATATAATATGAACAATATACTCAATCACATAACTACAACACGATAAGATCTCGAAGAAACAAGTAAGATGCAATACAAGTCTAAAATAGAAATAGTCTAACTCAACAATATAATCCAAGTCTCTTAGAGTATGCCAGAGACAAATCCGATACCAAAAATAATCTGCTAAAAGAACTAACTGGATAACTAGAGATTCCGACTAAACCTCCCGGAATCACAACTGAACTACCAAGTCCAAGTCTGCAGCTACTCACCCTATGGTCCATAAATGTCGGACACCAGTCCTCTAAGGCATAGTCTGGAAAATATTTTCCAATCAGGAAGGAGCAAAGTGCATCTCAAATAACAATTCTATTTAATTGATAAGGGCTATAAAACAATAAACAGATGATGCTATATACTGAGAGAAGACAATGAATACGTGCAATGGCAAAATAAAGAGATAGGCAATGTGAAGAGACAGGCAATATAAACAATATGATACAGTCAGTGCATAAATAAAATGAAGAGAATGAGGTACAATATCATATACGGGTGATGTAGTATATGATCTAAAATAGAGAACTGTAACTATTCTAAGTGTTTAAAATATCAGTCTATCATGTGATCGGCTTAGGACAAGATCAGGTTGGTTACATATGATTAGCTATGATTCATGTAAGGTCAAGCTAACCATTTAGTTAGCTATGATGCAAGTAGTGGTCAGGCTAATCATATATAACAGCTATGAGCCATGTAATAGTCAGGCCGCACCCGACGTGAAGTGTGGGGTGAGCTATGATGCATGTAGAGTTGGGTATGATCATATAATCTACTAAAATTTCCCCCGCCCCCAACTAGTACAGTGGATCCAATCACGACACGTCACGATACACGAGCAATATCTAATATATCATGTACCAGGTCTAAATATCAATGTCGTGTACAATGTCAATACGGTAATCAATGTAACATCTCATGATTGTAGATCCAATCTATATACTAGTCCGTGTAGCACAGTGTCAAGAATCAGATGTAATATTTCTAGATACTGGAATTGTAGATATTATCAAATAATTAGAAATTATCAGAGAATGTACTCGCCTTAGGTCCTTAGCTGGTAATACCAATGTCCTATTCAAGAGTATCGTCTGGATGATCCAACAGTCCTATAGACATATCATAAAACAATACAACATTGCATCAGACATTACTCTAACACACCTTTATAAATACACTGAACTCGGGACTACGCTAGGTATGATACCGGTCAACTAGGGTCAGTGTGCGTCAAGTTGCACGGGCGTCGCGTCTGTAATTGCTGTGAAATCAGACAGTCGGTGATACGGGTCTTGCCAGTACGTCGATGTACGTATGGCAGTTTGCTAACAGTTCACAGGGTTACAAGATATATATATATATATATATATATATACCATCATTAATATTAACAATACAAATACTAATACATTAATTAAATTTATACCAGTATACATTTTATTAAATATATATTATATGAAAATAAACCAATATACATACATATACATATGTATATATATATGAATACATATATACTATTACGTACATATATATATTATTGAATACATAAATACTAATACATATATATATATGTACACTCATACACGTACACGCGTGCGTGTACGCAGGAAGGGAGGATCGAACCTACGCACGACGATGGCGAAGACGTTGACGATGATAACAATGACGAGGATGACGAGGTGGCTGGTGATGAACACGGAGGAGGCCAGGCCGGGGTGCTCCGGTGGTGGCCGGAGAGCTGCTGGGGATGTCGACGAGGGAGAGGGAAGAGGAGAATGGCCGGAGTTCAGGTTAGGGGAGGTCTGGGCCAGAGCAGGGAGGCGTGGAGAGGTGGTGTAAGGTGGTGGAGATGATGATACAGTGGTGGTGGTGCTGATGTGCAGTAGGGGACGCGGTGGGAGGAGCAGTGGTGGTGCGGGGAGTCGGTTCAGGAGAGGAGGAGGCTTTGGCCGAGCGGTGGAGGACTCGACCGGGGGAGATGGTCGGAGCTCTGGCCGGTCGAGTGGGGAAGAGCGGGTTGCAGGCAATGGCGGGGTGCAGCTCCGGCGTGCTGGGCTCCGGTCGAGGTCGGGGGACCGTCGGCTCAACGAGGACTGGGTCGTTCACGACGGCTCAGGCGAGGAAGATAGCGGTCGTGGCCGGCTGAACTGATGAGGATGGTGGAGGCTCTAATGGTGGTAGAGACTGGCGGCTTGGAGGTCGGGAAGAAGGAGGGGCCGGCTGGGAACGACGGGATGGGTGGAGGAACGGGCTCGAACGGGGAAGAGATGGCCGGAGGTGGGGCTGTAGGTGGTGGTACGGTGAAGGAGGCTGGTCGAAGAGGCGGCAGAGTGCAGGAGGATGGCTGGACTGGATGACCGGAGGGGGCCGGATGAACGCCGGGGATGGAGGTTCGGGTGGAGGAGTTAGTTTAAAACCAAAAATATGTGAAGAGGAAGAAGAAGAAGGAAGAAGAAGAGAAAAAAGAGAAGAAGAAGAGAAAGGAAAAAAATTTCTACGTTGGGATAAGAGGGAGGAGAGAGAGAAGATGGGGGCTTCCCTAGGTTTGGGGATTAGGGCTGGCTTGGAAAAGAGGGAGGTGATGTGACATTTTATAGGAAGGGGTGTGTTGAATGAGTGGTGTTGATGCTCCCATTTTGAATGGGTGGTCAAGATTGATCATGAGGAAATTACTCATACAAGAGAGGGGTTGGTTGACTAGTCAAATATTAGAGCTCTCCATTTGGTTTGAACCAATGGGGTGTTGACACCTAATGCAACATTTGCAAATTAGCCCCCCTTAAATTTGGGTATTTGCACAGACACATGAAATGATAAAAAATTGGTAGGCAATTTGGTGTTTGGTGTTTTGTAGGGTGAGGGAGTGTTGTGTGTTTGGTATGGACTTAATTAACGGGGCACTTGGATTAAATTGGGATTAAACGGGATTAGTCAAAATGGTATCCCCAATTTAATTAGAAATAAATGCAAGCGGTGTTCTAAAATTAATTAGGAGTACATGGGGCCAAAATTAGGTTGGGACACAAATATCATTAGTGAAGAAGACTCAGAACAGAATATTACCCTAATTTGGGTTGCACGAAAATGGGTCGAGACTGTCTCAAATTTCGATTAGAATGCACAACGATACAAAGTTGGAATTTATTTAGAAATTAAATAAACGTCCGCGACGAATATTGTGCGGCTAAAATGAAGCACAAGAGAGCATAATTATGAGTTACAAAAAGGTCAGAATAGAAGGCGGGCACCCCTAGGGCAAGATTATGAAATTTATTGGAAGGCAAAAGCTCGGATAACGCTTAAAATATCGAAGCAACGGCAAGGCGAAACAATTAAATAAAATTACGGTAATTAATTACAACCTCAACAATTTAAATTCTAAATAAAACAAATTAAATACATAATCTTATAATTCGGTCAGGTGTTCATCTAGTGGGCTTCTAGGTCAAGTCTACCAGCTCAAACATTAATGAACACTATACATAATACATATACACATCCCATACAATTATTTAAATTAAATACACGCAATATCAAATATGTATAAAAGTCAAAAATACCCCTGTTTTTAGAACGTGGAAGTGACAAGTCTACCCTTCTTAAAAGAATTTCGTCCTCGAAATTTAAGATCCTCTATAGTAGTGTTTATTCATTATATTATATTATTTTCCATCAAACCTTGATTCATCAAACCATTTAATCATAAAGTAAATTCATATTGCTATTCCACAAAATTTTCAAAATTATATGAATATCATATTCCTAAAAATCCGCAAATTTAAAATCAATTTCAATTTTTGTCACAATTTCCTCCAAAATTTTAAGTTCATATCTAAATACTTGAAAATTTAATATCCAATCCTCTAATTTTAAATCCACCCAATGTATAAAAATTAAAAAATATCGTCCAAAAAGTTTGTATTCAAACACTAACCCATTAATCATCTTACTTCTCAAACCATGGGTAAATCACTAAATAAAAAATTCACTATCCAATCCTTTGATTGAAAATCCAGTCAATGCACGTTTATAAAAAATTTAAAAATCTTATCCCAAAATTGGAATTCAACAGTAATCCATTAGTGATCTTAATCCTCGATTTCTTTTTCCACACAATACTCAAGTAATATAATACTCGCAAAATCTTCAATTGCAATATTCAAAATAAATCTATATCTTGCAGTCAAATAAATACAATGGTAATCTTCTTAAATTCCTCAAAATTTAATGACAAATTCAATCATTTCATAATCCTCATAAAATCAACGTTTTAACAAGATCGCCAATACTGTCATATTAAGTTCTCAACTCTTTGTTTAAATTATTGTTTATCCTCGAATTTTAAGGCACATTGTCTCTTTCTGTCAAATCACATCCTTTTCATTGATTCTTTACTTACAATCAATCCTCAACAATCAAAGTCTAAGAGAATCCTACCTATAGTCATACAACACGCAATACAATACGCAATCTAGATAAATATGCAATCTAGATGAAATACACATTGTCATAGTCTCTTTCAGGGTGTACTACTAACTACATTCTAACAAGAAAATCATGAATACAAGCTACGGTACTAAGGAATCAGTCAATCAATCAAACAAAAAAAGGACAGAAGGAAAGAAAAGAACAAAACCTGCTAACACGTCAGATGTAGTATCTTCTATTTCTAACATACACTTAACTCTGGCACATTCACTAACTAATTCCTATCCTTGTACATTGGTACCCATATCAAATAATCATTAGTCCATAACATCCATGAATACATCCTCCTTGCACACACCTGTCTATTAATACCAAAATTTGATACCAAGGACCTCTAACACAATCATAGGTCAATGATGCATTCAAATTTTGATACTCCTATCCCTTTAGGTGCCTCTGTTCTACTACAAGCACACTCACTGCTAACTTTCTTACTTACTGCAATTGTTCATACTAGTTGTTCTTATCACTCAAGCGCACACCAAGTGCAACACACCACACTAAGTATTGCTCTCTCTAATACAACTCTAGATGGACACCCAAGTCAGTTTGCAGTGCCATCTCAATTATGCTCAAGTCAACAGATCCTTACACATGCACTTCATCCACTCATATACTAATATATATCTTACCCACCATAAAATTTAATCCTCCAAATAAAATCATCAAAATTTTACTTCTCGAACGATTTAGAATAAAATGCATATACTTCCTCAAAAGTCAAATACTCAATATCGAAATAAAATTTTAATCACTTCTAAAATCTTTATAGCTTTGACTATGTTTATTGAATCAAATTGAATCCTCAAACATTTTAATAACATAAAATCTCAACCCCTTAAAATTCTTAAAAATTATAATTTATTTCCATTCTTCAAATGATAAAATTAAATCCACAAGTATACATACAAATACTCACAGTCTCTAATACTCAAGGTGCACACTAATACACCAATTATTTACAACCTCAACTGTGTACGGAAATTTTTACTGCCCGAATTATTTGCACTATTACTTCCAAATGATCAAAGTTATCATCACACCTATTCTCTCCAATAAGTTTATATCTATATTAACTGATATACTAATTTAATATTATCATACAAGGTACTTACTATTAGCACCTTGCTCAACTAATCCTCGATATAGAATCATTAGTACCCTTGGTATGATAACACTAGCTTCATTATTGGATCATCTCATCAAACTTATTAGAACTCACGATTACTTGTACCTTCTATAACACCCAGGTTTCACTTTACTCTCATGGGCAAGTATATGGTTCCTCATCTCGATTGATGTATATGTATTTCTCTTTAATCTTTTACAGCTTGTTAAACTAATTTGTGATACGCTTCACAACTTTTATTACCAATCCTGATATTTCTCTACTCATGACATCTCATTAAAACCCTTTATGCATATATATTTCTTTATTTTTTACACACCCGGTATCAATCATCAAATTGAACATTATGCTCCATTAATCCTTAACACAATTCCTTGATACTTAATTGTTTACATAGATTATCCAATTACATAATCATGATTATCCAGGACGGGTATGCTGGCTCTGATACTAACTCTTGGAATCATCATTGATACTCTTTTCTCCTTCTATCTATAGTGCCAATACTAACTATAACACACCTATCATAGAACTATTGCTACAAGGCACTACGCTATGGGTTAACTCTAGATTGATGCCTACTGCTCACATGTCCAACTAGGAAACACTTGCAACGAACAGGTCACACTCAGTCAACACTAATACAAGACACAAACATAATTTTAAGTCACTAATTATCATACTTAACAAAGAATCCTCAAAGAATAGAAGCTCAAAAAGGAACTGGATTGAGGACTGAAGGTATTTCTACTGCTAGCAAACAAAAGAAGCGATGGAACAAAGTCTTGTAATAACGGAAATAGATAAGTATTGAGATGAGACTTTAAGAACCAATTTCAGATACAACCTGATAATCATACACGTCTGTCAGAAATCATGACACTTAGAATCCTCGCCACGCCAGTAAGCATAGGCACGATAACGACAGGTTCCGTAACTAAGGTATACAACTCTATAATCATGTCATCTAGAATCCTCGCCACGCCAACCGGTATGGCTGCGAGAGACCCTAAGTCTCATAACTACAGTATGTACATCCAAGTTAGGTTCCTACGTTCTTGTCACGACAGCTAGTATGGCTGCGATAAGCTCTAGGTTCCATAACCAAAGTAGACATTTTACCTTTCTCACTGTCCTCATCAATATATGCCATCAGATGATACCATAAATTTTAGCCCGTAAAATTCATCTCGATATGAAATTAACCCAACAACGATACCAAGAATTTAAAGTTAACAACTGGTCAACAAGAATCAAACTCAATATCAACAAGCGAGAACAGATGAAAACAAGGGGAAAGGAATTAAATTGGAATTCATAATGAGGTTCTCAAGGGTCTTCCCAGGAATCTCTCAAATAATTCGTGATTGAGTATCCTCTCTCATACTAGTATCCTATGTCCTATATTCTATAGCAGGCATGCAGTAGTACAACTAATACGTCGCACTACGACGACATCGCACAACTTGTGAAGTCTGACCTGCATGGGCCACCACTAAAAATGTGTCATGACCCGCACCCAGAATTGGGGCACGAGTACGTGGGTACGTCCAGCCTACGCCGCAGCATCGACGGTAGAACGCTGTCTAGGTCTTGATGCTATCTAAACAATCTCACACGAGCATCTGACTCCATGAGGAGACACAGATACAATAATATAATATTGTAAACCCCCTGATTTTTTCAAAAAACTTAAGCAATTTTACACAATTTTCTGCAAATTTTTTGGAATTAAAAGTAAGGTATTTTGTAAATAAATAATTTTTAAATGATGTTAATTAATATTAAAATATTATAAAAATAATATTTTCTATTGTAAAATGAAAAACTAGACATAGGATAATTTTTCGGGAATTTATTGGACCCCAGAAGCATTTTTAAAGCCCTAGAAACTAAGGTGTAATTAAACCAAATTAACCCTGAATCTGAACCCGGTTTATTTGGAAATAAACCAAACCGAACCGTGGTGAACCGAACCGGACCAAACCCAGCCCTTAACGGGTCGGGTCGGATCCGAATCGAACCCGACCCGGACCCGTTAACCCTAACCGAAACCCTAATCCTAATCTTACCCGGAAATACTGTTTCGGCGTATTTAACCCCCGCCTGAACCCTAATCCGCCTCATCGACAGAACTCCCCTCTCTCCTCGCCGTCTCCTCCGCCCTCTCCCCGACTCGCCTTCACCTGAACCCTAATGCCACCTCCCTCGACTTCCTCCTCCTCCAGAACTAGCTCCCCCGACCACCGCCCAGAACCCCAACTCCTCCATCGACGAACCCCGTCGACCACCGCCAGACCAGAACCCTAATCCCCTAGCCGCCCAACCTTCTCCACCACCTGTCTTCCTCCTCCAGAAACCTGACCGCCCTAGCCCTAACGTCTTCGACTTCCATCCCCAACCTCGTCTTTCTCCTCCGCCATAGCCGTCGACGAACCCATCGACCTCCCGGCCTGCAACCTCCACGAGCCACTACTCCCACCACCGGTACCACCACACGACTCAGCCACTCCCCTCCACCTCAGCCCAGCGTAGCCCGCAGCCTCGACGACCCGCTGCCCTAGCCGGACACGGCTGAACCCTGACTCCGACACAGCAGCACTGCAGATCCCGGACACGGCTGACCCGGACATGGCTGACCCGGACACGGCTGACCCGGACACGGCAGAACTCAGAACCCGGACACGAAGAAACCCCATTCCACGGAACCCTGTTCAGGTAACCCGTTCTCTCTCCTCGTTGCCTCGTTTTCTATTCCGTCAGTTATGACGTGTAGGCTGCGTAACCCTCTCGATGCCCGTGCAACCCGCTCGGTACGTCGCGTCCTGTGGCGATCGCGAACCGTGATCCAAAAACAGGAAAAATGATACCCCATTTTCCCCGGGAACTGAGTGCGCCCCGCCAAACGGGACGACTTGGTCGCGTGCGGTCTTCACCGAAAGGTGCGCACTATTGATACGGACGTACAGGATTTCGCAGAAGTTGATTTGGATGTGCGTGCATACCGGAATCAACGCGTATCCGTCGACAACGTCCCGTATCCGCCTGTTCTGGAACACGTCATAACTTTCTGTACATACGTCGCATCAAAACGAAACTTGCGTCATCGAACTCGTAGCAATACGCTGGTCCTATGACCCTAGTTTGGTTCGATTCAGAGAACATTGACAAAATCGCGTATCGTGGGCCCCGTGGCTCCACTTGACGGGCAATTTTGTGAACGGCTCATCGGAATCCAGTTTTGGAAGTTCCGTTGGGTTTGTATCATCGTTCCTGACTTGTTGACACTACGTTGGACAAATTTGGAGACCATTGGTTCTGACACATTTTTCGGTGCAAAGTGGCCTACATGTGGACCCCGCTTTGACCAGAAACTGTCATTTTTGCCCTTGTGTCCAAATTGAACTTAAGGATAGGCGTTTCTAGCTATTTGATATTTTCTGAGCCTGATGGTGATGTTTATTTCAATTTTTGGAAGAGTACCTACAGGATCCACTGATACAGGGATAACTGTTGGTATTCAAACCCCAGGCAAGTGTACCTTGCCAAAACTTGTAGTTCTTGTTACATATTTCTTAGATTTATTTATTTGGTTGTTCATGCTTAACCTAGGACCGTGTGACTTACTTAGCATCTGATTCATAGTCGGGTGCCAACCCCGTACGCGGAGTTGTGTAACGTCATCTAGAGATGGACATTCGTGACCCTTTACATTCTCGTACTTGTCTTATCAAGTACATTATAACCCAGGACACTTGACACTATTCATGAAACAGAATCTTCCTGAGATATTCATGGTGATTTTGTATAGGATGCAGGTTTTATGACATAGACATTATATTCATAGTTACTATATGACTTGTTGCATTAGCTATGATCTTGCGTGACATATACATGAGACATTGTGGACATGAGACGTGTGGTTACATTGGATGGGGAGAGACACACAGGCTACAGGCTGTTTTATATATGTCTATTATTATTGTGAGGCCGTAGACTCTCCAGCAGAGCTAGGCACATTATGTATTATTACTGTTACCAGCTCCCCGACACAGAGCTTGTAGTGGTCTCAGCCTAAGTACTAGTGATGCTCTCACTTGCATTTCACATAGATGGTTACATATTGACCCTGTTTATTTTATTTATTTTCTGTACTGCATTATTTATGGCTTGAGTTATTTTGTACCTTGCTATGTCCCCTGAGGACCTGGATCCGAATTATGTCCCTAGGATTAGCAGACGAGATCTACCCCGAGGTATACGGGACATGAGCATTAGCAGGAGCAGGAGCAGGAGCAGACACTGGAGCAGTACCAGATCCAGTAGGCGAGTGATCCCTGAGGGTATCTTCTGAGTATATACTGTTCCATACTCAGTATTTGCTGTGGTTATCTTTATTCTTGTATCTTGACAGATGTATCAGACTCATTATCGGGTTATTTCTCGAGTATTATATTTATTGAGATTGTTCTTGCTTTATGATTCTGATATTGTTATATTCATTTCTGTGGATGAGATTAGTATATTTAGATCCTTATTGTTGTATTACAGCTTAAGTGCGCCCCGATGGATCCATTAAATTGGGTTTATCCATCGGTGTGTGCTGCTGGCCATTGACACGTGTCTAGTCCCTCGATATTTTGGGACTGGGGTATGACAAATATGAACAACATACTCAATCACATAACTACAACACGATAAGATCTCGAAGAAACAAGTAAGATGCAATACATGTCTAAAATAGAAATAGTCTAACTCAATAATATAATCCAAGTCTCATAGAGTATGCTAGAGACAAATCCGGTACCAAAAATAATCTGCTAAAAGAACTAACTGGATAACCAGTAATTTCAGCTAAACCTCCCAGAATCATAACTGAACTACCAAGTCCAAGTCTGCAGCTACTCACCCTGTGGTCCATAAATGTCGGACACCAGTCCTCTAAGGCATAGTCTAGAAAATATTTTCTAGTCAGGAAGGAGTAAAGTACATCTCAAATAACAATTCTATTTAATTGATAAGGGCTATAAAACAATAAACAGATGATGCTATATTCTGAGAGAAGACAATGAATAAGTGAAATGGCAAAATAAAGAGACATACAATATAAAGAGACAGGCAATACAAACAATATGATACAGTCAGTGCATAAATGAAATGAAGAGAACGAGTTACAATATCATAAACGGGTGATGTGGTATATGATCTAAAATAGAGAACTGTAACTATTCTAAGTGTTTGAAATATCAGTCTATCATGTGATCGGCTTGGGACAAGATCAGGCTGGTTACATATGATTAGCTATGATTCATGTAAGGTCAGGCTAACAATTTGGATAGCTATGATGCAAGTAGTGGTCAGGCTAATCATATATAACAGCTATGAGGCATGTAATAGTCAGGCCGCACCCGACGTGAAGTGTGGGGTGAGCTATGATGCATGTAGAGTTGGGTATGATCACATAATCTACTAAAATTCCCCCCCGCACCCAACTAGCACAGTGGATCCAATCATGACACGTCATGATACACGAGCAATATCCAATATATCATGTACAAGGTCTAAATATCAATGTCGTATACAATGTCAATACGATAACTAATGTAACATCTCATGATTGCAGATCCAATCTATATACTAGTCCATGTAGCACAGTGTCAAGAATCAGATGTAACATTTCTAGATACTGGAATTATAGATATTATCAAATAATTGGAAATTATCAGAGAATGTACTCGCCTTGGGTCCTTAGCTGGTAATACTAATATCCTGTTCCAGAGTATCATCTGGATGATCCAATAGTCCTATAGACATATCATAAAATAATACAACATTGCATCAGACATTACTCTAACATACATTTATAAATACACAGAACTCGGGACTACGCTAGGTATGATACCGGTCAACTAGGGTCAGTGTGCGTCTAGTTGCACGGGCGTCGCGTCTGTAATTGCTGTAAAATCAGACAGTCGGTGATACGGGTCTTGCCAGTACGTCGATGTACGTATGGCAGTCTGCTAACAGTTCACAGGGTCACAAGGTCATGTGTAGTTACGGGGTATCCGTATTTACACTCGGGTTACCTAGTAGAGGTATACATTTAAATGTACATAGTACACTCATAATATTTACCAATTAAATACATACATAATATACATATACACTTAATAAATTTACACTATGTATATATATTAAACATACCAATCAATTGTATTCGTTTTAAACGTATACCAGGGCATACGTCTACAATACATATACATAAGTATATATATACAAATTTGAGAAATATATATATATATATATATATATATATATATATATACCATCATTAATATTAACAATACAAATACTAATACATTAATTAAATTTATACCAGTATACATTTTATTAAATATATACTATATGAAAATAAACCAATATACATACATATACATATGTATATATATGAATACATATATACTATTACGTACATATATATATTATTGCATACATAAATACTTATACATACATATATACGTACACTCATACACGTACAACGTGTGTGTACGCGGGGGGGGGGAGGATCGAACCTGCGCACGACGACAGCGAAGACGTCGACGATGATGACGATGACGAGGATGATGAGGTGGCTGGTGATGAACACGGAGGAGGCCAGGCCGAGGTGCTCCGGTGGTGGCCGGAGAGCTGCAGGGGATGTCGACGAGGGAGAGGCAAGAGGAGAATGGCCGAAGTTCAGGTCGGGGGAGGTCTGGGCCGGGGCAGGGTGGGATGGAGAGGTGGTTTAAGGTAGTGGAGATGATGATACGGTGGTGGTGGTGTTGATGTGCAGTAAGGGACGCGGTGGGAGGAGCAGTGGTGGTGCGGGGAGTCAGTTCAGGAGAGGAGGAGGCTTTGGCCGAGCAGTGGAGGACTCGATGGGGGAGATGGTTAGAGCTCTGGCCGGTCGAGTGGAGATGAGCGGGTTGCAGGCAATGGCGGGGTGCAGCTCCGGCGTGTTGGGCTCCGGTCGAGGTCGGGGGACCGTCGGCTTAGCGAGGATGGGGTCATGCCCGACGGCTCAGGCGAGGGAAATGGCGGTCATGGCAGGTTGAACTGATGAGGATGGTGGAGGCTCTAATGGTGGTGGAGACTGGCGGCTTGAAGGTCGGGAAGAAGGAGTGGCCGGCTGGGAACGGCGGGATGGATGGAGGAACGAGCTCGAACGGGGAAGAGATGGCCGGAGGTGGAGCTGTGGGTAGTAGTACGGTGAAGGAGGCTGGTCGAGGAGGAGGCTGAGTGCAGGAGGATGGCCGTACTGGATGACCGAAGGAGGCCGGATGAACGCTGGGGAAGGAGGTTCGGGTGGAGGAGTTAGTTTAAAACCAAAAATAGGTGAAGAGGAAGAAGAAGAAGGAAGAAGAAGAGAAAAAAAAAAAGAGAAAGGAAAATTTTTCCTACGTTGGAAGAAGAGGGAGGAGAGAGAAGATGGGGGCTTCCCTAGGTTTGGGGATTAGGGCTTGCTTGGAAAAGAGGGAGGTGATGTGACATTTTATAGGAAGGGATGTATTGAATGAGTGGTGTTGATGCTCCCATTTTGAATGGGTGGTCAAGATTAATCATGAGGAAATTACTCATACAAGAGAGGGGTTGGTTGACTAGTCAAATATTAGAGCTCTCCATTTGGTTTGAACAATGGGGTATTGACACCTAATGCAACATTTGCAAATTAGCCCCCCTTAAATTTGGGTATTTGCACAGATACATGAAATGATAAAAAATTGGTGGGCAATTTGGTGTTTGGTGTTTTGTTGGGTGAGGGGGTGTTGTGTGTTTGGTATGGGCTTAATTAATGGGGCACTTGGATTAAATTGGGATTAAACGGGATTAGTCAAAATGGTATCCCCAATTTAATTAGAAATAAATGCAAGCGATATTCTAAAATTAATTAGGAGTACGTGGGGCCAAAATTAGGTTGGGACACAAATATCATTAGTGAAGAAGACTCAGAACAGAATATTATCCTAATTTGGGTTGCACAAAAATGGGTCGAGACTGTCTCCAATTTCGATTGGAACGCACAACGATACAAAGTTGAAATTTATTTAGAAATTAAATAAACGTCCACGATGAATATTGTGCGGCTAAAATGAAGCACAAGAGAGCATAATTATGAGTTACAAAAAGGTCAGAATGGAATGCGGGCACGTCTAGGGCAAGATTGTGAAATGTGTTGGAAGGCAAAAGCTAGGATAGCGCTCCAAATATCGAAGCAACGGCAAGGCGCAACAATTAAATAAAATTATGGTAATTAATTACAACCTCAATAATTTAAATTCTAAATAAAACAAATTAAATACATAATCTTATAATTCGGTCAGGTGTTCATCTAGTGGGCTTCTAGGTCAAGTCTACCAGCTCAAATATTAATGAACACTGTACATACTACATATACACATCCAATACAATTGTTTAAATTAAATACACACAATATCAAATATGTATAAAAAGTCAAAAATACCCCTATTTTTAGAACGTGGTAGTGACAGTATCCCGCAGCCTATTCTCCAGCACAACAAGCTCGATCTGCAGCTTCCTAATGGTCTCAGTCAGGTTCCTCCGTCGGGGGAGACACCCTTCCCTGAGATCGCTCAGTCGATCGCGCTTCTCTTGCAAGTCCAGGAGGTTGGGCTGCAAAGTTTTCCATAGAGGAAGCAAATATGGCCTTCTCCATCTCCATGTTCTTTGAGAACTCATAATACTCATGGGATATTAACATCCCCATATCTGCCTGTTGGTACTGCTGCAGCTCCATCAAGCATTGCTCCCCTCTACCAACCTTTGGCCCAGGAGGTCAGCCACCTGTTCGAACCAGGGAGACCACTCAGAGAGTGGACCTGGCCCTCGGCAAAGTGCTTAGCCCAGGTGAAGGATTTTTTGAGCTCCAGCACGCCCTCGACCCCTTATTTTAGGAACATATAGAAGCTCCAAATCGAGAGTCCGACGTTCTCATCAAGCTTTTCCATTGTAGCCGGAGTCAAAGGGGGCTGGAAGGAGGAAGAAGCCACTGTCTTGACAGGTCGTGCAATGATGCTCGAAGG
The DNA here is from genome assembly GCA_036927795.1 of Iris macrosiphon. NCBI lineage: Eukaryota > Viridiplantae > Streptophyta > Magnoliopsida > Asparagales > Iridaceae > Iris > Iris macrosiphon. Next base: position 80,921,192 of record JAYESA010000015.1, on the reverse strand, counting down.
TCCTGAGGGAGAAGAAACAACCGAGGAGTGACCGACTGTCCTGCTAGCGATCAAATACTTCATAGATTCATGGAACGCCTGAATACCCGACAACTGAGCAACAGATGGTAGAGTGGCACCGTGACTAGGGATAGGAGTATCGGGGCATCCTACTGCGTCATCTTCCGCTTATAAGCCAACCCCAGACTGTGTTGCGACAGCCTTAAAAGATGACCCAACAACCGCAGTATTGGTAACATTAGGAACAGCCTCCTCTCGACGGCTTGCCATCCCAATATCTAGAGAGGCTTTAGCCGTCGAGCCCCCGGCAACAATAGTTGGGAAAGCAACCGCCGTACCATATGGACCCGTAACAGTAGGGACCTCGTTCACTACAGCCTCCGTAGGGGGCACTACAGGACGTCCGTCACCAGAACTAGGGAGAGACTTGGGCGCCTTCCTAACAAGTTTACTGCCCTCCTTTTCTAGGACATCCTCCTCAGTGGCCACGTCCACGGTCCTCAAGGGAGAGACAAGGCCTACAGAACTAGATCAACAAGTAATTATCTTCACCCATAGAATTGAAAGATGAAGCCAAAAAAATTTGATCTTGTGAAGTTGAAAAATAACCTATCGGAGGGAGATATCACGTGTTATGGTTTATCTAGTATTGTCATAGTATCTCCCATGGCTTCCATGGCTTCCACATATATGTGCTCCAAAGGGGTATAAGGCTGCTCCGTGAAAGCTACACTTAATCCCTGAGCTCCCGAGGCCTCAGGTACCGATTCTGAGGCACCCACATCGAAATCCTAGGAGGTTTCCTTTTCCAGTTCGGCGTAAGAAACCATCGAAGTGGCTGTTGGTCGGGGACGGTCCCTTCTTTCTTGTGTCTACAAATTTTCAAACAGACCAGAGCTGAGATATTCATATAGAGGACCGGGAAAAATCAAACTAAGAGGGCTTAAGGATACCGTCATAGCATCTAAAGTGGGCTCTGCTTCAGAAGCCACTGGTGTAAGGGGTCCTACCTCTTTACTCGTAGTCCCCCTCACAGGGGACTTTGATGTCACCACTGGTTCCATCTCTAGGTCCACATCTGTTCTCGTCCTCTTAGAGTAGCGAGTGTAATGCGCCTCCATCTTTGGTTTGTACTTGGCAAGCAGGGGATCATCAGACGGAGATGTTGTGTCTTCCCCGGTCGATGGGTCTAGCTCTACGATCAGGGGCCCGACCACTCCCTTGCCCTTCTTGGGCATCCTACACGCTTTGGCATCCGGCGGCATCAGCATGGTTCATTCGATATAACTTCTCACTGAATCGAAGTTAGTCGGCGGAGCATTCGCCGTAAAATAATACTTCGCCACGGTATTCAATATTTTGGGTACGACTCCGGCTGTTGGCAATTGGAACCTGACCCGGGTACTGGCAGCAGTATAGTAGCTCCATGCTCAGGCCCCTATAGAAGCATGAAAAATATGGATCCATATGTCCAACAACCATGCACCCCACAGAAACTATGTCGTAGGATGACCATATTGCAGAGAAAGAAGCCGCATCCTTGCGCCCCAAACATTGGCCGCATAGAGGCCTGACAAAAAGAGGACGTCTGACACCGAATCCTGACAAAAATAATTTTTTGAGCGCTTCAAAAAATGTGAGCACGCTAAGCGACAAGAAGCCCTCGTCAAACTATTCACAACTTCGGACAAAGTGTGCAGCACCGTGAACACAAGAACCTATGCGGTCCAGGCTCCATGCGTTTCATGCATCTCTGGCCCTATGCGTTCCAGACTCTATGCGGTCCTTGCGTCACTGTTCCTATGCTGTCCAGACTCTATGCGGTCCATAAGTCTCTGGCCCTATGTGGTCCAGACTCCATACACTTCAGGCGTCTCTGCCCCCCTGCATTCCAGATACCGCGCGTCTCACGCGGTGAAATCTTTCTGCTATGATCCTCTCCTACCAAAATATGGGCCACGTGTCAAGCTAACCAAGTCACGCAACTGAAGACAAAAACTGCCAGAATCTCCAGCAAATAGCAAATCCCAACAAAATATCCATGCAGCAGCTCGCCTGGGACTCAACCCATACTATGCAGCTACTGTTGCAACCGTATTCTGTTGAATGAGCCCTCTGCGGCCACCAAACAGAGGCATATGCGGCAGCTATAACCCATCAGCATGATGGCTATAAATAGGAACAACTAGGACATCCCAAAGGTCAGCTTTTTAACCCTTCAGAGAGACCAGACTACCCCCAAGCACAGGAAAGAGAGCATAAAGGAGAGCATCCTTATTTTCTTATCGGACCGTCAATGGAGTAAAGGAGCCACCATAATGCTCTTTATCCATCGTCACACCCCATAATCAACAATTTGTACTTAGATTGTCTGTCTAGGACCTCTTTGTACTTCTTTAGTTTGTTATTAAAGCAACACAAATTTTAATGGCGGACAAGGTAACGACTCTGCTGGGGACACACTTCTCCTCTGATGAGAAGACGATGATGCAGTCCGATGCAGCCAAGCTGGGTTCAACCCAAAAGATGCTTGAGAATATGCTCTCCGGGGATAGCGTGAGTCCTTCTCCAAGGCAAGTAAAGCCAAAGAAGACCCGCGGAACATGGGTAGAGAAGACCCCTGCGCCTCACCCAACTTCGGAGCATGAACTCCCCACTACTCTTCGTGTTTCAACAGACGCACACCATCGTCCACGCAGAATGGCCATGTTCATGTGGCAGTCGGGAAAGGTTTTCCGCGACCAAACTCTGCCAGAGAAAAATACTACGATGTCAGAAGTTCAGTCGCTGAGAGAAGCTTCATGCGGCAACAGCAGAAGCCGCATAAATCTACAGCCGTTGTCACTACCACATTCTGAAAACAGGGGAATTTTCGAATTTTTACAGTATTTAATATTATGTTATTTTAATTAATTAATTGCATAATAGTATATTGATTTAAATAATTATTTGTGCGATGTGTGATTAAATATATAATTAAATGCAGTGTTAAATTATTTTATTTTAGCTAGCAGACTAGACCTAGAAGCCCAGTAGACGAACCCTTGTCCGAATTATAGAATTCTGGATTTTATTATTTTATTTAGAATTTAATTCTTGGTGTTTATAATTAATTACTGTATTTTTATTTAATATTTTGCGCATTGCCTTTGCTTCGATATTTGGAGCACTATCCAGACTTTTGTCTTCCAACAAATTTCACAATCTTGCTCTAGACATGCCCGCCTTCCATTCTGCTATTTTTGCAACTCATAATTTTGCTCCCTGTACATTGTTTCTGGCCGCACAAAAATTGTCGCGGACGTTTATTTTTAATTTCCTATTTTTTATCGTTGTGCGTTCCAATCGAAAATTGGAAGCCATCTTGACCTATTTTTCGTGCGACCCAAATTAGGGTAATATTCTGTTCTGAGTCTTCTTCAATATTGGTATTGATGACTTGACCTGATTTTGGCCCCAGGTACTCCTAATTAATTGTTGAACATAACTTGCATTTATTTCTATTTAAATTGAGGATACAATTTTATCTGATTTTTAAATCCCAATTTAATTCCAGTGCCCTACAAATTCAGTCCATACCCATCTTACAGCGCCCCCTGACCCTACAAAATATCGGACCCCGAATCGCCCGCCAAATTTTCGTCATTTTATGTGTTGGTGCAATTTCCCGAATTTAAGGGGCTAAGTTGCAATTATTCAATTGTAGGTGCCAACACCTAATTATTTTAATCAATGAGGGAGCCTATTAATTTTAATTAAGAACCCTCATCCCCCATGAATAATTTCCTCATGTTCAATCCCGGCCATTCATTTGAAATTGGCCCATCACCACCCTCCATCAACATCCTCTCTCTTCCTATTTAATGACTTGTACCCTCAAACCCTAATCCCTAGGCAACCTAGAAAACCCCACCTCCTCACAAGCCCCCTCTCTCCTACGTTGGAAATTTTCTCCTTCTTTCTTTTCTTCCTTTCTTCTTCTCATTTCCTTCTTCTTCTCCTTCTTCCTCTTTATTGTTTTCTTTTTAATTAAAATTTAAATCTTCATATAGGGGGGGAACACTGTTCAATCCCCCCCTTACTGTGCATTCCCCCGGCGGCCAACTCCTCTGGCCGGCTGCTCCCTCTCCTTCCTTCCGGCGGAGCCTGCTGCTCACCCCCACTGCTACCCTGCTGTCTCCGGCCCAGGTGGCCGCCCCCTCACGAGCGTCCAGCCGGCGGCTCCCCGCGGCGACTGCCAGACCGGCGGCCACTGCTCCTCCCTGCAAGATCCGGCCCCCTCTGTTGCTGCTCCAGCCGGCCGAGTCCCCCTGCGCCCAGGCCGACATCTCCGGCGGCGCTGCCTTGGCGAGTCCGGCAGCCCGTTGCACTCCGGCGGCTCCCCTGTGCTCCGGCGAGAAAGCCCAGTGAGCCTCTTCTTCTTCTCCCCTTCTTTCTCTTTATATATATATATATATATATATATATATATATATATGTATATATATATATATATATGTATATATACATATGTATATACATGTTTATATATATATTTAATGTGTATAAATATACATGTATGTATATATCAAATTAATATGTATATTAATGTGTATATAGTATTATTTTTATTAATTGTATAATAGTATTGGTATACGTATAAATGTATATTTCATATATACTTAATATAATTAAACGTAAAATGGAAATACATGAATAAATGTATATTTTGTAAATGTATGTATTTAAAATAAATATGTATAGTAATTATTTTTAATTAATTGTATGTAAATAACTTGTAAAATATATTAGTGTATATATATATAACTATGTATAGTTATTATTGTGTATATATTGATTAATGTATATATATATATATATCTAATGTATATGTATATATATATGTTTTGTTTATATATTTAAATTAATGTGGTAATTAGTATATGTAATTAATTTAATTTGTATATATATTGTAAAGTATTTATATATCTAGTTAATGTGAAATTAGCATATGTATAATTAGTGTAATTAATTTGTAAGTATATATATAATAAATGTAAGGTATTTTATGTATTTAAATAAATGGTATAAATACGTATTTAATTTAATGTTAGTAGTATATGTATTAGTATATATTATTTAATGTGTAGGTATTAACGTATACATATTAAATAATATTTTGGTATATGTACTATTTTTGGTAAAAATGTATAAATATGTAAATTGTATATTATTTAATTATTAGAAATCAATTGTATAAGTATAGTATATATTTAAATAAATTCTATAATTAAGTTGGTATATATAATGTATATTTTGTATATATATATATATACTTGATATAATTTTAAATAAATATTTTGTGCATGTATATTATTCATAAATAAAATGTTTAAATACATGTATTAGCATAGTATATATATTTCAGTATATGTTGGTAATTGTAATTTAGTATCTATATAAATTAGTATACATATATATATATATTCTTTGTGTATTATATATATATGTATATGTATATTTTATTTTTTTCATTAAAAGTTAAACATGTATAAAAAAATGTGTTTTAGTAATTAATAATATATCTATAATGTATTTTTGGCATATATGTGAGTATACACTAGTATAAATCAAATATGTAATTTTTAAAAGGAATATATATGTATATATATTGTAAATACATTTAAATAGGTGCATGTATAAAATATTGTAAGTATAAATTATTATGTTTATATATACATACAAGAATCATTTATTTTAAAGTATATATATATTTATACATATATCTATAATTGTAATGGATGGAAATTATATATACTAGTTAATGAGATGTTTATATTTATATATCCCTACTAGATGACCCTAGTTGACTAGTGCCCTGCCTGGCATAGCCCTAAGGCCAGTGTATTTCTATTGTGTGCTAGTATAGCCCCTGATACAAATGTTATATTGTAATGTGTCTTTAGGACTGTTGGTTCACCCAGGGGATACTCTGGAACAGGACACCATAAATACCAGCTAAGGACCGAGGCAAGTACATTCTCTGATAATTTCCAATTCTTGATAATAGCTATAAGTTCAATGATCTTAAAATGTTACAACTGAATCTTTGACACTGTGCTACACGGACTAGTATAGCTTGGATCTGCAGTCATGAGATGTTACCTTGATTATCGTATTGACATTATACACGACATTTACATTGACATTTACATTAGACATTGTACATAATATATTAGACAATGTTGTGTATTCGTGATGTGTCATGATTGGATCCACAGTACTAGTTGGGGGCGGGGAAGTAGTTAGTAAGAAATGTGATCATAACCTCTTATTGTAAATTGTAAGTGTTAATCATGCTCTTCACCATGATTAGCCAGGCCCTGTAGCTACTGTACATGTCCCAAGCCGATCACATTTCGAAACTACTATTTCAAACACCTAGAATAGATTACAGTTCTCTATTTTTAATCATATACTACATCACCCATATATGATACTGTTCCTTGTTCTTTTCATTTTTATACATGCACTGACTGTGTTTCATTACCTATTGCCTGTCTCTCTTAAACTGTCATTACATTATTCCACTGTCTTCTCAGTAGCTAGCATGACATGTTTTATTGTATTATAGACATTATCAATTAATGGAACTGTTATTTGAGATTGTGCTTTGCTCCTTCCTGACTGGAAATATTTTTCCAGACTATGCCTTAGAGGACCGCTGTCCGACACTTATGGTGAGTAGCTGCAGACTTGATAGTAGTTGTAATTCCAGGAGGTCTAGCTGGAAATTATTATTCATTGTTAGTTCTTAGGTAGACTATTTGGTACCGGATTTGTCTCCGGCCTTTTGATGATTCTTGGATATTGTTAAGTTAAGTTATTTCTTGTGGACTTGTGTTGAGTTTAATTTTAGTTTTATTATTTGAAATCTTATCGTGCTGTAATCCTGTGATTGAGTATATGTTCATCTATTTGTGTCATCCGTGCCTCCTAATGGAGATTGGATATTTGCGTGACATTAGTTAGATAGTATCAAGACCTGGACAGCGTTCTACCGCCGATGCTGCGGCGTAGGCTGGACGTACCCACGCACTTGTGCCCCTAAACCGGGTGCGGGTCGTGACACATTTTTAGTGGTGGCCCATGCAGGTCAGACTTCGCGAGTTGTGCGATGTCGTAGTAGTGTGACATCCTTGTTATACTACTGCGTGCCTGCTATAGAATCTAGGACATAGGATACTAGGACGAGAGCAAATACTCAATCACAATTTCTTGAGAGATTCCTGGGATGACCCCTGAGAATCTTGTTAAAACTTCCAATTTAAATTCATTCCCTTGTTCTGTCCATTCTCACTTATTGATATTGAATTTGATTGTTGTTGATTTGTTATTAAATTAGGATTTTGGTTTTACTTGATTTGATTGTTGTTAATTAGGTATTTAAGTTAGGATTTTGGGTTTTATTGTAGGGTTGATTTCATATTAAGAGGAATTTATAGACTGATTTATGATATTATTTGATGATGCCGTCAATGAGGACAGTGAAAAGGATTAACATTAGAGCTATTTGACTACAGAAGGTGGATTTAAAATTTTAATTGAAGATTGAAAATGAATTTCAAATTTTAGGATTCTAAGAAGATTGAGATTGTTATTAAAATTTATTTTAAAGATTTCAATGAATTGCAAAATTTTGAAATTGAAGAGTTGAAATATGGTTATTAAAATTTTATTTTCGAGGAATTCAGATTCAATTTGATGAACCTAGACAAGTCTGTAAGGATCTTTAAGGTGATTAAGTTTTTATTTCAGTATTTAAGTAATTAACCTTGAGGAAAGTGTATGCATTTCTACTTTAAAGTTTATTCGAAGAGTTATTTTCAGGAATTTTATTTGAGGATAAAAATCTTATAGTGGGAGATATATTATAATATAAGTAGATAAGATGCATGTGTAAGGATCGGTTGGCTTGAGTATGATTGAGAATTCACTGCAAACTGACTTGGGTGATCATCAAGGGTTGTATTAGAAAGTGCAGTACTTAGTGTAGTGTGTTGCATTTGATATGCACTTGGGTGATAAGAATAGCTAGTATCAGCGATTGCAGTACGTAAGGAAGCTAGCAGTGAGTGTGTTTTGTGATAGAACTGTGGTACCTAGGGGATAGAGGTATCAAACCATGGATGTATCTTTGACCTGTGCAAATCACAACTAAGGTTTATTTCCAATCTATTTATCTTGAATGTTGCTTCTTTAGAACTGTACTGTCCTCCCTTGATGATATCGCATTTTGCCTAAATTGATTCTTTGGGATCTGTCTTCAGGATGTTGCCGAAGACACTATCTACGAGAGCGGGAACACCAGCTTTAGAAGGGTCTGCCACCTCTCCACCTGAGGGACAGACAGCAGTAATTCCTCCTATATCTCCGATGCACGTAGGTGATCTTCCTCCTCCACCTGTTCAGAAGATTGCCGCAGCTGTGACGGACAACCTTCCTCCTCCACCGACTCTGATTCCCGGAGGTTTGCCCATTGACGGGGCACAGATGTTTACCTTGATCCAAGGCATGGTAGATGCCCAGAGAATGGCGGCAGATGCTCAGCGAGTTCAAGCTGAGGCTCAGAGGGTGCAAGCAGAAGCGCACCAGGCACAAACCGAGCTGATGAGAGAGAGCATGGAGAACACTCACCAGATGGCACTACAGACAGTTGAGAGAGTTGCCCAGCAGTATCCTGGCCAGTGGCAGCCGAGGGCATTTCAGTATCAACAGCAGTACCAGGCACCAGTTCCAATTCGGCAACAACCAAGGGCATTTCAGTATCAACAGCAGTACCCGGCACCAGTTCCTGTACAACAGGATCAACGAACTTGTTACTTCTGTAAGAAGCCAGGTCACCTTCGGAAGAGCTGTAGAACGAGGCTGGGACTTTGTTTGCACTGTGGCGCTGCGGGACATCGAATAAGGGATTGTCTTCGAGTTCCTTATTCTTCCAACCAGCGCGCGACTCCAAATTATAGAGATCCAGTTAGGCTACCTGTGGAACCGTATATTGCTCAGCACCCGCAAAGGGAACCACCCCAGCAGGGCGAGCATTTGCGATGACGGTCGAGGAGACCGATACTGCAGGTAATGTGTTAGCAAGTTCTGTTCTTTCCTTCATTCTGTTCCTATCTACTTGATTAATTGATTGATTCCTTGGTACAATAATTGTATGCATGATTTCTTGTTATAATGTAGTTAGTAGTACCCCTGTTACAGAGACTGGAATACCCTGGCAAAAGACACCATGATCATACATAATTCCTTTAGGTTGCATGTTGTATGGGTGTAGGTAGAATTCTCTTAGACTTTGATTGTTGAGGATTTAACTGTAGTAAAGATTAACTAAGAGGTTATGACTTGACAAAGAGAGACAAGGTGCCTAAAATTTTGAGGAAAAATATTAAATTAAATAAAGAGTTGGGAGTTTAATATGGCGTAATTGAAGTTTTGTTAAATCATTGATTTTTAGAAAATTATGAAATGATTGAATTTATCAGTGAATTTGAGGAATTTAAGAAGGCCATCGATATAATTGTTGGACTGCAAGTTGTGAACTTATATTTTTGAATATTGTATTAGAGGTTCCATAAGTATTACATCGTTGCATATTATAAAATAAAAAATAATAAAAAAAAAATCGAGGGATAAAGAACACAAATGGATTAGTGTTAAATTCAAATTTGGGACGAGATTCAATTTTTGAAATATGCATTGATTAGAGTTCAATTAGAGGATTGAATATTAAATTCTTGTATTTCGTTATAAACTTAAAATTTTGGAGAATATTGTGATAAGAATGTGATTTGATTTATTTTTGAAGATTTTTAGGGATATGCTATTTATAGAATCTTTGAAAGAATTTATTGTGAAATAACAATATGGAGTAGTTCATGATTATATGATTTGAGGAATTTAATTTTGATGGTAGTAAATACATAAATAAAACAATCGAGGATTTAAAAAATTTGAGGATAATTATTGATTTAAATAAATGGTTAAGAAATTAACATGGCACAATTGGTGGTTTATTAATTCCAGGAAAGATTATGACATGTTTAAGTTGGTTATTAATTTGGAAATTTTGGGAGATTTATCAATGTATTTATTTAATTGCAAGTTATGCATTTTAGAACTTTATATTTGAATGTGACAATTGGGAGAATCCTTAAATATCATATTGTTGAGTATTTTGAGGAGTGGATATTAAAATTCCGGGTATTGAATTATAACTCAAAACTTTCAAGAAATTTTTGATGGACTTTGATTTACTTTGAGGATTTTCAGGTTATACAATAATTTCAGATTTTTGAAATTATGAAAAGACCTTGTGGATTATTCGTGGTTGATGAATTTAATTGAGGGAATGATAAGTGGGTATGATTTAAACACTAGTAAGAGGATTTTAAATTTCGAGGACGAAATTCTTTTAAGGTGGGTAGACTTGTCACTACCACATTCTGAAAATAGGGGAATTTTTGAATTTTTACAGTATTTAATATTATGTTATTTTAATTAATTAATTGCATAATAGTATATTGATTTAAATAATTATTTGTGCGATGTGTGATTAAATATATAATTAAATGCAGTGTTAAATTATTTTATTTTAGCTAGCAGACTAGACCTAGAAGCCCAGTAGACGAACCCTTGTCCGAATTATAGAATTCTGGATTTTATTATTTTATTTAGAATTTAATTCTTGGTGTTTATAATTAATTACTGTATTTTTATTTAATATTTTGCGCATTGCCTTTGCTTCGATATTTGGAGCACTATCCAGACTTTTGTCTTCCAACAAATTTCACAATCTTGCTCTAGACATGCCCGCCTTCCATTCTGCTATTTTTGCAACTCATAATTTTGCTCCCTGTACATTGTTTCTGGCCGCACAAAAATCGTCGCGGACGTTTATTTTTAATTTCCTATTTTTTATCGTTGTGCGTTCCAATCGAAAATTGGAAGCCATCTTGACCTATTTTTCGTGTGACCCAAATTAGGGTAATATTCTGTTCTGAGTCTTCTTCAATATTGGTATTGATGACTTGACCTGATTTTGGCCCCAGGTACTCCTAATTAATTGTTGAACACAACTTGCATTTATTTCTATTTAAATTAAGGATACCATTTTATCTGATTTTTAAATCCCAATTTAATTCCAGTGCCCTACAAATTCAGTCCATACCCATCTTACAGCGCCCCCTGACCCTACAAAATATCGGACCCCGAATCGCCCGCCAAATTTTCGTCATTTTATGTGTTGGTGCAATTTCCCGAATTTAAGGGGCTAAGTTGCAATTATTCAATTGTAGGTGCCAACACCTAATTATTTTAATCAATGAGGGAGCCTATTAATTTTAATTAAGAACCCTCATCCCCCATGAATAATTTCCTCATGTTCAATCCCGGCCATTCATTTGAAATTGGCCCATCACCACCCTCCATCAACATCCTCTCTCTTCCTATTTAATGACTTGTACCCTCAAACCCTAATCCCTAGGCAACCTAGAAAACCCCACCTCCTCACAAGCCCCCTCTCTCCTACGTTGGAAATTTTCTCCTTCTTTCTTTTCTTCCTTTCTTCTTCTCATTTCCTTCTTCTTCTCCTTCTTCCTCTTTATTGTTTTCTTTTTAATTGAAATTTAAATCTTCATATAGGGGGGGAACACTGTTCAATCCCCCCCTTACTGTGCATTTCCCCGGCGGCCAACTCCTCTGGCCGGCTGCTCCCTCTCCTTCCTTCCGGCGGAGCCTGCTGCTCACCCCCACTGCTACCCTGCTGTCTCCGGCCCAGGTGGCCGCCCCCTCACGAGCGTCCAGCCGGCGGCTCCCCGCGGCGACTGCCAGACCGGCGGCCACTGCTCCTCCCTGCAAGATCCGGCCCCCTCTGTTGCTGCTCCAGCCAGCCGAGTCCCCCTGCGCCCAGGCCGACATCTCCGGCGGCGCTGCCTTGGCGAGTCCGGCAGCCCGTTGCACTCCGGCGGCTCCCCTGTGCTCCGGCGAGAAAGCCCAGTGAGCCTCTTCTTCTTCTCCCCTTCTTTCTCTTTTTATATATATATATATATATATATATATATATATATATATGTATATATACATATGTATATACATGTTTATATATATATTTAATGTGTATAAATATACATGTATGTATATATCAAATTAATATGTATATTAATGTGTATATAGTATTATTTTTATTAATTGTATAATAGTATTGGTATACGTATAAATGTATATTTCATATATACTTAATATAATTAAACGTAAAATGGAAATACATGAATAAATGTATATTTTGTAAATGTATGTATTTAAAATAAATATGTATAGTAATTATTTTTAATTAATTGTATGTAAATAACTTGTAAAATATATTAGTGTATATATATATAACTATGTATAGTTATTATTGTGTATATATTGATTAATGTATATATATATATATATCTAATGTATATGTATATATATATATGTTTTGTTTATATATTTAAATTAATGTGGTAATTAGTATATGTAATTAATTTAATTTGTATATATATTGTAAAGTATTTATATATCTAGTTAATGTGAAATTAGCATATGTATAATTAGTGTAATTAATTTGTAAGTATATATATAATAAATGTAAGGTATTTTATGTATTTAAATAAATGGTATAAATACGTATTTAATTTAATGTTAGTAGTATATGTATTAGTATATATTATTTAATGTGTAGGTATTAACGTATACATATTAAATAATATTTTGGTATATGTACTATTTTTGGTAAAAATGTATAAATATGTAAATTGTATATTATTTAATTATTAGAAATCAATTGTATAAGTATAGTATATATTTAAATAAATTCTATAATTAAGTTGGTATATATAATGTATATTTTGTATATATATATATACTTGATATAATTTTAAATAAATATTTTGTGCATGTATATTATTCATAAATAAAATGTTTAAATACATGTATTAGCATAGTATATATATTTCAGTATATGTTGGTAATTGTAATTTAGTATCTATATAAATTAGTATACATATATATATATTCTTTGTGTATTATATATATATGTACATGTATATTTTATTTTTTTCATTAAAAGTTAAACATGTATAAAAAAAATGTGTTTTAGTAATTAATAATATATCTATAATGTATTTTTGGCATATATGTGAGTATACACTAGTATAAATCAAATATGTAATTTTTAAAAGGAATATATATGTATATATATTGTAAATACATTTAAATAGGTGCATGTATAAAATATTGTAAGTATAAATTATTATGTTTATATATACATACAAGAATCATTTATTTTAAAGTATATATATATTTATACATATATCTATAATTGTAATGGATGGAAATTATATATACTAGTTAATGAGATGTTTATATTTATATATCCCTACTAGATGACCCTAGTTGACTAGTGCCCTGCCTGGCATAGCCCTAAGGCCAGTGTATTTCTATTGTGTGCTAGTATAGCCCCTGATACAAATGTTATATTGTAATGTGTCTTTAGGACTGTTGGTTCACCCAGGGGATACTCTGGAACAGGACACCATAAATACCAGCTAAGGACCGAGGCAAGTACATTCTCTGATAATTTCCAATTCTTGATAATAGCTATAAGTTCAATGATCTTGAAATGTTACAACTGAATCTTTGACACTGTGCTACACGGACTAGTATAGCTTGGATCTGCAGTCATGAGATGTTACCTTGATTATCGTATTGACATTATACACGACATTTACATTGACATTTACATTGACATTTACATTAGACATTGTACATAATATATTAGACAATGTTGTGTATTCGTGACGTGTCATGATTGGATCCACAGTACTAGTTGGGGGCGGGGAAGTAGTTAGTAAGAAATGTGATCATAACCTCTTATTGTAAATTGTAAGTGTTAATCATGCTCTTCACCATGATTAGCCAGGCCCTGTAGCTACTGTACATGTCCCAAGCCGATCACATTTCGAAACTACTATTTCAAACACCTAGAATAGATTACAGTTCTCTATTTTTAATCATATACTACATCACCCGTATATGATACTGTTCCTTGTTCTTTTCATTTTTATACATGCACTGACTGTGTTTTATTGCCTATTGCCTGTCTCTCTTAAACTGTCATTACATTATTCCACTGTCTTCTCAGTAGCTAGCATGACATATTTTATTGTATTATAGACATTATCAATTAATGGAACTGTTATTTGAGATTGTGCTTTGCTCCTTCCTGACTGGAAATATTTTTTCAGACTATGCCTTAGAGGACCGCTGTCCGACACTTATGGTGAGTAGCTGCAGACTTGATAGTAGTTGTAATTCCAGGAGGTCTAGCTGGAAATTATTATTCATTGTTAGTTCTTAGGTAGACTATTTGGTACCGGATTTGTCTCCGGCCTTTTGATGATTCTTGGATATTGTTAAGTTAAGTTATTTCTTATGGACTTGTGTTGTGTTTAATTTTAGTTTTATTATTTGAAATCTTATCGTGCTGTAATCCTGTGATTGAGTATATGTTCATCTATTTGTGTCATCCGTGCCTCCTAATGGAGATTGGATATTTGCGTGACATTAGTTAGATAGTATCAAGACCTGGACAGCGTTCTACCGCCGATGCTGCGGCGTAGGCTGGACGTACCCACGCACTTGTGCCCCTAAACCGGGTGCGGGTCGTGACAGCCGTATACAAAAGTCCACATGCGACACCAGTCGTCGGCCGTAGTAAAAGCCCACATGCGGTAGGCACAGTAGCAGAACCTCTATTTTTGATCGAATCTCACGCAGAGCTGATACTATGCGCCATGGTGAGAAAGGTGAAACCTGAACTTGGACTCTTCATACTATGCACAGATGCGTGCCAAGATGAAGAAGCCTAGGGCAAAGCGAGCTCACCTAGATCAAGCAATTAAGCATTCGACCAACCGCCAGCAGGCACCGCTTACTATGCGAGCCCCTGACAGAAAGCCATACAAAATTGGCCCCTGCGTCCAGCCCGCAGTGGCAATCGGGCAGGGTCGGCCCAAAGAGTCTTCTGTTGGCAACTTGGGGCAAGTTCTTGTACGAACCCCAGGTCAAGAAGCAAAATCTATACCCACACACCCGTGTGCTCGGTCAACCAGGGCTCACAAGTAGGATGCAATAGTGAATCAGCCCTCGCGTGAATTGCGCAACGTAGTCAATCACAAGCACAAAGTGAGAGGAACAACTAAGGCATATAAAGTATCCTCCCCAGGGCACCACTACGCTAATATTATCATCAACTACTGTTGCAACAAAGCAGCAGTACCTACAAATAGGCAGTTGACATTCCAGTGGCTGTAACTAAAGGCACCTACCCGGTTACAACCCAAAAAATAGGTACAATTATCAAAGCAGGAGGAGCCTTCATTCGCCTCATGTTATTCAGTTTTGAAGGCCCCCTTCGCGTAGGGAGGTAGGAAGCCCAGCACCTCCAACCCGTCACTCTCGTCCAGCGTGTCGAGAAGGCGGGTCCAAGGGGGAAAAGAAGAAGGACCAACAGGGGGTATGTAAATCCCCTCACCCAAAATTAGGCCTACTTGGCTTAGATAGTGAAACTAGGGCTAGTTTGTATCCAATTAAAAATAGGACACGGTATTTTATTTAATTATACAGTATTACCTAGTGCACCTTACCGTTGCTTCGATAATTGGGGCACTATACTAGCCATTGCCTTCCAACAAATTTCATACCCTTGCCCTAGACATGACCACCATCTATTATGACCTTTGGGTAACTTATAATTATGCTCTCTTGTGCTATATTTTAGTCACACAACATTCATCGCGGACATTTATATTTAATTATATATAAATACAACTTTGTACCCCTGTACGTTCCAATCAAAATTGGAGACATAATCTTGACCCGTTTCGTGCAACCCAATTTACGATAATATTCTACTCTGAGTCTTCTATGTCCCTGACACTTGTGTCCCACTTAATTTTAGTCCCTTGTACTTATAATTAATTATAGAACACCTTGCGCACAAATTTTAATTAATTTAAACCCAATTTCTATCTATGTGTAATTTTCCAATTGTTGGGCATTTTTATACAAAAAAGCATTAAGGTGTCCACACCATTGGACAATACATGAAGAAATCCAACTTTCCCCTTCATAAGATTTTTTTATAATTTTTGGAATGTGCAACGTGCAAATATCGTCCCCTTTATTTTAAACCTATACTTGCATTTAAACAATGCAAATTTTAGCCTCCAAACATCCCCATGTGAGCCCAAGGCCCAACCCAAGAGGATGTTGACCAAGTCAAATAGTTATAGGTCAACCTAACACCACATATATAAATATCCTCTTCCTTACTTTTCCTTTTCTTTATTTTTCTTATTTTCCCAAACCTATTTCACCAGTCGACCCTTCCCTCTACTGTTCACCCTCTTCCTCCCCTTCCTCCGTACGAAGGAACCCGACCGTCCTCCGCCCATCGACCGGAGTGGACCACCGGGGACTGTCAGCACCGAATTCATACACGACTGGGCCGACCTCCCATCTCCGTCGTCAACTGCTCAGCCCGTGAGTAGTGCAACCCACCACTTCCTCGTCACGGCCTCGAGACGCTGCACCTGCCAACCTTCGACCGCCTGAACGACCCCACCTCTCCATCTACCGCCCTCGTCGACCGGAGACCGCCAGGGACCCACGACTTCGTCTGAACCACCAAACTCTCCCGCTCGACTACTCCTTCCTCCGTCGGAGTCAAGGACAACCCACACCCAGCCGACCACCCCGGACCGCCTGAGTCGATCGTCAGCCTCCCTGCTCTGTCCACCTCCACCATCACGATAACCCGCCAGATCCCGTCACCACCACCACCTTCTACACCTTCTTCTCCCACTTCCCCCGCCTCTACACCACTCCTTGACGACCGGAGTAACCCTACACCACCAGCACCACCACAAACTCCTCCCTTTTCCCTGTCCCAGTCCGACCTCCTCCCTGAATCACCTTCTCCTCCCTGCTCAGCCTCCCCCTGGCCGGAGCAGCACCTCCCATTAACACCACCCCCTCGTCCTGAACTCCCCTGGCCGGACCTCCTTAGACGGACCTCCCCCTGGCCGGATTCTGGTGATCATCAACCTATCATCATACTCATCATCATCTTCACCATGAATATCTCATCATCATCACCAACACCAACCCTAATTACCTATTCATTAACCAATCATCATCGTCCACATCGTTATCCATATCGTTGCCATCATCATCGTCAACCATATCGTCGTCATCGTCATCTCCGTACACGTACCCCGAGGTACAAATGTGTACCCCTTCTTTTATATTTTTATGTGTGTGTATATGTATTATATATGTATCCCTAGTATATATTAATATATATAGTATAAATCCAATTAGTGTATATATAATATATATTGCATACGTATTTAATTAGTATACATACATATATATATATATGGTATATGTATTTATTGATGTATATATGTATTATAAGTATTAATGATATATGCTAGATAATAATAATGTATATTTACATATTTACTCGGTGACCCGAGTGTAACCACGGATATCCCGTAGTTACGTTGACCTGGAACCATGTAATATCATTAGCAGACTGCCATTATGTACACAGACGTACTGGCGAGCCATATCATTTGGACTGTCTGTCTTGCACAGCAATTACAGACATGACACCTGTGCGATTAGACGCACACTTGACCCTAGTTGACCAGTGACATACCTAGCTATGCCCTGAGTTCAAGGTATTTATGATTGTGTATATACTAGTGTAATGACTGATGTTGTGTTATATTATATTATATGTATATAGGACATTGGTTTGTTCTACGCGACTTCTGGAGCAGGTTATTGGTACTTCGCAGCTTTCTTGCCAAGCAAGTATACCTTTCCTTGTTGTACTGTTTAAATTATGTATTATTAGTTGCATATTTATATTATATAACTGTGCGCGTCCGAGAGAGACTCGGGTGCAGTCAACGAAGGCGTTGACGTTATGACTTGTGTCTGACCTAGTGTCTAGTAGACCCACCTAAAGTTGTGGAGTTATTGGTATGACTCCCCAGGCCTTGACACGTATCATTTTATGTCACAAAGTGAGTTCATGTAGGGATGCTTGCCTCATACTCGACAGGCCATAGGTGTGAGCAACACGTGTAATAGTATTTATCTTAGTTGTTTATTTTTTTAGAGACTTGCATTATAGTACGAGATGTCCACGTCGTGTTCGCGACTTATATATCTACATTGGGCGGGAATGACGACTAGTAGGCGTATGGGACACCCACCTCCTTTATACAGATACCGTACTCGACAGAGTAATACGGACGTTATTATTTATATAGTTACCATGCTCCTCGGAGCTAGACGTTATTATATTGCAGGGTGCCCGTGTTATAGGGGGCATATGTGGCATATACTAGCGAGTCATGACGATTGGTGAATTACGTCAGCATATGTCTAGCCTATACTTTCCCATACACTCAAGTTGTCCTCAAATTGCATTTACTTAGATGTTTAGCACACCCTTTTATTTATTCAGTATTTACTTTATGTCATGCTTCTATGTATCTTGTTATGTCCCTCTGAGGACCTGGTCCCTTTCCAGGTGTAGATGTTCATGAGTATTCGCATGAGCGCGGATCAGGACTGGCTACTTACATTCCGAAGAGGTTTTCTCTCCGAGTCTCAGTGATTGTTGGTTGTTATAGTTATATTGTATTTATCTTGTTATTTTATATCCTAGTTCGGTAGTGGATTTGTTTCCATTCGATTGTCATCTTGAGATACTTTATATTGAGATCTAGTTTTATAGATATTGACTATTCATTTATTTATTTGATTTCTGTGGATGAGATTAGATTATACCCTGGGATTTGTGATAGTTTTTACCACTTGTGAAACATTATTCATGATACAGCGTACGCATGTATTATGGTTTCTATATATTGGAGTTGTCATGTACATGCGGCTGGCATGCTTACGTGTCATAGTCCTCCATATTTTGGGACTGGGGCGTGACATATTTTTTTTAGTGGTGGCCCATGCAGATCAAAAGCATATTGTCTCAGTTACGTTACTGTACCGAGCAAGCCGGCAAATAGGATTAGAGTATAGGATCTTATCCATAATTGACTGTGATTCACATTCCTTCCAATCTGTTCTATTTAAATAATTGTATCATGCTTGATTCATGTGCTTCCCTAATAGTTCCTTGAGTATAGCCCCTGCTAGAATATAGGAATCCCTGTTAATAGGATGATAATTAGGGTAACATTCCTATTAAGAATACAACTAGGGCATTGACATATCACTAAGTTTAGAATATTCAGTAAACCCTAGCATCCCTTATCTATAGACTGGTTTACCATTATCCCTTGATATAATTATGAATGACTTGGGAGTAGTATGGACACTACTAGAGTTTGTTAGAAAGTTGACCATACTGTTTGACCCTAGCATTGAGGAACCAATAAAAATCCAAGGTAGAATATTAGGACCAACCCTAACTTTTGTAGTAAGATAGATTATAGAACTATACATTTAGATTCTTATCTTGATATTATCAAACAGTGCCTTAGGAAGCCAAGAGGAATGAATATAATATTTCCTCGATCATTCCTCGAACACAGAGATTAGCATATTACCTTCCCCTTAGGAAACCATGATATTATCTAGAGTCCCTCTATTTTTTTCAATTCAAATCTTGTTCCTCTGAAAACTTAGCGCTCTCTATATTTGCGCGACGACTAATTAGGTTATTCTATTCTTCATATTTCAATTCGTGCCACCTAACCTTTCTGATTTTAGTCCAAGTGATATTCCTTTATGTTAAGGATATATAGTTTGCTAGGATGATAGTTGTTATCTTGAACTTTGAATTATTTGCTTGGTAGTTAGAACTTGATAGTTTGAGTTGTTCCTTTAGATTGTGATCTGATTATTCTTAGTTTAAATCACGTAACATGTACCCCACCTCAATATAGGTTATATCCTCTTTCTCCTTGAAGGCCAGTAACTTTTTCATTCTTACTATTGACACATGTTCTATGAACACTATGATTAAGACTTAAGGTGACCATTACCTATATAATGCAACAGGAGACCCTAATAAGTACCAAGATCTTTTTCGCATATACCCCAATAAGAATTCATACTTTATTTATAAGAACAAGGTTATTTTATAAATTTCCCTTAAGACTGTCACAGTATTAGTTTATTATCTGGGTAGTATGCCCCACCACCTAGTAACACATAGTCCTCTTGACTTATTATTGAAGTATAACTTAATGACATTAACTATATACTAGCATAAGACGATAGTGTTTATTAAGACTGTAGAATTTAGAGGCCCATACCCCTATTTGGTCGACTAGCAACTTAGATAAGGAGTTAGTATGACAACTGTAGAGATTGTATAGTCTTATCTTCCTTGTGAACTTTAAATATTTTGTAACTTCTCTCATCATAATCTAGCGTACTTATATTTTCTGTACTATCTTGACTTATGTTGCTATTTTATAGCCTACTTTTGCAAGCTTATTCTTTTTATCGAGCTTGTTCACGATATATATATTAGTGGATGCGTACATTAATATATTTCATAATCAGTGTATTAAGGTCTAGCTAACCTTAGTGCGCTTGGTTCGCTCTTCACATGACTACTTTACGTGGATTGAGATATATAGTAGTAGACGAATATACTTGCCTCTGGACGTGTCTGAGCATATCGTATCGGTTACATAACTGTTCCAATATGAACATGAGAATATAAATTTACCAAAATAGGATTTCAATTCACAACTGCCCTGACAACTCTCTTTTTGAATTCATTAATCTACTTGAACCTCGTACTTGTATTCTATTACCTTCCCCTTGATCTCTTTATTATTGTTCTCCGTCTTTCCCTATTTCGGAAAGACGAACGCTCGTGCTTAGTATAAGCTTGATATACAGATAGTACTAGATATACCCCATAGGCCAATCACGTTACTTGATGTTTATTTTTTGTAATTAAGGATATATCATAGATGATATGTTTGGTGTTAAAACTTTAAGGATTAAATGACATAATTAAATAATTTGAGAAATAGCTTTCTTAGATGTATAGCCTTAGATGACAGATGGATAAATTCTAAGTTGGGTAGAAGTTGCATTGTCAACTTGAGAGGAATTTCTTTTAGATTGTGATCGAGTAAAATTAGATGGAGAGGTTCAAGTCATTTTAATTTTAAGAATTTTAGAAGAATGATTAAGATGATGAAGATTAATGAATTTTAAAAACTGTGATATGACGAACCACATATTTATACTTGAGCGTATGATTTAAATTTTTAATATTGAAGGTTGAGTCATCGATTTAAACTTAAGGATAAGTATATAAATCTAGACTTGAACAATTGGTGAATTAGATTTCAAATTTCACCATTTGAGGACTTAAATTAAAAGTCAAATATTGATTGTCGGATTACCTATTTGAAATATTGAGGATGTAAATTGAATTTAAATTTGAAGAGTACAAAAATTCATAAGTTGAAGATAAGAATAATATTTGATTAGAATTATTTTCTAGAGGAGATTATGATAGTTGAAGATTACGATATAAATTTCGATATGAGATGTCATATAGATTTGAATTAGATTTGGATGTGGATGTGGATTATTTAATTTAAAAATTGAGAAGATAGTGCGATGTATGGAAGTTCGATTTAAACAATGGTTAATTTAATTTAAAGTGATTGCGATAAAATTTAAAAGATTTTGTTATTTAAATTTTTTGGAAGAGATTGCAATAAACTTGTCTTATGTACGCATGTGAAGGAGTTAAACCAATTATACCCTAGTTTAATTTTGTCACGACCCGCACCCGGAAAATAGGGCATGAGTCGTGGGTACGTCCAGCCTACACCGCAGCATCGGTGGTAGAACGTTGTCTAGGTCTACTATCTAGCTAACAATCTCACATAATCAATATATATACCTGTCAAGATCTCAACTCCAAACGGAGAAGCAATATCATAATGATAACACAAGTACTTAATCATGAATCTAAGCATGATAAGATAAGATAGAAGTCTAACCACTACAAAGTCTAAACAACTGCTACTAAAACAACAACAACATCAATAAAAACCACCCCAATAAATAATAATACAACAATATCCAAAATCAAATATAATACAAGGTCTCAATCCAAAATCGAAGACAAATCCAGTACCAAAAGCTAATAAAAACAACAACTGAGGTCCTAGTGATCACGGCTACCAACCCGAAAATTACTCCTAAACTAGGGGGTCCCTATTTGCACCATCGACAGGATAAGGTCCATAAAACGTCGGACACCAATCCTCCGGATCCTCTGAAAAATATATCCAGTCAGGATTGGAGCAAGTACACCTCTAACAGCAGTTCCAATTAAATGATAAAAACTATAAAACAGTTGTAGCAAGTAGCAAGGTGAAGAAAATAAAGTATGAACAAGAAATATATACATATCACTAGTGCATAAAGGTAGATGCATGAATATCAGAAGCAAGATAGTAATAACTGCAGGATATAAGAAATCTAAACTAAGAGCAAGTATGTGCACAAGAACGTGTAGTGAGTCCAGTAAGAGTAACATGTAGTGAGTCCAGAAATTATAAGTGAGACCAGCAAGAAATGCAAGAGAGTCCAGACTAGAAAGAATGAACTCGTGTCTTTGAAATACCTGTTTCGACATGTAAACGGCTAGGGGTAAGTATGGCTCACCGCACACTGGGTGTACGACTGCTATCATTCCATATTAGACCAGAGGGGGTGATTCCAGTGATTCTAGTGATTCCAGTTGGGAATATTTATATGTCTACTCAAGTATTTCCTCGCCCCGACTAGTATAAGTGAATCCAAGACCCGATACGTAAATCAAGTATGAGTCCAGCCAGAAACATGAGTGATGCCTGTAGTGATGCATGTAGTAATGCCAATAGGTGATTCCAGAATAGAGGCCAGAAACATGAAATATATGTATCGCAAGTAAATGAATCCAGAAATACTAGTTCGTGTCGTGCCAGAAAAATCAGAGAATAATATACTAGAAGCTGAATCATAATAATCATCAGATAATAAAAACTATCAGAGAATGTACTCGCCTGACGTCCTGAGCAACTAGCGATCCGTACTGGTGTCGCAAGGACCTATTACGAAAATCAAGGTTAAACGGGGTTCTAATGAGTTAAACAGATATAAAATAACTAAAAACAAGCTTCTAGGGTCGTTCTAGGTCAAACGGGTCAAACCGGTCAACTTTGGGTCTAAAAGTCAACTCTGGGTCAAAACTAGGTCAAATGTTGACTTTGGCGGTCAACCGGGTCAACTACGGCCAACTCTAGGTCAAACTAGGGTGCCCCTAAAATTCTAGGTCAAAACTAGGTCATTAAGCTAATAAACCCTCAAACTTGCCTCCTTGAGATACCGGGATACCCTCGGTATCCGATACCTCAACCTACGCAATACGCCGTCTATACCCTCTATAATATATACTAGCACGTATATATATAACTATATATATAAAGCATCTCTAACCTCATTCCGAGGCTAAAACTTAATATCTTGCCCCGATGCCCAATACCTTGAGTATCTCAAGGTTTAGAGATACTCAAGCCTTACCCCTCACTAACACTAGCTAACTAACTATCTATCTATATATATACACTACCATATACTAATATATATATAACATATATCTAACTATATAGATATATATATATATATAACCTAGTGTATAGGTAAACACCTCAATACCTTACCTCCGATACCCAACTTATCTCAATACCTTGGTATCTCAAGGTATTGAGATACCTTACCCTCTAATTCTAGCTAACTAGCTAGCTATCTATAATATATACATATATATATATATATATATATATATATATATATATATATATATATATATATATATATATATATATAACACTTAGTATTAGGTTACCTCAATACCTTACCTCACCTTACCTCACTACCCTCAATACCTTGGTATCTCAAGGTATTGAGATACCTACCTTACTCTAACACTACCCATATAACTAATTATCTATATAAATATATACACCTAGCTATATATCTAGGCTAATATATATATATAAACATATATGCATACATACCTACATATCTCTATATATATAACCATATACACATATACATATATCCACACATCTCATATATATATATATATATATATATATATATATATACTAATCCAGGTATATATATCTCTATATATCTACCTATATATATCTATATATATATATATATATATACATATATATATATATATATATATATACATATATATATATATATATATATATATATATATATATATAAGCGGGGGGGAAGCTAGCCCGAGCGCGCGTGCGCGCTGCAAAACCGTGCTGACGCTACTGCTGCCCGCAGTTGCTGTCGCTGCTACGGCTGCAGCGTGATGCCGCGGCGCTGCGCGTGCCTGCAACTGCTGCTGCACGTCGCTGCTGCTGCTGCACGTCACTGCTGCTGCACCCCGCTGCTGCTGCAGCGGATGCTCGCTGCTGCCGCGACACTGCCGCAGCGTTGTGCGCACCTACAACTGCTGCTGCCCGCCGCTGCAGCGGATGCTCTCTGCTGCCGCGCCCTCTCACTCACCCTCCTCAATCTCTCTCCCTCTCACACCTCGACACACACTAACACACACACACAGACACATATATACACGCACACAGAAACCTATACACGCACACATACTTACATATATATATAAACACACAAACATATATACATATATATATACACACACAACTATATATATATATATATATATATATACACACTAACACATATATATATGTATATATATACACACAAACACATATATATATATACACACACTACCATATATATATATATATATATATATATATATATATATATATATATATACATAAACACATATCCGCTCACAAACACATACTCACACTCACACACTCTCACACACACACTCTCACACAAACACTCACACAACTACACACACATAAACATATATATACACATACACACATATACATATATATATATATATATATATATATATATATATATATATATATATATATATATATATATATATATATATATATATATATATATATATGTGTGTGTGTGTGTGTGTGTGTGTGTGTGTTTATATATATATATATATATATATGTGTGTGTGTGTGTGTGTGTGTGTGTGTGTGTGTGTGTGTGTGTTTGTTTATATATATATATATATATATATATATATATATATATATATATATATATATATATATAACTACACATACCTACACATACACAAACACCAACACACACACTCAACCACACTCACCCCTACACAGAAAAACACATATATATATAAATATATACTCGAAAACTCTAGCACACACTCCCCGAAGCTAAACCAACGCGCGTACAAGTCCGAAACCTAGAAACCAAGTCGAAATGGCCATTCGGTCATTTCGACGAACACGTGGAGTACGGTTCGCAAAATCTCATGAAACGCACACCAAACCTACTCAGAATCGGCCTAAAATTTACCCACGGGTTCTAATCGATGTCTAAAACATGGAAAAAAATGCTAACTCACCCATTCTAGGTCCGTGGCAAAAACGCGCACGCAAGTAGAACCTACGACGACAAAAAACTCCCAAATCGCTCGAAACGCCCAAATCTCCGCGATACGATCTCACGTGTCCGAACGGGGACACGTACTTATCCTCAAGACACCCAAGCACATCTACCTAGGTCCGTCTAACCTAGGGCAACACCAAAAATTGGGCCAATCTCGGATTTCACCCAAAATTGACACAAAACCTAATGTCAAAGTCTCCAAACACATCCAAACAAGCTCTAACTTCCTCCCACGGATATCCCTAAGGTCTAGAAAGGTTCTAAACTACTAATTACACTATATTAGAGTAATCACTAGGGGAAAAAATCAGGGTTTACCTCATGGGAGTTGGAATCCCAAGCCAAAGTCTCCAAAAAGCCCCAAATTCACCACACCAAGCTTCCAACCCAAGCTCCAACACCAAATCTAAGCTCTATACGCCTAGGTTAGTGGAAAGCAAAGGGTTAGGGTTGCATTGATGGAAGAAAATAGAAGAAGGAAGAGAAGAAAGTGAAGAAAACTTACTTGGATGAGAAATTTGGAAGAAGAAAGAAGAAGAAAGGAGTGGAGAGTGGAGAAGAAGAAGAAGAAGTGGAAATGAAATGAAAAGGGGAGGGGCTGCTGGTTGTATCCAGCCAGGGGTTAAGGGTTAGGGTTGGGTTAGTAAAATGACTAAAATGCCCTCCAAATCAAGTCATCCTAATTGGGATTTGGGTTTGGGGTTCCAAATGCACTCAAATAAATTCCTAATCACTCCAACTAGCTAATAAAAATATAAATAACCATTCTAAGCCCATAAATAAGTCTAACAAGGGTGTTGGTTGGGTCGGACATGGGTCCACTAGGGTCTGACATGGGTCCATGCTAGACAAAATACTAAAATAACTAATAAAAAATAATACAACTAACAATTAAATATTAATACAAATATTTATGATAAATACATAATTAACCAAATTAAAATAAAAAATACTCTGCTCTGGAAATGGGGTAGTGACAAATTTCGAGGACGAAATTATTTTAAGTTGGGTAGATTGTAAACCCCCTCACCCAAAATTAGGCCTACTTGGCTTAGATAGTGAAACTATAGCTAGTTTGTATCCAATTGGAAATAGGACACGACAATTTATTTAATTATACAATATTTATATCACCTAGTGCACCTTATCGTTGCTTCGATAATTGGGGCACTACACTAGCCATTGCCTTCCAGCAAATTTCACATCCTTGCCCTTGACATGACCACCATCTATTCTGACCTTTGTGTAACTTATAATTATGCTCTATTGTGCTATATTTTAGTTGCACAACATTCGTTGCGGACGTTTATATTTAATTCTATATAAATACGACTTTGTACCCCTGTGTGTTCCAATCAAAATTGGAGACACAATCTTGACCCGTTTCGTGCAACCCAATTTACGATAATATTCTACTCTGAGTCTTCTATGTCCCTGATACTTGTGTCCCACTTAATTTTAGTCCCTTGTACTTCTAATTAATTATAAAACACCGTACGAACTAATTTTAATTAATTTAAACCCAATTTCCATCTTTGTGTAATTTTCTAATTGTTGGGCGCTTTTATGCAAAAATACATTAAGGTGTCCACACCATTGGACAATACTTGAAGAAATCTAACTTTTCCCTTCATAAGAATTTTTCCATAATTTTTGAAATGTGCAACGCGCAAACATCGCCCCCTTTATTTTAAACCTATCCTTGCATTTAAACAATGCAAATTTTAGCCTCCAAACATCCCCATGTGAGCCCAAGGCCCAACCCAAGAGGATGTTGACCAAGTCAAATACTTATAGGTCAACCCAACACCACATATATAAATATCCTCTTTCTTACTTTTCTTTTTCTTTATTTTTCTTATTTTCCCAAACCTATTTCACCAGCCGACCCTTCCCTCTACTGTTCACCCTCTTCCTCCCCTTTCCCCGCATGTCGGAACCCGACCGTCCTCCACCCGTCGACCGGAGCGGACCGCCGGGGACTGTCAGCATCGACTTCATACACGACTGGGCCGACCTCCCATCTCCGCTGTCAACTGCTCAACCCGTGAGCAGTGCAACCCACCACTTCCTCGTCACGGCCTCGAGACACTGCACCCGCCGGCCTCCGACCGCCTGAATGACCCCGTCTCTCCTTCCACCGCCCTCGTCGACCGGAGACCGCCAGGGACCCACGACTTCATCTGAACCACCGAACTCTCCCGCTCGACTATTCCTTCCTCCGCCGGAGTCAAGGATAACCCGTACCCAGCCGACCACCCCGGACCGCCTGAGTCAATCTCCAGCCTCCCTGCTCTGTCCACCTCCACCATCATGACAACCCGCCAGATCTCGTCACCACCACCACCTTCTACACCTTCTTCTCCGACTTCCCCCGCCTCTACACCACTCCTCGCCGAACGGAGTAACCCCACACCACCAGCACCACCACAAACTCCTCCCTCTTCCCTGTCCCAGTCCGACCTCCTCCCTGAATCACCTCCTCCTCCCTGCTCAGCCTCCCCCTGGCCGGAGCAGCACCTCCTATTAACACCACCCCCTCGTCCTGAACTCCCCTGGCCGGACCTCCTTAGCCGGACCTCCCCCTGACCGGATTCCGGTGATCATCAACCTATCATCATACTCATCATCATCTCCACCATGAACATCTCATCATCATCACCAACACCAACCCTAATCACCTATTCATTAACCAATCATCATCGTCTACATCGTCATCCACATCGTTGCCATTATCATCGTCATCATCATCGTCAACCACATCGTCGTCATCATCGTCTCCGTGTACGTACCCCGAGGTACGAATGTGTACCCCTCCTTTTATATTTTTATGTGTGTGTATATGTATTTATATGTATCCCTAGTATATATTAATATATATAGTATAAATCCAATTAGTGTATATATAATATATATTACATACGTATTTAATTAGTATACATACATATATATATATGGTATATGTATTTATTGGTGTATATATGTATTATAAGTATTAATGATATATGCTAGATAATAATAATGTATATTTACATATTTACTAGGTGACCCGAGTGTAACCACGGATATCATGTAGTTACGTTGACCTGTAACCATGTAATATCGTTAGCAGACTGCCATTATGTACACTGACGTACTGGCGAGACGTATCATTTGGACTGCTTGCACAGCAATTATAGACGCGACCCCCATGCGATTAGACGCACACTTGACCCTAGTTGACCAGTGACATACCTAGCTATGCCCTGAGTTCAAGGTATTTATGATTGTGTATGTGCTAGTGTAATGACTGATGTTGTGTTATATTATATTATATGTATATAGGATATTGGATTGTTCTGTGCGACTTCTGGAGCAGGTTATTGGTACTTCGCAGCATTCTTGCCAGGAAAGTATACCTTGCCTTGTTGTACTATTTAAATTTTGTACTATTAGTTGCATGTTTATATTATATAACTGTTCGCGTCCGAGAGAGACTCGGGTGCAGTCAACGAAGGCGTTGACGTTAGGACTTATGTTTGACCTAGTGTTTAGTAGACCCACCTAAAGTTGTGGAGTTATTGGTATGACTCCCCAGGCCTTGACATGTATCATTTTACGTCACAGAGTGAGTTCATGTAGGGACGCATGCCTCATACTCGACTGGCCATCGGTGTGAGCAACACGTGTAACGGTATTTAGCTTAGTTATTTATTTCTTTAGAGACTTGCATTATAGTACGAGATGTCCACGTCGTATTCGCGACTTGTATATCTACATTGGGCGGGGAGGACGACTAGTAGGTGTATGGGACACCCACCTCCTTTATACAGATACCGCACTCGACGGAGTGATACGGACGTTATTATTTATACAGATACCATGCTCCTCGGAGCTGAACGTTAATATATCGCAGTGTGCCCGTGTTATAGGGGTCATATGTGGCATATACTAGCCAGTCATGACGATTGGTGAATTACATCAGCATATGTCTTGCCTACACTTTCCCATACACTCAAGTTGTCCTCAAATTGCATTCACTTAGATGTTTAGCACACCCTTTTATTTATTTAGTATTTACTTTATGGCATGCTTCTATGTATCTTGTTATGTCCCTCTGAGGACCTGGTCCCTTTCCAGGTGTAGATATTCATGAGTATTCGTAGGAGCGCATATCAGGATTGGTTACTTACATTCCGAGGAGGTTTTCTCTCCGAGTCTCAGTGATTGTTGGTTGTTATACTTATATTATATTTATCTTATTTATTTTATATCCTAGTTCGGTAGTGGATTTGTTTCCATCCGACTATCATCTTGAGATACTTTATATTGAGATCTAGTTTCATAGATATTGGCTATTCATTTATTCATTTGATTTCTGTGGATGAGATTAGATTATACCCTGGAATTTATGATAGTTTTTACCACTTGTGAATCATTGTTCATGATACAGCGTACGCATGTATTATGGTTTCCATATATTGGAGTTGTCATGTACATACGGCTGACATGCTTACGTGTCCTAGTCCTTCGTATTTTGGGACTGGGGCGTGACAGAGTATTTTCCTGGGCACCTGCTCAAGGAAGTTGTTGTCA
Source organism: Iris macrosiphon (assembly GCA_036927795.1). Classification (NCBI taxonomy): domain Eukaryota; kingdom Viridiplantae; phylum Streptophyta; class Magnoliopsida; order Asparagales; family Iridaceae; genus Iris; species Iris macrosiphon. Next base: position 80,890,862 of record JAYESA010000015.1, on the reverse strand, counting down.
TCCATTAGGGGTATCTTTGTCTTGAGACTCCAGATGACTGCAGAAACTGGGGGTCACAATCCTACGAATCTCTATGACAATCCAGCGTTCCGAGATGATAGGGATTCCCAAAGAACGGATGCTAAGATCCCTGGGGCTAACCACCCTCATAATGAAGATGCAGCCTCCTACACTGGGGTAGTGTTCCATCTGAGTCTGAACGGGACATGACACTACCAACTTTCCCGGACGACTATTCGTCGCAAGAGTCCGAGGCAGAAAGTGCTACGTCTACCGTCCCATCCATCTCACCTCATGTGAGAACATCATACATGGCAGGGGACGAGCACAAAGACCCCAGTGATCGATAGTACCTTGAGATCCTCGAGGCCATGATGTAGACCATGAGCGCATCAATACAAGCCTTGACCTAGATAATATTGGAAATCAAGAAAAATATGGCCTCACAACCAGCGAGGCCCTTTGGTCAGGCAAGCCTTGACCTCGGTACCAACAGGGATTCAAATGCAATCATTCCACCCGCTGGCGTCAATCATCCCCTGCCTGGATCGTCTGCTCCTTCTATAACATATGAGGTCAAAGAAGCAATTCGGGAGGTACGAGAACTGAGAGCTCGTCTGGACTCATTAGGCAATCAGGACACACTCCGCGAGATCTTTGAGACTATGACAGGGCACCTACCTCGCAGTGATGCTATCCTCATAAAATCTTTGTGGGAGCATTATCCAGAGTGACCTTTGACTGGTTCTACGGTCTTCAAGACAACTACATCTCGTCGTTTGATGACCTAAAGGGTCTTTTTCTCGCCCGATTCTATGATGGGGGAAGGGACCTAACGATGTCTTACCTAATAGATATTACGTAGAAAGAGAAGGAGCTTGTACGTGCCTATATAGAATAATATAGGCAAGCAGCGCTGAAGTTTCCTCATGGCAACCCTGAGTCCACCTGATGGACATGTGCTGCAAGAACCTACTTCCAGCAGTCAGCCTCTGGATGGACGACAATCAGTTCAAAGACTGGACGTCGTTCATCATCAACGCTGTCAGTGCTGAGAAGAAGGTCAAGGATGCCCTTTTCTTGGGCATACAGATCCATGTTACTGATGATAGGCAAAAATGCCCCTACAAACAGTAGCAACAATAGTCGTGACGGCAGAGGAAAGCAGGCCCTTGTCACTAACTTGACCAAGAAGCCCGAGCAAAAGTCGGCGGAAGCTCCAAAACCGAAGGAAACCTATTCCTTCGAAGACGATGATGTCATGGCAATATTTGACGTGTTAATGCAGGGAAACAAGCTTTGGCTCCCCGATGTCAAATGCCCTGTTGAGGCAGCCGAGAAGAATAATCTAAAATACTGCCACTACCATCGTTACATCCACCATGCGATGCAAGACTGTTATACCTTGAAGCGGTACATCCAGCGTCTGCTCGACACCAAGGCCCTCACCTTGGATTTTGATGATAAGACAGTTACCGCAAATATGGTACATTTCCAGTTTGGCAACTTTTTAACGACAGAAGCCCAGGACAGAGTAATCCCAATTCCCCGGGCAACCATGGAGGTCGTCAATCTTCCGCTAGCTCATGACCAAACGGCTGGGCTGATACCGTCTGCCACGTGGGGAGGTCATGTAGGTTCACCCCAATCTTGCTCCAGAATTTATGCAGCAGACAATACCGTCTCCCACAAAGACTAAGGGCAAAAATTTAAACCCTCCTACATGTTTTCTATCTCCGAAGAAGCAATAGCAAGAACAACAAGATCAGGCCTAATATACCAATGAGAGTATGATATCTCTGATGATCGTGCACTTCCAATAGTCGCACCCGCAGCGTCAGATCTGGTTCCCTCCCAGCCTCCTACAGCGAAAAAGTCTAAGCAGAAAGAAACTCGTTTCGGCAAACCACTGCACAGAGATACAACTCAGGGGTTAGAAAAGCCCTACAACTTCGACATCTTGGCCCAGCTCACAACACTCTAGCGAAGTTGTCTCTATTCGAGCTTCTTCGACTTTTTAAAGACACTCGGGTCGCTCTTAGTAAGGCATTACAAAATATCGACACCTACCTGGCGCAGGTCAAGCCTCCATCTGAGGATCCTGTTGTATGCCAAAACTGCAATAATGTGACAGAGGCGATACCCAATATCACGTTCTCGCAACAAGATATATTGCTGGAAAAAATTGGCACAATCATCCTCTGTATTACATAGGGTACATCGGCTCCATCAAGGTGGACCAGATGCAAATCGACCCCGGTTCGTCAATTAGCATTATCCTGCGAAGTTTGTTTCAGACCTTGGGCATCCAGATGCATTGTCTAGTAGCAACCAATACTGCCATCATTGGCTTCAACACTGAAAGGAGCTACCCTCTGGGCATTATTCACTTGAAGTGTCAGATCGGTGACTTGAAAATAGAGGTCACCTGATAAGTTATAGACGTAGACGTATCCTACAATGTCCTGTTCGGACGGCTATGGATACATCAGTATATGATCGTACCTTCAACCTTCCACCATTGCTTGAAGTACGTGGATGATCACGACATCGTTAAGACTGAATTTGCCGACGTTGATGCATTCAAGAGGTCGAGGCCTATTACTCTGACTCGATCCTCTACAAACAAATCCACTAGGAAGAAGGTGACAATGACGCTGAAGATGAGGCAGAGACCTGGACAAGATCGAATGGGCCCTAGAGAGTCCAACTCAAAGTACGCACTCCCGACACAGCTCCTCCCCTCAAGGTGAAGATGCACAAGAAAGTGCCCGAACCTCTGGTCGTCTGCCTTCGGAGACCACCAAAGGAAGCTCCAGCACCCACTACGACTTCTGAACCTCTAGTAGTAAAGCTGCGAAGGAAACCTCTGAAGTCATCAGTCGCACTGGGGGTAGAGCTCGGGAAAGACGAGCTGGAGGAGTACGTACCCGCTCATGCTAATGTCCCTTCTCTCGACGATGTAATTCCGGAAGACGAGATACCATATTTTATCAATAAAGGGTTATCTTTGAACTACTCGGATGTGGCACAACTCAAAGCGTTATGTTCCCTCGAGCACAGTCTGGGACTCCACCTTCATACACAGATTCCTACCACCTATGCAGCCAATCGGATTCTCGTCAGTCAGAACTCCTACTTCATAGTTACAGCAAGGAGAAGGAAAGACAAACTCATCATCTTCGACAGAGTAGAAAGTAATCGCCGATCCTTCGTCCCAGAGATAACTGGAATCAGAGCTTGATACCAGAAAGATACCATTTTACCATTATAGTTCTCGAATAAAGCACATCATCCAGTAGATGGGATATGATCTGAAAGTCGCGAGGGGCTTGAACTACATCAACGGGCGACGACTGCCTCTGCGACTGCGGGCTCCTACAGGCAAGTCCGAGGACTACTACCATAAGACTAAACATGGCTTAGGGTATGTCACGCCTCCCATAACCCCCGAAGGCTCGGATGAAGAAGATGAGTTACACTCACCCTTCAAAATCTTCCTCTTGGGACTCCGAAGTCATCATCGGGGAGATGCTCAAGTGAACATTGTCTGCCAACACGGTGTCAGCTATCCCCAAGAAAGACGACGATGATCCACCGGAACCCTTTGAAGTAGAACTATGGGCCCAATAGCTAGATACACAATGGGAGATGTGGTTCGAGCAACGAGAACCTCCTACCGAGGACGAAGTCATACAAGTCAATCTGGACGATAAATCCTCCCCCAAACCTATTTTCATCAATAAGAGTCTGACTGGTGAGGACCGGGAATCCCTGCTACATCTCATTAGGGAATACATCGATGTCTTTTCCTGGAGTTACGAAGATATGTCAGGACTGGACCCCCAAATTGTGGTCCACAAACTCAACATCTTGTCGAATGCTAAGCCACTCAAGCAACAGCAACAGCGGTTCCAATCAGACATCATGAACACCATCGAAACAGAAGTCAACAAACTGATAGCTAGTGGCTTCGTCCGCGATGAACAACATCCAGATTGGGTAGCCAACATCGTGCCCGTCGTCAAAAAGAATGAAAATATTCGGATTTGTATTGACTTCTACAATCTAAACCTGGCATGCCCTAAGGACGAGTTTCTTCTTTCGATCATAGACATAATGATCGACAACACTTGTGACTTTGAGCACATATCATTCATGGACGAATTCTCAGGCTACAATCATATCAAGATGTCTCATGACGACGGGAAGCATACATTATTTCAAACGTCAATAGGGGTATACTGCTACACAGTCATGCCCTTCGGTCTGAAGAATGTCGGTGCTACATACCAACGCACGATGAGCACCATCTTCCGTGAAAATCTACGCAATATGGTCGAGTGTTACGTTGATGACATCGCCGTCAAAAGTTGCTCCAAAGATGATCACCTCCGGGATTTAAAGACTGTGTTCGACCTCATGCGTACGCACTAGCTCAAGATGAATCCCACCAAATATTTCCTAGGAGTCTCCAGCGGCAAGTTCCAATACTGGAATTGGATACGATAATGATATCAAGGAAAAAAGAAGTCTAAAAATACTACATAAAACATCCATGAGTCTAGAGTCTAAACAACAACAATAACAGTATCCAAATAAAATATACAACTCAGAGTATCTCAAGTCTATAATCCAACTACAAATGAATGCTAGAATCTAAGCCTCTACTAATGGATCCAATACTGGAATAGGATCCTCCTGAAGCTCCTGGATGAAATTCTCGTCTACTCCTAGTCCGTAATAAGTGGGGCAAAAATCCTCGAGATTCTCTGAAAAATATTATCCAATCATGATTGGAGCGAAGCAAATAAACTAACAACAGTTCCATTAATTTAACCAAGTCTATAAAATAGTAAGAAATGAAATTTTAAGATAGGAGAAATACTGAACAATAAGAAAACTGGTACGTAGATAATTATCTCACAAGTAATAATGAACTGTAAATAAAGAAGGAATAACTATATCAACAGGTGTAAACTGGAATAGAGATATGAACAACTACTAAGTGCCTTAAAATACTAATTATGGCTTGGAATGGATCAGGCTATGCCATATATGATTGGCTATGCACAAGTATAGTAAGGGATCAGGTCAATCAAGTATGATAGACTATTCACTAGTACAGGTAAGGGGATCAGGCCAATCATATACGGGGATCTATGCAAAAGTAATAAGATTAGGCTACACCCTCGTGTAGTGAGGGTGAGCTATGCACAAGTAGGTGGGGTATGATCACATAATCAACTAATACTTTTCCATACCCGGTTAGTAAAATGGATCAAATCATGACTCCTCATGACCAGTATATATGATATTAACCCGTGTATCCACTGTATCGAAAATCAAGCATAACACTACATACTAAAATCATATTAATCATCAAATAAGAAAACTGTCAGAGAATGTACTTGCCTGAGGTCCTGAGCAAAGTGTAAAGATCGATGTCCAAAATGGAGTCACAAACCTAAATATCAAGTATTACTGTTAAATGGGTGAAAAGAAGAATGAGCATGATGAACTAACTAAAATGAGGTTTATAGGCCATGTCTAAGTCCACACTAGTTAATGCTAGGTCGATACTAGGTTAATAGCTAGTCACACTAAATTTTCTAGTCATAACAAGGTCAACTAATCTATATTAGTCAATATTAGTTACAATAGCTAATAATACTAACTATCTAATAGCTCTCTTGTTATCTCCAATATTACCTTGGTAAAGGAGTTATACTAATACCTTACTATGTAAATTAGTTCTACTATTATCTTAACCTACCATCACTTACCACCTTGAGTTTATTACCTCACTTACCAGTATAACTTAAACCTTACCTTGATACCCCATGCTTGAAATACCTCTCTAACACACCTACCCCAAGTATTAACCATATCCAATATCTTAACTAAATCATTAACCCTAACCGCTATACTAAGATATCTATGATACTTACATATTCAAGTATCCATATATCTAAACATTAGACACTATGAACTACCCCTACTGATACTCTGAGTATCAGTCCTCACAGTCTACTCCTACCCTGGAACTAGCTCAGGTACTCACCCGAGCCAATCCACCTGCACATACCTGAGCTATAGGCTCTGATACCCTTTCTAATTCATGTTGCTACCTCCAACTGTTCAGTCTGCAAGAGCAGATCCCACACTATTGCAGTGCCCATATG